>JAROYE020000001.1:33332878-33932878 GCA_029619315.2 Dynastes maya
TATTATTATTATATTATTATTATTATTATTATTATTATTATATTAATTATTATATTAGATAGAGATAATATTATTATTGATTATTGATTATTATTATTATTATATTATTATGTATTATGTATTATATTACATTATATTATTATTATGATATATTATTATTATTATTATTAGTTATTATTATTATTATTATTATTATATCATGTATTGATTATTATTATGATTATTATATTATTATTATTTATTATTAGTTTTATCTATTAAGTTATATATTAATTATATAGATTATTCTATATATATAATATATATTATTATTTATTATTATATATTATTATGATTATATATATATTGATATATTATGATATATATTAATATTATATTATTATATGTACGGCGTAAGATGAGGAAAGGATGAGTGAATCCCATCGATCAATGCGAAGTCGCTAGTATGCTTCAACAACGTTGGCATGGAACCTAATGTGTGCAAGAGCGTATATATAATTTGAAGTCATGGTGGTGAAGAGTTTTCCATATTATTTGTTGTTACTACGAAGCTTAGACGAAACTAATAAGACATCTAAGACAAAATAAAAACAGATTTGATGAAATAAAGAAAAGCAAAATAAATACCTAGAAATTTTTATAAGATTGGTACACATCGGAGTGAGCCGTCGACTGCCGCTAAAGCCCTCGTTGGTGATCAACCATTTGAGTTACCGTGTCGCATGTACGCTTTCGTATCGATAGACATTTCTTTCCTATGTGTATTTACCACGATGCTGGCGCGCCGCCCGAAAATGCCAACTCTTGTGATTAGATACATATGTATAAAAATACACATGTCATAATTTATAAATAAATTTAAAAACTCGTACGGATAGAAAGTAATATAACAAACGGTATAAGGTAAGGGACTAAAATAAATAGCTTAACAAATATAAGAATAAAAGCAGTGAATTAATTTCTATTGAAAAATTCTTCCTCTATAGCATTCTATCTCTGTTAGTGAATCTCGAATGTTTTTTAAATTCAAGTGGTATCAATCTTTTTATTTCTTAAGTTGAGACAAGTTAAAGTTGTGGTACCGAAAAAATAAAATACAGTTATTTTCTAAAATGTAAGTATTAAGAATTTAGCCCTATTATATAGAAATCACAAATTAGTCACAGCCAATCAGTTGTTCTGAAATCAATCAGAAAATAGTTTCGGATTTTTTTAGCCAGTCAAATTACGTTCGACTAGTTTGTGATTTCTTCAGAAACAAGCCTATTATTTGGGGTTCACACTTAAATTTTAGATTTTATTCTTTATTATTCAATTAACTAAATATAAATCTAAGCATACCTTGGAAGGTGCTCACTAGATTGCCAAATTCTCATTTTTGCAGCAATTGTTTTACATTTCCACACGTTTTTAGCATTTATATAGATACGATAACGAATGCAAGAAGAAGCTGGTGAGTCATGCTCCAAATAAAACTAATGATGATACCCTTGGCGATTGGTCCTTCTACTAACATTTTTATAATTGGCTAGCAGATACAGTTGTGAATAAATAGCAGCTATATTGAAAACTAATTTTTGTTAAGCTAACGATACATTTTAGTTACATTAAGGAAAAATATATTATTATAGAACAATTGCCATGCATGTTATTCCTTCTTGCAACAAAAAACACTATTGCTTAATAAAAAAAGTTACAATTAAATATGTGTTACCATAATTGTAGTGAAATTGTTAAAATGACCAATATTGTTACTCTTGCAAGCAAAATTCGCAATAAAAGAGTTTTTGTTTATTATAACAAGCGACTCTCTGTGTGTATGTAGCTGGCTTAAATAGTGGGTTGAAAATAATATTTTTTTAGTTCTTATTGCTGATGTTACTTACAAGATGTAGTGGCCCGTAGGGAATGTTTGCGCGCGTGCTAGGGCTTAACGCTTAAGGAGAGAAAAAGCTAACCAACGAACATGTTTCTGCTAGCAGGCGTCATCAGCGCTGTTCCGAGCGTTATTCTCTGCCTCACACTGCTTTTGTCGTGAGTTATTCTACCAATACCACGAGTAACAGTATGAGCAGCATTACTTTGATCTTGAGATGCAAGCTTCTTACAGACAGAATTGGCATCGAGTGCAATCTACCTTTTGTGTTCAAAAAATATTCTGACGTATTTACTGGGCACCTGCATAAAAAATCTATACTAAAAAGTAAATTAACTGCAGATATTTCTGCTTGTGAGCAATAGCAATAATAACAGAATGCGATAAACCAAAGTTTTCTTCACTTTCTTCGAAAACTTATATACAATCAACAATCTGAAGTTAGCGTTATATCAAAACCGCACACAATGGGTGAACTGTTACTATCATGCCATTAGCATATCGATATTTATCTCTAGAAGTAATATCGAAATGAGATATTGATGATACTCATAAATCGGCGATAAAGGTATCGATATCTTATTGATATTGATATTTGTGGTAAGGAATCCACAAATACTAATTTTTTTAAAGTCTTACTTGTCGGGTATTTTTATTCTTTGTGATTGCAACACTTACCCTCAAAGGTAATGTTTCGCGATGAATAGACCAAGCAACAACCGCAAGTTTAATGGGAAATTGCTTTTAAGCCTTACCATTCTTCAACTAACTGTAAAGCCATGCATAATCAAATTAAACTTCATTGCTGTCACCTATTTGATACTTGGATCGTTTGACCCTTACTCCGGGTCTATCCTGTTTTACTTGTTCACTATCAGTAAAACTATTCCATCAAGACATTGCTTGCCCTACTGATATTTACGAAATAGGCAGATCAGAAGCAGAATCTTGTGGTAATGGCTCTCATGTGATTGCTCATCGTTGGAAGCCAATATTAGGAAACCATTGTCGAAGAAATTATCGTGTTTCATAGGTAGAACTGCAAAACCGGAAAACTTGTAATACCTCGAAAACGGTTGCATAACGGCATGTAGAACCTTATATAATCCTTCTTAAATATAAAAGATAAAGAATGCATATCTTTAACTAATAGAGTTTTTGCAGAAGAGATATAAGATCATGTCGTGATACAGAATTTGTGCGGGAACAACCAATGTAGCGCTTTTTATGGCCATGTGTTTTGCAATAATGATGGAAAAATTAGTGTATAGACCAAAAAAAGTCGATATCAGGAATTCGAAGGAAAAACCGAGTGGAAGAACCACTCCAGAGAAACTAGGATTACATGCCAGCACTCTTTATTTCGACATTTTGGAAAGAGATATAAATATTGTACACTAGCAAATCTAACTAATTGCAGCGCAAGAATATAGACTCACCTTTACCCCAGGTGTAGCGAGAAATTGTTTAGGAGTACATCCAGAAGAGGCGCTTATAGATTTAATTTCTAGGCTCTTCCTGTAGTCAACTGTTATGTATTGTAGTAAAAAAAGCATCACATCGCAATCTATGCGATTGTTACTATATCTATAAATTGATGCTTCTTTTGAATGCATCAGAAGTTCTGATAAAATTGCGAAAATGAAATCTTTTCTCCACACTTACACCTTTTTGAGATATGTATTATACTATTGTGTAAATTTGCTGTAGGAAATGTGCTATTAAAAAAGTGGTATACCGTATTTCTCGTGAAGCAGAATTCTATTTCGTCAATAAATGAAACTATGCAAATCAACTGTTAATTTTATTACACTTTAGCAGATTCAACAATTTTATGGTTCGTGGAATGTATAAAAACCATTGAATTCAAATATGTTGTTTTATGAGTGAATTCTAGGTAACCGCTTGGGAATAAAATCAGAAAATCAACACTAAAAGAAACAATGGCATAGTTAAAAATACGTATTAGCTTTAATTTGCATACTACAGTCGTAACAACAATTTTGTTTAAGGGAAACATTTCTTTTAAACGTAGTGTAAACAGAGTATTACATGGCGCTTAGTGTATTGGTGGATGGTCATGCTTCTTGATACTTTCGCGCATTGCATCGCACCTAGCTTGATCCTTAATCTGGTCGGCTGGACAATTTATCTGTATTTCTTTAAATATACAGTAAGCAAATTTAATGTCCGACGGATTGCATCCGTCTTTGTCACGTTTTTTAGCTGCTTCCTTGGCTTCTTCGATACATTTCGAAGTGACGTCATCGACTTGAGATTGGAACCAATCCAATTTATCAGTGCATTCTTTTACCAACTTTTTAGCTTCCTCTTCTTTTATGTTTCCATCGTCATCAAGCTATAAACATTTTTTATTGTAATGAAGCATCGTTAAATTGTTGTTTAAGTTGTGTCCAAAAGTACCTACCATTCCTTTCTTCTTTCCAGCGCATTCAGCAACACACTAAAACATACAATAACATGCAAAATTACATATTTATAAATTTAAAATATACCTACAGTCATCTCCTTTTTACGTTCTTCTAATTCTTCGCATGTGAAGGGTGGACCACCGCCGAACTCTTTTCCAGTTACTTCTTTAAAGCATTCTTTCTTAATGTCACGATATTTTTCATGTAGCTGGTACATTAGGTCATCCGCACAACAGAATTTATGTCTGTGATGACATTTCGTCGCTTCCTCGTCTCTGCGAACTCTCGGGTGAAGGAAAACAGAATCTCCGGATGTGAAGTCATCATATTCTTGAGAAAGTAATTGGTCTGAAAATGAATTTGCTGTAAATATTTATATATAACTGTAGAGTGGTAATTGTTATGGATATTCACCAATTCTGTTTGGAATAAAACTTCACAAATTATACGTACAATAACAATCATTACTTCTTATTACCAAAAGTACTTATTTCATGTCGAAACCATAAACACGAAATTATTTTTCGTTTTCTTGGTATTTCACTTGGTAAAGGTATAACGGTATATTTTTAAGAAATGAGGTTAGTTTAGATATTATTAGCAAATATTTTGGGATCCTATTTTTGTTACATCCTTAATTCAAATTATATTTTTTTAATTTAGTCGAGTAACTTTGTAGGGTTCATCTACTGCAATTATATTAAAAATGCAGTGATACTTGAGTTTTAATTTTATTTATTAAAGACTGTCTCAATTTACTTGCAAATGGGGCAATTTGTGTGCTCAAAAGATATCCCAAAAACGGTGTTTGCGTAATTTGGGAGGTAGAACAAAAGCTAAAAATTAAATAATTTAATTTTTTGATTTATTTATTACAAAAATCATTTAGGAAATGATAACATATCATGAAAACCATATTTAAAGCAGCAGAAACGTAAATTAAGGTTAATGAAGATTGCCAATGTGTTATAATTAATGGGGGAGATAACTAAAAGATTAACTAAATTATCTAAGAAAATTAAAAATTGTAACTTGTAATAAGCAATATGTGTGTGTCAGTGTCTCAACGTTCGCTGAAAATTAGTTCAGGCCTCCATAAGTTTTCTTCCATGAAATTTGAGATTGTGGCTTTAATTTACTGAAACCAGAGTTGGAGGTAATACCTTCATCTGACCTGTATCGAGGCAGTCTTAACGCTGGTAGTAGTTCCTTCACAGAAGAGGCTATTTCAAGCAATTTTTCAGCATAATAACTCTAGCCTACATTTAGGTACAGCAATATCCATAACCCCAAGATGCCATCAACACACTATTTGCGCATACTTTGATAAAATGCCAGGACAAATGGAGGCATGCGAACCATCGGTAGTACAATATTCTGATGAATAAATTAAAATTGTTATATGTAATTGGTTCATAAATTCAAACGTTTTGTTACTTTATATCATTGAAAATATCTGCAAAATTTCATTCGTTTATTTGGAGGTAGGTAGCGATGTTTTAAGTAAGAACAAGCAAAACGTACACGTTTTCTAATTCCTAAGGAAATAATGATATAGATTTCTGATATGCATGGACTTAAAGTGCAGACATATTTTGTAAGAACATTTTGAGATAGGGTACTAACTACGAATGTAACCGCAAATACAGAAGCAGTACTATTCCCAGACTTTTTGTTTTGCAAAGGATGCATAATGCGGTATTTACTGCAATGTGTATGGTGTAAGTGCTTTTTTGTTTTCGACATTTCTACGAGTACTATCGGTGTTGCAATAATGTGTGTGTAAGCACATATGTAGATTACTCATTACGTCAAATTGTCTAACATGCATCATGTTTATATTGCGTGTTTTAATGTGTTGGCGTTATGTACCATGCATTTAAGTAGTTCTAAGAAAGCACTGAATTCTCACATTATGAATAAGATTTTCTACCAATCTGCTTCTCTTTCAAAATATTGCGGAGTTGTGGTTTTTTTTCGCAAAGTGGATTTATGATGGTTTTATTACACACGTGTGAATTCCACATACCCCGTAATTTTTCTTTTAGGAAATAAGAAAATTACCGTCTGAAAAAAGTAGGGAGGTGGGCAACTTTTATTTGAAAAACTAGCCGAAGGAAGTTTCTTGGTATTATCCTTTAATATCCTTAATACGGAACCCATAATTATGTCTTGTTATAATCTTAGAAGAGCAAATCAAAACATATTTGAACGTCTAATTGTGTATCAAAAACGTTTCTACTAGAGCAGTGGTTCCCAACCGATGGTCCGCAGACCACAGGTGGTACGTGGCCATTTTTCGCCGCGGTCCGCGGCACTAGGTACAAAAATGGCTCGGCCTATTATAGATAAAACCCTTCAAATTAAAAAAAAAAAATTTGTCGTCATCTCTGGTTGTATGGGGGATAACGGCAAAGTTCTTAATTAATTACATAATCTTTATTCATAGGTGACCACTTGCAGTCTTAAATTATGTTTGTAATAATAGATTGTATTGATGACAGAATAGGCAATACAAATGTATTAGTTGAAATAAATCGGGAAACTAGACCTCAGCTGTGCATTCAAAGTTCAATAATCGTCCTCCACAGTTTTTCAAGGGAAAATTGGAAAACTTGAAAAAATGAAGTTAGGGCCGAGTTGTTCAAGATACAAAATGTCTGAAAAAGCTATTGCTGCATCGTTCTAAATTTCAAAACTAATTGCAGTATCAAAAAGACCACATACAATCGGTGAAACATTAGTGAAGCCATGTTTGCTGAAATCTGCAGGAGGCGGTTTAGAGGAGGAAGCCACTTCGAGAGGAGTCGGCGTCTTCAAAATAATCGGTAATAATATTTTGGGAAGCACAACATCATGTGGGAAAAACTCTCTACTTTTTACACAGACGGCACTCCAGCAATGTGGGGATCACGTTCGGGCTTAGCAACACTCATAAAACAAAAGAATCCCCTCACACTGCATTGTCCATCACCAAGCCTTGGCTTCTGAAACTCCACTGGAAAACTTATCAAATACTATAAAACTGTCAATAAAAATGGTGAAATTTGTCAAAGGTAATGCTTCAAACACCCTTGTTTTTAAAAAACTATGTACTGGTTTAGATTCCGAAAATCAAATGTTACTTTATCATATAGAAATTCGTTGGCTCTCGAAGGGAAATATGTTGGAACGATTGAAGTTAAATTGTTTTTGGAGGAGAAGAAAATGACTGGCATGTTAAAACAGTTTTGCGACCTGTGATTCCAAATGAGTCTGGCTTATGTTGTAGACATTTTTTCACATTTGAATAAGTTGAATTTGCAGCTTCAAGGTTCGGGAAATTTCAACTGAGAGGGCGCCGCAAATATTTTTGTTATTCGGCCTTCCCCACGCTAAAAAAACTTCTTGATGATCAAGTTCAAGGCAGTGTGAATATAACGACGGAAGTCTATCAAAGTATTGCTTATCAATTAAAAACTCTTAAAGAGGAATTGTCTCGCTATTTTCGTGAATTCAATGCGGCCGTATCTAATGTTATCCGGAGAGTTATTAGAAATCCATTCAACGTGAAAGCTAGGGGCCTACCTGATAGTATGCAGGAAGACGTAATCGATTTGCGGAATGGCACTTGCAAAGATACTTTCAGTTTAGGTATAAGAAGAGCTTTGGTGCAAGAAAACTTTTTCGTATCCAAAGCTGCGTGAAAGTGCTTTCAACAAGGGTTGTCTGCGTTATGCGCGCAGCATTAAGCAGCAACATCAACCCCAGAATTTCTCTGCTTGTGAAGCAAATGCAGACTCAGAAACCGCATGAGAAAACGTTTTTAGAACCGAATAATAGTTTTAGTTGTATTTCTAGGAATGTTTGTGTCTTGTTTCGCAATAAAAGCTTTATACGAAATTGTGTTTTTATGGTTATATAACAAGTGGTCCTTGAAGAGTCCACGTTTGACTTTAGTGATGCGCCATCTCTCAAAGGTTGGGAACCACTGTACTAGAGCATGTTACTTTATAGCATATTGTTACGCATTGTTGTAACGAATTCTCGAAACATTATTTTAAATGATTTGTTTTTGCCAAATGTAAGAGCTAAATTATGAATTATTTATTATATCTGCATATATCTGTCGAAATATACAATACGTTTAATAAAATACTTTTGTTTGTCCTAATTCCTAGTAGTTGGCTGAATTCGTCAAAGTATTCTTAACCAAAATTCTTTCATAAGGTTGTGGTCCATGATGTAATCTTGTTAAATTTAGTAGTAAATAGGTTGCTGTCTTTGTATACGCAGGAATTCAAATAAGTTTAAGTATCTTTAGTTTTTTTTTTTCTGTATGTCAAACTGTACGAAAAATTATCACAAGAACCAAAATTACCGCTTTCTTGTATAAATATTTAATATTATGTAAATATGTCAACGTCAAACTATTTTATTTGCTGCTCGATACCGAAAATATAACGTTAGGGTGATGCTATTGGTGTTTATTTATAGTTCTATTTACCTTATGAACTAGTTAGTAGTACCATTCTAAATTTCACTAATATTCTTTTCAACGTTTTTCTTGGAAAAAATTGTTACTTCCTCCTTGACTAGATAGATAAATGATGGATTGTTTATTATTATCATTATCTCCTTATGATCTCTAACCTTGAGAATATGTGAAATGTAATAATATTTTATAATTTTACTGTTTCTGTGTACTTTAGAGAGTAATTAATAGGGTTGTAACACTCGGCGGCGCGACATGGTCGGATCCGCTGTTGTGTGTGGATAAATATACGTGGTATCTATTGAAATGTTTTATATGTGTGAAATTATTTAAAAAAAATAATTTTTCGAAATTAATTGATTAACTATACACCCTTTCGGCAATTTAAAATTAAAAATTTAACGAGTATTAGAACTGAAAAATGAAAACTAACCTGGATTTCTGCCGATTTCACATAAACACTATGTTTATATGATCTCTACTGGAAACCTGCCTATTCTTCAACCATAAAATTTTATTTCTACCATGTTTTTATGGAAAGATTTAAAAGTTAAACCCTTAGAAAATGGAACACAATCTAACACGTTACCTGGATGAGAATCTTGACTCAAAAGCCAGAAATTAATTAGCGACTCTCTACTGTTTTATTCTAATCGCGATAGCGATTGTTTGAAACACGGCGAATTTTGATAATTTTTTTCGAAGTATAATTTGTAGATGAATTTCCAACGGGTATTCTTATTTTTAATAGTAGACTACTTTATGATATTTCGCCACCAATAACTACACAATAAAAAAATCACTGACGACCAAAACGGTAACATTACGAATTTATGCTATTATTTGTTGTAGGAAAATATTCCATTAAATTTGAGGATTTACGATATGAAGAAATTGAACAGAAGAGAAGTTATTTAACCATTTCACCATAATCGTCGTTGGCTGGAGTTAAAATAATTCCCAAATATCCTCGCACCAAAGATAGGGGGGCCCTAAAAGGAGTAGAAGCTACCGAAAAAGAGCTAATAGCCGCCAGAGGGATTTTGACATTGAACGAACGGCCATACTGAACACACTATATGTGCCGCTAATGACAACTACATTTGAAGTTCTAAATTACATCATTACAGTATATATCCATCATGCATCTTCGATCGATTAATATTCGCTTCGCCCAGTCGACTATCTGTTTTGGATATGCATATACTTACGATGATCCTGGTGCGCATCCCGAAAGTTACAACCCTAGTAATCAATGTTGAAGTTTATTATAGTTACAGGCTGTTTGAAAAGATGCAATGCAAACTTCAACACAATACTCTAGGATACCACAAAAAGCAAAAAATTGTTATACTGGGATTCATGCAGAACAGATGAGTTGCACTAGAAGAATGTGGGGGCGGTTAAACATACTCATTTGTCAGTTGGTAGCACACAAATAACTTGCTTAAATATAAAATTCAAAATGTCATAACCCAATTAAAAGGAAGAAAACATCTGTATCTAGACAACAGCGGAAAACAGAATATGACTTTACTGATATTCTTTCTAGCGTCTCAAGGCACACACTAAAGTTTGTGCCATATCTTTTTATATTCTTCGTATGTAAAAGTAATAATTATTGGTCCGACTCTGAAGGATACCCACGGTAATCTAAACTCAAACAATGAAGGGAAATTAATAAATTTTCATTAGGGCATTAAATAGTGAAGTTCCTTACATAGGTCCTCGTGGCGTAGTGGCTAACGCGCCCACCCGGAAAGCGGGAGATGTGAGGTTCGATTCTTTGTCGGTGGCATAATTTTAATTTCTTTTTCTACTCCTTCTATTCTAAATTGTTCATTACGCATTTGACAGCAAATATGTAATAATCTATTTAGACTACACGTGTATCCTAAATTAATGGCGACCGAAAAAAAAACGAAAATTTAAATCGACCTCGTATCCAAAACTTTAGGTGGTAATTAAATTTGGTTAGTTCATTAAAGTGGTCGAAAAAGAAATTAAAAAAAAATCGTTTTAAATTCTTTTCAATTTTTATTTAAAAAGCTGATTTTTAGTGAATTTCTTTGTGGGCTGGTATTAGATCTAATTGTAACAATTTATAAGTGTCAACTGTCTACTGTTGCTCGTATTGCGCGGTTTATGGCGCAGTTTAATACAATATCTGACACAGAAAAAGAATTTACGGCTACACCTCCTGAGACCACGGCTCAAGCCAATATGGTAATTAGTAATTTGCTACCGTTAAAGTCGAAGCAAAAGTATGAATATAATTATGAAAAATTCATGAGTTGGAGAAGAAAGAAAAACATAACCTCGTTTTCGGAAAACGTTGTACTTGCCTATTTTGAAATTTTAGGTAAAATATTGAAATCATCGTAATTATGGGCGACATATTCTATGTTAACAAGTACTCTCAATATCAACGAAAATATTGACATTACCCAATATTTGAAATTACGTGCATACCTGAAACGCACCTCAGATGGATATAAAGCAAAAAATCGTCAACGTTTACTTCTGAACAAATTAAACGTTTTATTGATGAAGCTCCATACGAAAAGTATTTATTTGTTCTCAAAGGTAAGTCATACACAAACGCGATATACCATTATCATTATCTATTTGCAAGTTGCACTGATTATTGCTGTTTCCGGTGCATGTCGCAAAAAGGAATTGAAAGATATGCAAATACATCACGTGAAAGACATGGAAAACACACTTTACATCAAAATCCCTGATAGTAAAAATAAAACAGAAAGATCTTTTATTGTTTCTGGACATTTCTATAATATTTATAAGAGGTATATGAGCCTCCGACCCACAAATGCTGACAGTTCTCAGTATTTTTTAAACTATCAGAATGGAAAGTGCACTCGTTAAGTGGTTGGCATTAACAAGTTAGGTGACCAACCAAAAATCATTGCAAAATTTTTAAATTTGGAACATTCAGAGCAATACAAAGGTCATTGCTTCAGGCGTTCTTCGGCGACAGTTTTGGTTGATGGAGGAGGCGACTTAATGGCATTAAAGCGCCATGGCGGATGGAAAAGCCAGGCCGTGGCCGAAGGCTGTGTGGACAATTCGATGGCAGCTAAGAGAAATACGTCAAATATTCTGTTCAACAGCATTGACATTTACAATAACAGTGATATACCAAGTGTGGCATATTCTCAGTTTAATCGTAATGCAGAAATGGGACCACCAATTTCAAAGTGTGCGGCACCAGTTGCTCTTACTAACTGTAAAAATGTTAGTATAAACATCAATAATTATTATAGCTCTAGGAGTGAATAAAAACATTTTGTTGAGGTTTATTTTATAATTTTCCGCTGCAATCGTAGAAAAAGTATAGTACGCAACTCGAGGGCAAGGCGACGTACGTGCACTCGCGAATTATCGCACTCGGCTAACGCCTCATCCTTACAATTTTTTCGCTCGTGCGTAATAGGCTTCTTACACTACACGTTACGTAATATATTATTAATTAATTACGTCGGAAATTCCAAGGAAAATTATAGAATTTAATAAAGGGGAACTTTTGATTGTCATAAGAATAAAGAGATTTACAATAGGTATCTATATTGTTAAGTAGATATGCTTACTTTTAAGGCTGTTTACATCAAAACAGAAGAAAATATTTTATTTTTTCTGATGTAAGTAAAAATTACTAGAAAATTTGTAACTAAAAAATTGTATGTAAAGTATATTAATGTATTGAATATAAAATGTGCAAGTATTGAAATTTATTAAGAAGAATTTCCAATTCAGAAGAAAGGAATAAGATATAAACAATTTTTCACTTGTGAATAGTGTTTAGTCCAGTTATTTCAACCGAAGCGCAAAATACCGGTATAATACCGATATTTTTCGGTTATATCTATACACCCTTATAGAATTTTAACTTTAAAAGTACCGGTATAACTTTATATAAGTATATAAAAATACCGTTATATTAGGATGTATTTATCGGTAATTTTCGAGGTTTTCTTATTCGATTATTTCAAATTATGGAAGTATTTGAATCACCATACTTTTACAAGCACATTTAAAACAGCAATTTAAAAGAAAATGTAAATTCATGAGAATAAAAGTTAAGTCAGTCAAAATATTATTGAGAATGTGATTGAATAAATTGTAGCGTAAAGACAACAATACATATTAGAAGAGAACAATCTCTCGACACTAACTTAAGTTAACGGCACTGGTAACGCGATTTCGTCTAACAAATACAAATCGGGTAGGCTATGTTTATTTTTGTAAAATGTCGTCTTAGACTTCAAACGAGAATATTCTAGTTGAAGCAATACAAATCGCAATATTAATGTTGCTAATTTAACAATGCCCTACACTACCCCCCCCCCCCCCCCTCCCTCCCACACTCCACCTAATACTAATGAAATAAGTGTTTTGTTGATTTTCATTAACTTCGATTACAATATTGTTAAGCCTTAAGGTGACTATACCGATTTATCAAATTACACTGTTATCTTGGAATATTATTTCAACAATCACGCTGTTTTTCACTAGTGCGTGCATAAAACGTTATCCAACACAAATCTCTTCCGTTTACGTATGAAAAGTATTGTAGGAAGAGTATTCTATGAAAAGTATTGTATGAAAAATGTAATTACAAGTTAAATTAAATTAAAAAATTTTAAAGAAGTTGTATTGATTAAATAAAAACCAGAAAAATACCGGTAATTATTTCGGTTTGTATAATGTATTGGTTTCGTTATTTTAACGGTATCGATATAGCTTTCAGGACATAAAACTGGGATTAAAATAATACCGGTTCTGAGTCCCTGGTTTAGACACACTATCTATGTAATTCAAATTTGAAAATCAATATGTATTAGGTTTTTGTGTGCCTAAATTTTTGCAGGAAGGTTACGTAATTTTATGTACCCGTATAATACATTTCGTTAAATTTTCAACTGAAAGAATTGTTTGGATCCCATTGTTATAGTTTTGTAGTTAAGTATTACTTCAAAATACTTCCAGCGATTTCCCCTGTATGTTTAAATTAAAGTGCCTTTAAATATACAACAATGTACTTGGTTATAATACATTCAAGATTAATAATATACAACTAGAGTTCCGCGCATTCCAAATTAATTGATATCTTTAGTAATACGATGCTAACTTACTGAAGAACTGGTCTCCGAAGTCATAGGTATAAGCGAGGCCTAACAGGAAGGTGGACACAAGAACTATCTTCATCATGGTGAATTTTCGACTGTTGATGGGTCGTATTCTCTCGGCTTATATACATACCAGATCATTTAAGAGCATGACACGCCAAATCGTGCAAATATTATTTAATCATTACGGGTAATCACTGTGATCATGGGCATTCTTACACATATGCTGCACTTGATGGTGTTGTTATGTGATTATCATTTGATAATTACATTCAAGAACAAACAACTAATTTCATTATTGCTTATATTCATTATTTTTGACACGAAAGACTATTACGATTATTAGAACGGATGAACATCGTCACACAAGGATTAACATAAGACAATTGTTAATGACTTTACATGTTTTGTTAGCTTCTTCTAAGAAACAAATTTATTGAAGTAACAATTGTTCCAAAGTTGTTTATTATGCTAAATATATAAGATATAATTGCAATAAACCTGAAATTACCAAATTTTGTATGAAAATAGATTCCAAAGATCTTAATTATCGTTTCGCATGTAACACTAGCTGTTATTCATGGAAATAGTATTCATTACTTCATACACCATTGTTTTAATTTGGCATGTAGGAAGCCTAAATAAAGCATGTATCATTTAGTGTTGATGTCGTCTTATCATTTCATAATTTCTTTAGATTCTAAGATCAGCAGATTGTTTCCTCATAATGTTCACAAATACACAAATTTGAGTACTTCACTAGGTGTGCCATGTCTTACTGAATGAAACTAATGAATTAATATGCTTATAGTAAACTTCTCTAATATTGATATAAAAGTATTTAGATATTGAATTAGTTTATAAAGGGTTGTTAGACCACTAATGCTGGGCAAATTCTATAAAAGCTTTATTATCTCCATTTTATTTACATGTAAATACAATGTGGAGCTGTATATGTTCTTGATTCTTCTGTCTTGCATTTTGTATTTAAAATTGCAGTACATATATGCACAGAAATAACTAGGAAATTTTAAAAGGTTTTTGTTGAAGAAGAGCTGTAATAGCAAAAGATAGCATTTTGTGCAGTAGGTAAGGCTTCGTCTGAGCATGCATGTGAGTTTAACTGTTGCATGCTTGTGTTTTACATATCTAGAAAACCCAGTGTTCATAGAACACGGCAATACTTTAATCTAAGTAATCTGAATCTACATTTTCTTAATGCATTTAGCGACTCAACGCTGGAGCACCGGTATCAATTTTATCTTGGCATTATATAATTAAGGGAATTGACAACTGGCAACTGAAATTCTATGTTTCACTAATAATTTGTGATTGTTATAATATTCTATAAATACCGTAAAAGTGGAAGTTTTTCAGCAAATTCAAAGAATTAGTTTATGTAATACCACTTTTAAGTTGGGCAGACATAATTTGATTGGGGTAGTGTATGAAGACGCCGACAGATAGCATTTTGAACTTTCAAAGATGGAGTGCCTAATATTTTGCCCCCCAGCTCTTCTTAGAAGACCAAAAAATATGTTGTGGTATTTTTGGAAAAAAAACAAAATTTGTTTCTGCTTTTTATGTTATTGTTTTGTTTCACTTTGTCATTAGAGCTTGCAATCAGAGACTGTGATATATATGTCTATTACAGAGTGGAAGTACAAAAATGGGCGAGTATCAGAAAATTAACGCCTTAAACGAGTTACAAGACCGTATAAATATTCTGAATTATAAAGTCTTCAAAAAGGCTTAGCTATATGGTCTTCAAGGTGGTGAGCCACCCCCAAATGAAAAGGTTTATCAAAATTTTGACTGCACGTTTCGTCTTATTTCTATAAACTTCAAAGGGATTTGCAACGGTTTTCTAATTGTTACTTCTTGCTCTAAAATCTCTCGGTAGGCCTAATTTAAGGAAGTACCATTGACCAGAATACAAGTTAATCATCGTTTAGAAATTTTCTCAAGCAAAACAATTATTCCTCAGCCGAATAATCTTTCTACCTGTATTCTTTTACGTATGATTGCTATCTAACCTAAAGACAGAATTCTCAGTCCAATCTTGATTACTTTAAGCTGAAATATTTAACTTGTTTGAGAATCTTAAGTAAAAGGCATGCCGTCTTTCAAGGGCGTTATTCAGCTTATCTTGCAGGACAGAAATGATCATCTTTTAAAAGGCAATATGTTGATAGCTATCGCGTGTTTTTTTTTTCTTTATATAACGGGATACGGCACCAATATCTGTAGTCATTGTGATGTGAGAGCATCTATTGTAACATTGTACCATTAACATGAATTTGAACAATTGTAGGCCTTTAACCTTAATACCAGTCTAGGGTTTTCGTCTTTTGGTTCAAAATGTGTTGAAAATGCTTCGGCTTGGATAGCAGAGTCGATCTTTAGTTTCTCCTAATTTGCATAAGTGGTATTTTAGGGTTAGGATGTTCTGCTACTGTCAATGGCAAAATTGATATAAACGTTTTTACCTGGTCTTATCTTGCTGTGTTTTCCCATTGCCAGACCACAACAAGGCTCTCGTTCAATGGAACGCATGTTCCCTGGGGAATTGCTACAGATCAAGTTCTGTATACATACGTGTATCAGATCAGATTCATGCATGTGAATTTAGGAAACCTTTAATGTTGCCCGACCGTTTGTGAAGATGTGATCATCGAATTCCTTTCTCTTTGGAGTCAACGTTCGTTATAATTACTCCATGAGGTTGGTCTGTCTTCTAAGATTCCCCGAGGTGAAATACTTAGATATTGCCCACCACACCAGTAACGTACAGATCATGTGTCTAACTATGCCTGCATATTACCAGAAGATTATTTAGGGTGTATAACCCCAGCTTCTACCAAGCAGCCAGAAGCAAGTTAGTTAGTGATGGAGTAATTTTATATAATAATAGTGCACAATTTTGCAATTATAACGTTTACTCCCTTTAACACATTCATAACTGAAATCTAACGAATAATGAATCTACAAACATCACTTAAGCATACCCTTACAAGCGGCAAGTATACAGTGAGGTCCTAAAGTATATTCCTCTGATACTAACGTTTGAACGACAGAAACTAGCATCATTAGAGAAAAAAACAGATCGATTTCTATTTTTCAGTGAGCAAATTTTTAGTGTCACAGAAAGTGCCGTCAACTTTCTTATTTTTAGTAGAACGTCCCATCTATTTTGACCACCAAAGTTGGTTAGGAAGAAACGCCAAATTGTCTCCTGTGATGCCAAGTTGATCCAAGACCTCGTTTCTAGGCGACGTAAACTGTATACTGTCAGTTTAGGACCTCACTGTATACATATAGTAAGATAGCTTGTCAGTTTGTTGTAGAACTGAATTAGATTTGTGCATACTTTTACGTTTTTTGAAAGGCTGAAAATATATTGTGTTTGTTAAAGGTAATTTGGATTTCATTCTGGAACGTTCTAAATGCTTACAATGGAGGTATTTGATAAGAAAATCAGAGGAAAACCTACGATTTTATTTATTCTAGTTGGCGCAGGAAAACATGCCGGTGGCGTGTAGCTGCGGAATATAAATTATCTGATATTCAGGCAAGGACCAAAAACGATCTTGAAAACTTCCAACTCAAGATACCACCGTTGCAGTCTTTACTATTCATTCTAATTACTTTTAACTGTCAGGTTGATGGATTACTCTTTAGACATTTTGATCAATCCGATGATATGGGAAGCGTGGTTCGCGTGTGTGCGTTTTTTTTTCTTCTTCCCGTCATTCTTACAGGGCACTACATTCCAACACATCGTTAGTGCGAACTTGCGTCGAGGAATTGCTCTTGAAATGTATTCGTTCGTTGAGCTCCTCTAACGCTGCCCCAATAATTAAAAAGTTTTTGCGATGTCTTTTCGCATCCGCATTTTTATTATTCGTATAAATGCGAACGGGTTATTTTTTTAGATCGCGCATGAAAAGCCGGCGGCAATGAAAAAAATATGGTGAAGCAAATAATTATCATCTTAGAGGTTGTGAACCTCCATTCCAGCTTCAACCGCAAAACTTGGCTTCTATTCATGAAGCGTAGAATATTTTCAATCATATTACATATAAAAATAGAATATTGAAGTTTAAACGAACGTAAGGTTATTGACTTGTACTTACCGTATGTATAAGATCGGAGCTTTATTCATTTTTCATATTTAATTACTACAACAGAAGTTCAAATTATGTTTGTGTCTTTCACAAATTCACAACAGCATTTCCTTAAAATACTGAAATTAGTAGTTTATTTGGTTTAATTAGACAAATTATTGCATGATTGGAATGTTCTATAGATCAAACTGTTTTGAGGAAACGCTTATCTACTTCATGATAACCCGATATTATTTATGTTTCTAATAACATTTGTGCATCATTTTTATACAATATAAACATTCTCATATAGTTAAATAATAGCAATGAAGCTGTTTATTGGCCTACTAATTATACAGAAATTATACAATCCTAACCACAATGAACATATAACTTGACACCGAATACACTGGCCTAAGTCTAAAGAGGACTATGCCGAAATATAACTAAGAAACTAATTACTTGGCGTGATTCCAAAACAAAACAGTAAAATACAACAAAATAAAACCATAGGGATAAAAATATACCCAGAACAAACTAACAGCTAAGGTGTGTGACAAATTTGTAATTTTAAAACAACCACAACGCAGAGACTACGTAAAATTTGGAGTTTATTAGGCGCACTACACCTAAATTCACTAATTTAATGTCAATTATTCTCCTATATATGCACTAGTAAGATCCAAAATGGAATTTGCATCTGCGGTTTGGTCTCCCCATGTAAAAAAGGATAGTGATCTAGAAAAAGTACAAAATAAATTTCTGCGCTATCTTTATTACAGAAAGTATGGCCAAAATCCACCCTTTCAATCATACTTATATTCGCAAAGAGTTTCAGTTGCCCCGCTTGTAGATAGACATGATATACTAGGGTACGTAAGAATTCATTTATAGTCGCGAGTTCCATACATATAAGGAATAATGTTGTCGCTTGTGCTAAGAGCTTCCTTGATTCGCTTCGTGCGCTTACCACCTTATACTTTCATAGCGGGCAAACGTTGTAACACTGTCCATATATTTTAGCGGTTCACTTTACTACGGAACTTACGAACGCGGTGTGTGCTGTATAAGGTTTTCAATAATGTATAGAGCGGGCCAAATTGCGCCATCCAACAGAATCGGAATCAGGCGCAACGGCCGCTTATTGTAAATAGCGTATATGTGAGTCACAGCAGATATGTGATATTTCGAAATTAATACACAAGAGTAAAAAAATAAAAGCTGACGCAATAATAATGTTCAGTAATTAGAGCGGATATATATATATATATGTACACGCTGAGGTGTTTTTATTTTCATTATGATTTTTATTTGATTGAAAACGGTATGCGTTGTAAATGGGATGTAATAAGGAAATAACTGAGAAACTGAACGCTTTTTTTATTCTGTTGTACTTAATAATGTAACTGTAAATAAAGATATAATAAATAAATTCTATCCTTCTTAATAATGCGGATAGGTTTGTTTAAAAAGTTGCACCATCAGATAAGTTTCCACATTTGCCTCGGTGAAGGATGTTCGCCGAGACGAAAAAATGTTCTTATATTTCGAAAACGACCGTTCCACGTCTACCGAAGACGGGCGTAATTAAAATAATCTTTAGACTTAGTCAAGGAATCTGCAGATGCCCCATCGCACATTTGTCTTAATCTCGTGTAGTCCGGATTCTTTTTTAAAACACTATCGAACTTAGCTAAAACTCGTCCACTTGTTGCATCGTTTATACTGTGTAACAATGTACTAACTTCGTCCACGACTTGCACTGATTCTACCAACGACAATCCAGAATTTTGCAAATTTTCTATCGCGTCTACTAACCCTTTGATGTGTTTCAACAGAAATATCGAGAAATCCCTTCTGGCTCATCCTAATAGCTCTAGCTTCGGCAGGGACGAATTGCAAAATAACGGATTTGACTTCTTGAAAATGTTCATTATAATAAAAAGCGGCTTTTAACCACGTTCCCCAACGCGTAAAAATGGGCTGTGGTGGTTCTCGAATACCAGGGCATAACCTGTGGAATGCCCTAGTCCTCTTAGGACTTTTAAGAAACACTTTTTTTGTGTTTGCTATTAATGCATCCACCTCCGGGTAACACTCTCGAATAGTTTGTGCCACAAGATGTAAAGCATGGACTTTACACGTAACATGTAAAAGTCCTTCACACTTTTCTTTAAGGGAACGGCCTACACTACACATTGTTGCTGCACCATCGCTCATGAACAACAACAGTTGACTGGTTGACACTTGAAATTTTTGTAACGTTTCGAGAACTACGGCCGTAATTGCTTTACTAGTACACTGTTTTAATCTTCTGCTGGCTAATAGAATTGCAAAATTTGGTTTAATAGGATCTAATACGCGCACTATTATATTCAAAATAGAATTTTTTTGCAATCTGTCGTCTCATCAAGACATAGCCACAGCTGTTTATCTTTTAATTCAGCTTTAATTCGATTTTCAATGTCCTCACGTATTCGTGGAATATCTCTCCGTAACGCTGTCCGAGATGGTAGTATCCACTCGGTATTGTATGTACCCCAGAATTTTCGAAATGCTTTTTTATCAAGTATACGAAGTGGTAGACCACATACCATAAACGTTAAAAGCAATTCTAATTGAAATTGACGTTGTTGTGACACACCATTTCTTTTATTTCTGTGGTGTGCGCTATTTATATGTCTTTCACAATCACGTTTGTTCCAGCACAGTAGTTTCTTTTTACAAACTTTACAGAAAATTGTACTCCCATTGTAGTGTAAATCCACGTATTCACTAAGAAATTTATTAACTTTCGTAGGTAATGGCCGTTTATTTTTAATAGTTACGTTAGACATAATCACTAAAGCGAGCACACCGACGCTTGTTTCTAGTATGCCACGAAGTGGTGCAAACGTAACATCTGCAGACTCGTCATTTGTTGATGAATAGAGCGCGTCATCCGTAAATGAATAAGCGCGCTGTTAGTTCGTAGCCGTCGATGAATGAACTTTTTTTTTGTAGTGGGCCACTGTGAACAACGCCCTATTTATCAACGAACACCCAAACTGCAGGTGTATATTTGCGCATCTTCACGACGTAATAGACAGCAGTAGCACAGTAGTTTCTTTTTACAAACTTTACAGAAAATTGTACTCCCATTGTAGTGTAAATCCACAAATTCACTAAGAAATTTATTAACTTTCGTAGGTAATGGCCGTTTATTTTTAATAGTTACGTTAGACATAATCACTAAAGCGAGCACACCGACGCTTGTTTCTAGTATGCCACGAAGTGGTGCAAACGTAACATCTGCAGACTCGTCATTTGTTGATGAATAGAGCGCGTCATCCGTAAATGAATAAGCGCGCTGTTAGTTCGTAGCCGTCGATGAATGAACTTTTTTTTTGTAGTGGCCCACTGTGAACAACGCCCTATTTATCAACGAACACCCAAACTGCAGGTGTATATTTGCGCGTCTTCACGACGTAATAGACAGTGGTTTTGGTCCTCGTCCTAATAATTACATATTTAAATTACCTATGTTTACATACATATATGCGCCCGGCAGCCTGATTCCGAACCTGGCGCGTGGCGCTCTTGGCCCGCTCTAATAATGTATTCGACAATACAAGGTTGTTGTCATTGTTTCGATTACACGTACCATATTACAGTACAAGGCTGGTTCCACCTATGCATATTAGTAAAAATTACTTGTCACCCATAACGAACATTTGTAAACTATGTAATGAATATTTTTTAAAAATATTGAAATGCCATTACCTTCCACAAGACACACTGAAGAGATGTAAACATCGAAACGCGTGTCTGTGTATGGTGGATCTATAATGAATAGTTTCGCGGAATAGAAATCTTTGGAATAGAGAGATATGGTTATTTTATGTCCGCCAGAAATGTGATATGTTTCAATCGGCAGTGTATACAACTGATGTTTAGTTGGCTTCAATTTTTCGTAGATTTCTAACTTTCTCAATGTGGCTTCCCTCTGACATTTTCACTAGAATATATCTACTTGGTATTGTATGATGGCTCTGCGATTATATATACGTGTATATTGTTATGTTATATTCAACGTTGTATCTACAACAACAACAACTTCTCTCGGTTGTCACTTTGGTACTGACCAAATGTCAGGCTGGCCACTCGTTGGTAACTAAATATCCCTCTTGCGGGGATAATTGGAAATTTCTTCGTTACCATCCTCCCTCAGCCAACCGTCCTTGGGGCGAGGACGTTATAATTTAATTATAAGTCCAGATAACGACGAGTGTGGGGTATCGTGGACAAATCTACTCGTTTATTAATTTCTCTATTCACTTATTTCTTCCAAATTAATGTAAAAATCGTCTGGAACAAGCAACAGCATAAATTGCAAAGTACAACAGATAATATTTCATCAATTAAATCTTTATCTGAAAGGTTTCTGTAAATAAGCAGTGGATTTTCTCGTCTAAAGCTTGTTGGTGACAGTTCGGACCACAGAATCATCAAGAAACAACCTCCTGGTTAAGTCACTGCATTCGTTCTCGTATGTTAATATCATTTGATTGAAAGTCATCGAAAAGTTAGTTTCTATTTGGGTAAATTATCAAAATTGGCTGTGAAAGAAAACAATCGCCGGTTTTTCGCGATTTAAAATAAAAGAAAGATGAACGACGCTCTACATTTTCATCAATCTTTATTCGGCCTTGGTTGAATCAAAGTTTGTCTTAAATCCAATCCAAAGATAAGTGTTCGTTTGTGTATTTAAAGTCTTTATTAGAAGTAAAAAGGGTTGAATATCAAGAGCAGGCAGTTCCTGTAGTGGGTATATAAACAGAGGGTTTATATACATGGGCATCGTTCGAAAGCTTAAAGGTTAGTTAATTTTCAAATCTTAAAATTCGTTAATTTCATTTTACTGAGTTGGAAATTCATTCAAAAATTGCCGTAAGGGTATCTAGGGATACCTCCGAACCTACAAGAATCATTTATTCGAATTAAATTAGAAAATTTAACATAATTTGAAAAAAAACCCCGAGAAAGGGTATATATATATTTTTTAATTTTTTAATTTAATGACACATGTAATTAGGATAAATTCCTGCATGTGATTATTTTTGAATAAATAAATAAATAAAATAACTACGCTGTATACGTTTCTAGCAAAGCCTGTTTAATTTTATATTTTAAACAATTTATAAAAGCAGTGCTAGAAATACGTGTTATTGAAACAGCCCAGTGGTAAAAGGACCTGCTGCTGACTGCAGTAGAGCTAAACGCTGTGCGTTCGAATCCTACCAGTAGCATAGCACCCCATATGCATCAACTAACTTCGTCAATGAATTTCAGACGTCTTCCAAGATTCCTTGAGGTGAAATTTTCGGCAAAGCTTCCATAACCATTGCATATATTTGTTACGTTGGGACATACAACCCTCTGGATTCGTTGCAGCTGTTGTAAAATCTTCTGAATAGTTTTTGCCACCACATCAGTAACGCACAGATCAAGAGTTTAATTATAGGAAGATATACAGTGTGTCCCTGGATTAACGCTTGAATAGGTAAGGCAGACAGGAAATTATTGAGTTGAATTTTCATCTTTTTGGGGCCATGCTTACTAGCTACAGGTACTAGCATAATTGATTACCCTGAACATTCTTTTTTTAATAAAGCTTTCATCGTATTTTCTACAGAAAATGCATTTCACTAATTGAAAAAATCTCTTTTTTTGTAAATTTCCAAGATATACTTGATTTTTCGGCAATAAAATTATGGCATAAATTACTTACTATACAAGCATGGCTGACAAAAGATGACATTTCAACTCAATAATTTTCTGTCTGCCTTACCTATTCATGCGTTAATCCGTGGACACGCTGTTATATGACCAGATCATTTAGGGCTTAAAACCTCAGCTTTTACCAAGGAACCAGCTGCTAATGACTGATGCAGTAATTGCATATAATAATAATGCACAATTTTGTAACCATTACATTTATTTCCTTTAACATATTCATAACTGAAATTTTACGAGTAAAGAATCTACAAACACCACTTGAGCATGACAAGTATAGAATGAAGTCCTTAACCTGTAAGGACGCGCACATAACTATAATACGGAAGAACCCGTGTTGCATATTTTTTACCCAAGTATAAAAATTTGAATTGTTGTAATAGAAACTTAAAGAAAGGCCATCAACTTTAATTACATTATTTTGTAACATTTGTTAGGTTGTCACGAAAACAATCTTAACAGACTGATACAGAGTGTTCACGGCAAATCAATTTATCACATGCGCTACAGTATGCTTTTGTTTTCTGTCTTTTCTACTCGGACAAACTTGGCATCTCCCTGATACTTTCTGGCGTTTGGCTGGAGGTTCTTCGACTTCTTGAGTAGACATTATCAATCTTATTCTACTTTTTAGGTCGTTAAGTAATGAAGCTATTGTTGACCGATATTCACCTATTGGCTCCTTCGCCAATTTTTTTAAAAAGGCTCGTCGAAAAATTAGACTTTGTGTGTTGTGTTTGCATACAACATATGCATTTACTGCAGCGATGTTTAGAAAGCCATAAGATATTGTTAACGGCCACTTCAATGATATCCTAGATACCCAATAAGCAGTGCATAATTCATCCACAGTGTCCACTCCACCTTTAGTTAGGTTATAGAACTAGATTACATGTGGCTTTTTTCTATCGTTTCGGTATTGACAGATTGATCAAAATGTATTGACGAGCCTAGTAGGGCTATTTTTCCCTTTTTTGGACAGTAAGAAACTAATGTTTTATATTCTGAAAATGCGAACACGCTAGAACATTGAATTCCATTTTTTGGTGACACAAATGTTATTGGAATCTCTCCTTTATTTTTTCTAATTGTGCCACCACAGGTGAGTTGGTGGTTTACTAGCAGGTCATTAATCAGTCCCATGCTCATGAACCAGTTATCCATTGTCCCTGTTTTGTCATTTGGTTTTATGAAAAGACGAACTATAGAATGAGGATCGTTTGATAAATTGTAGTCTCCTTCAGGTTGTTCCCCAATGTATACTTAATGGTAATTAGAATATTAGGTACGGCTGTCAGAAAGAAGAAAGATCTTGATGCCGTACTTTTCTGGTTTGCTTTTGATGTATTGCCTGAATGGGCATCTACCTCTGAATGGTTGCGTATTCACCAACAACGTATGACTCCTGACTGTTAGCTTGAAATATTGTAGTAATTTGTCTTATTGCTGCAAGTTTGTCAGTTTTCCTTCTAATTTCCTTGTCACGTACGTCATCAAAGCGCAAACATGTGAGCAGAAATAAAAAGCGCTTTTGAGACGTGCATGCTGAAAAAATATCGACACCTTTTCCCAAAGTTCTTTCGTATTGAGGCGTTTTGATTTTACTACAGCGGCGTAATAAAGCAAACCAATCAGCGCCTTTACTTCAATGAAATTTGTAGAAGCGGCATTTCTCTCATGAATAAATTTTTCCTTCGCAGAATCTATATACAGATTGAGAGTCGGTCCAATGGTCGCGCCTATCTTGATCGGATGGAAAATTATGTTGTGTACATTTCTTGGTGGAACTTCTTTTAGCCAGTGTGTACCATCTTTTCCTAAGTAAAATTTCGATCGGAACGAATTTAAAGAATTAGATTCATCATTAGAGAGCTCTAACTTTTCTGGCTCTTCTTGATCAGTGTTGGTGTTGTAATCACTTTATGAAATGTGATCAGTTTCAGCATCTACTTCAGCAGGTAAAATATCATCATCATTAGATTCTACATTTATTACTTTATACATTTCTACTTCTATTTCCTTCATTGATAATGGTTTTTTCCATTCCCACACACAGTCTGCATATCTATTAATTCAAAGTATATTTTATAAGAAATATGCTATGTGTTTATAATTTTACACTTACCAGAATAAATGTAAAAACTCATTTGTACTTAAAAAAACAATTTCTAGAAATTACACACTGTTTTACGAAGAAAATATACGTTGAACTAAGTCATTAATAGACAAAATACTAAATCGTACAGTTAATAAAATCCGTCACGTATGTAAGCGCACTGGGTAAAATTGACCCACTCGTAACTAATCGCCAGCAGCAGGCTTGGAATGCTTTAAAAAATATGTTTGTGTTTCAAAGTCTTTATTACCCCCCACATAGGATATTGTCACATTTTATTGCTATTCATAGAAGATACAGACAAGACATACCGCGGGTATTTTTTGCCGGAACTCCTTTAGAAAAGAAAGTAATTTTCTATTATATTTTTTAACGAGGCAATTAGCCTGATTCGCAAGCATGATTTTCTTATTAATCACTATGCATGCCAATTAAGCGGATTAAGTTCCAGTCATTTTGAAATAAATATATTCTATCTAGCGACCGATTGTCTTTGCTTCTCGCCACAGTATCACTATTTGGGACACTCACCGACGTATACTGGAAAACATTAATTTTATAGACGTTTGTTACAGGTGATCATTGTCACAGTTACACGAGAAATACTAACGGTCCTAATATGGACCCCCCCCGGGATTCCAAATGGAGCTTCAGTGGGCGTAAACTTGGCAATAAATTTATCATTCTACTGCTCAGTAAAAAGGATTGCTTAATGCGAGAGGTAATCTAGGCACTTTTCCACTGATAATGTAATAAAATACAGATCATTGCTTAATTACTTATATGAATTACTTTATATGAATTACTTTATATACAGTGAGGTCTTAAAGTTCCCCCTCGCCCATACTAACTTTTGAATGACAGAAGCTAACGTTTTTAGAGAAAATAGGGCGATTTCTATTTTTTGTAAATTTACTTTTGGCGTTATCAGCAGTTCAATTGCATTTCCGGTGTCGCCGGAATCAACGTAAACTTTCTTATTTTAAATCGAATATTCTGTATATTTTTACGTTTTTGGAAAGGTAACTAACTTAACTAAAGAAATCCGATAATATGCAGCAATAACGGTTTTGGTAATCTGTTTTCGTTGTTACGCAAAGTTGGCTAGGAAAGAGCGCCAAATTGTTTCTTATGACGCCAGACTGATCTAAAGAGCTCGCTGCTAAGTAAAATAATCATAACAATTGCCAAACTGTTAAATCTAAATTTCAAACGCATAAATTCGCATAAAAAGCACTCCAAGCTCAACACTACCCTTCGCTGTTTGACTCAATAGCTCAGAAACTATAAGAGATACAAAAAAAAGTTAAGACAAGATTTTCCCTATAACAAATATTTGTTTAGGGAAACAACTCCTCACCGCCTAATTTTTTTTCAAATTTCAGGATTTGTATATACTACAAAAATATAGAAGCTACGTAGAATTTACATATATATTACATCTGCCACAAAATATTCTTATTTGTGTAAAAAATTCATAACTGATATATTTACAGTAATGAAGAAAAGACGCAGGTGGTTATCAAATGATTTTATTAATAGTATGTGAGTATAGAGTTTACTGACAACTGTTTAGAAGGTAAGTTAAGAAACACATCACGATGCCTATTGCGTATACATAGTAAGAATGATAAATAATCCGTGTAGAAATGTTGAAAACGAAGGAATTACTTACACCATGCACAACGAATAAACGCAGACTTGCCGCAGATACCTCATTATTGAGTATTTTGTGTATCCTTCGGGAAGCAGAATCTTACAGGATCTTTAAAATGTGGTAGCCATTCGGCGATGTATCCGCTTTTGTACCATGCGTATTTAAATAAATTTAAGAACCTTGGCGATGACAATTGATTACGAGTTAAAGGTTGTAACTGAATAATGCTGTTTTCTTTGGAGTAATCCATAAGTAGTACTTCATCTGAGAATGTTCTCACAAAATTTTTCCATATTCTAAAACCGTAAACGTTTAAAGGTTATACCATTGAAGTTGTTTTCTTTGGAATTGTAAAAATATTTATTTTTTTGTAGTAGTAGAGCTTTATTCGTTAACACCTCACGGCATAAATACACATATGGGTATGTACATATAAGTCGTACAACACATAAACGCACACAATACACATAGATAGACAACATAAGTCATATAAAGATGCAGTATAGCTTGTACAGTGTCACAAATTATAAAACAATAAAATAATCACTTCGGCGATGCAAATCTGAAACATAAAAAAACTACCCACCAGAACGATTGAAAAACTCGCCCATAAAATAATAAATATTATTGATTAAAAAGTTCTTAGCGGTCATTATAAACTCATTTCTACTCATTATTTTCCTAAGTTCAGAAGGAACTGCATTATATATTCTAATAGGCATGGAAGCGAATGAATGTTGATGTAATGTAGATCTCGAAAGAGGTAATCTCAAATCGCCAGCTTGTCTTGTTCGATAATTATTATCGTTATGACTATGTAACGAATCTATATTTGCGCGAACGTGCAGAAGACATTGATATATGTATTGATTAATTACAGTCATAATTCTGAAATCTTTAAACAAGGGTCTGCAAGATTCCTTGCTTCCTATATTGGCCATTGAACGTAAAGTTTTCTTTTGAATCCCGAGTATGTCATCTATACCACTACTTCCTCCCCAAAATAGAATGCCGTAGATCAAATTGACATTAAAATAAGAAAAATAAATAACACGTAGTATAGATTTACTACAGATGTCTCTACATCTCCGAATGGCGTAGAGTGCTTTATTTAACTTTATTTTCAAATTATCCATATGAGAAGTCCACTTCAAGGCGCTATCAATATGAATATGTATGAAATGTTAAAAGAATCTGCTTGTTTATAGATTATGATATTTGTCTTATCTGTATTAATAACTAATTTATTCCCACGATACCACTCGGTTATTCTATTCAGGGCCAATTTAGTGTCTTCAATTAACAAATCTAGTGATTTATTAGCAATCGACAAAATAGAATCATCTGCATACAATGCTAAATTATAACCGCTGAAAGATAAATCATTAATAAAAATGATGAATAAGGTAGGCCCTAAAATGGAACCTTTGTTAGTTGATACTAAATTTTGCACATCACTCGGACAATGCCTACTCCAGGAATCTAATAAGCAAATACGTTCAGCTCCAGTATTTAAGTATTTGCTAAGTACACATCTGTAAACCAATTTTTAAAATGCTAAGAAGTTAGTTTCCCGGACATTGACGCGGATCAAAATTTCTAATTTCAAAGAATTTAACGATACATCAAAATCATGCCTGGTTTTATTATATACTGAAATAAAAATGTATCTCCAGTGACAAATGCATATTTAGCTTTAAATTTTGAAAAAGTATCTTGTGTAAGAATACTTACTATTAATATTATTAACGGAAATTATTACTTTACTTTTCTAAATAACAAACCGATATAGTTTTCCATTTTAGAATTTTAAAAGATAATAAATATAAACTTAAAATTACACTAACCTTATAATTAATGTGTTGTATGTGACCTAGGTTTAGTATTTCTATATAATCTTACCGGAAACTTATTCAGTTAGAATCTTCAACTCATAATCAATTGTCATCGCCAAGGTTGTTCAATCTATTTAAATACGCATGGTGTAAAAGTGGATACATCACCGAACGGCCACCACATTTTAAAGATCCTGTAAGCTTCTGCTTCCCGAAGGATGCACAAAACACACAACGAGGTATTTGCGGCAAGCCTGCGTTTATTCGTCGTGCATGGTGTAAGCAATTACTTCATTTTCAACATTTCTGTACGGATTACCTATCATTCTTACTATGTATACGCAATACGCATCGTAATATATTTCTTAATTTACTTTTTAAACAGTTGTTAGTAAACTCTATACTCACATTTTATTAATAAAATCATTTGATAACCACCTGCGTGTTTTCTTCATTACTGCAAATATAGCCCATCAGCTTTGAATTTTTTACACAAATAAGAAATTTTTGTGGCAGATTTACATATATATGTAAATTCTACGTAGCTTCTATATTTTTATAGTATACAAAAATTCTGAAATTTGCAAAAAGTAAGGGGGTGGGGAGTTGTTTCCCTAAACAAATATTTGTTATAGGGAAAATATTTACGCCATCCTTAAGGGCATATAAAACAGTTTAAATCTTGTCTTAATTTTATTTGGTATCCCTTATAGTTTCTGAATTATTAAGTCAAACAGCGAAGGGTAGTGTTGAGCTTGGGGTGCTTTACACCCCACCAGAGGGCGATTGGGCAGCTAAGATGGTTACCGTTATTTACACTAGATCGACCTATAAACCCACACAGTTTCATTTAAATCGGTGAGATGCATTTACCTGTGTTTTCTTGTTAACTGCCAATCACTTAAAATAAAAATGAAGGATGTACTATCGGCCCATAAAGTTATGTCGTAGCCTCGTCAAAGGGAGATCTCCCGAAGATTCCCGAGGTTGTACCCTGTAGGGAGGCTTTTGCCGACCTAAGGTTCTTGTAAGACGAATGCGTACGGCGAAAAATGTGAGCTGGGGCGAGCAAGTGAGAGCATACATACTTACGCGCGCGTAGGAGAGGGCGCGAAAGTAGTGCCAAGAAAGCAGTACGTATGTTTACATTGAGGGATAGATAATAGGTCGAACAATGTATAAGAATGGGATGAAGAAGATTCCCGAGGTTATACCCTGTAGCAAAGGATTGTAACACTGTGAGAAGCTAGGCGCTAACGTAAAGACAAGGATAGGTATGGGACTATTCAAGAACCCCTGCTAGATATTATCCAGATGTTCATATGTATAGCCTAAGAAAGTTGCATCTCGAATAACAGATTATTTTTGGTGTGCGGTTCTATGAGCGACAATCTCCGAAAAAAAAAAACTGAGTTGTTAGTTTAGTTTCTGTTGGTTTTTTCTATTTCTTAATTAACTTCCAACACAACAGGTTTTTAGTTGTAATTTATATTTTAGTTTCTACTTTAATAGGTAGTAGTAGTAATTAGTAGTAGTATACAGATTAGTCCGCTCAACTAAATACACCCCCGTGCTGCGAAATCATCCGACTGCCTCCGACGAAAATCGACAAATTCCGAGTAGGTACGCGAGTAGTTTTGACAGTTCGTAATGACATTAAAACTTTAACGATACGTATGTAATTATTCAATTGTAAAGTTTTATTCAAATTAGAATCATTACAGCTTGTTGTGAAAAACCGGTGTTTTCTATTTCAATGCTAACAAATATTTTATTAGCCCCGCCGGATCGATATTGGGTGGCAAGGCAAGCAAAGATATGTTGGATGTTTTCAGTTACACTTCATCAGTTCTTCACGCTTAATGTCAGTAAGCGTAATTGGATGTATGTGAAACAGCAGAGAAATTAGGAGTTATTTTAGAAGTAAGATATTTAGTATACCTGTCCAAAAAGCAAATACTTTGAATGAATTCTGACGAAAAATTCAAGGCGAGTTGCAAACATCTCAGCAACATATTTATTCAAATTAGGCATGGATTTTATAATAGATTAGGCTACTGTCTGTTTGCACATGGAGATCGGGTTGAACACCTACTTTAATATTTTGTGTTATTGGGTAGAATTTAGTTTTGGTTCTTCGTATTTGAGTATATTACTTTTTGTTATGTATGAAAACTCTTTTTAATATTTTAAAAAAATTAAAATTAGAAGTATTGTGAGATGAAAGAAAAAGGAGACTGTTGTTCTTTTTTTATGGAAGAAGCTGTGAACAGATTGAGTGTGGTGTGCTTAGTAATGGAAGTTCGTTATTTTATCGCGTGTCTTGTACTGTAGTTGATGTTGTAGTGTCATAGGGAAGAAGAAAATCAAAAGTGGTAGCTTACTGTCTTTGTCAGATTTCTAAAAAATATATTTTTCTAAATTTTAGCTGCTCACTTGCTCGCCCCACACTCACATTTTTCGCTAGGACGGCAAAAGCCTCCCTACAGAGTACAACCTCGGGAATCTTCGGGAGATCTCCCTTTGACGAGGCTACGACATAACTTCATGGGACGATAGTACATACGTTTGCTGAAGTTAAATTGGACATTTAGTTCAAAGCATCTTTACTCTTTGAGATGGCTACGCAGTTGCTTATTTGCTTCTTAAAGAAAGGGTCGAGTCAATAAAGTAAGATAAACAAAACCGTAAAGCCAATAAGTGGTTCATACACTTGCAGAAGGAGCTTTGAACGTATCCAGCACCCAAATCCAATGCCAGTTTCAAAATACTAAAGAAGTATTCTGTACCACCAATAGCTGACTATAAGGGTATGCGAAACAATTATTCATCAATAAAATTTTACTCAAAATTGGGTTTCTAGAAGTCGCGTGTATTTACAATTTCTTCGAAGATAACATCAATTAATTAAACATTGATATTCTTGTTGATAATCGATTTCTTGTGCTGCAGTATCATACTTACTGAATATTTTCGTGGACATATTCTGTAATTATTATAACTATTGCAATTGTACGTAATTTGAATTTTATGCAAGTTATGTAAGTTGCTAAGTTTCTATTGCTTTTGTAGAAGTTATTTACTGTAGTAAATAACCTCTACCTTACCTACATCAGAAATGTTTCTTTTGAAGCCATATCTATGTAATTTGTGCTACAATATAATCGAGCCTTAAATGAGAACACATCGATTACTTCCGCAAAACTATTTACAAAATGCATTAACTAAATTATACCAATTCATTTTTGGAACAAACACGATTCTCCTACTACATCAACTTAAAGGAGTCGTAGTAAGACGTAACCGTGTGTTCAATTTCCTTTTGGATTTAACTCTTTAAATTTCTCGATTCGTACTACTCCGACGTATGCCTGCGACATTACTATAACATACAATTGCAAAACAATTTGCGGAAATGGCGTGTACGGTAAGCTGATTCGGTATAAATGGGAAACCTATAATGGTTATTGTTTCATTTTATTGAAACACCATAAAGAAAATTCGATTTTTGTCAAAGTTTGTCCGAAACATAAGGAATACAAATATTTTATGACCCAACTGAAAGCTATTTAGGTTAAATATACATCTGCAAAAACTAATTTCTTGTGAGTAAGTTTAATATCTAACAATAAGATATATTAACGTACAGGGTTCGTCTATAAATCGTTGGCAAACTTTAACGGATAGTAACAATGTTATCAAATGAGAACATTTCCTTTGTAATCTTTCTTCCAAACATGTTTTACTGCAGTACTGAGTTAAACGGCTAAATGGCTAAAATCTTCTATATAAGTGCCGTCAATTCTATCACTACAAATTCAGAATAATTGCTTAAAGTTCAATGAAATTTCAATGGATTCAATAAAGTGCGATAATATTTGAATGTTAAATAATTTCAAAATTAACTTATTCTCTCTTAATAGCTGTCGCAATTGGCTCGATTATATAATCTTATATTTTCAGAAGCGCAAGAAGAACTTATTTTATATATCTCTACCATCCTTAAAGGCTATATATGATTTTTATGTTTCATGTCTCAGTGTACATGAAAGTCTTAAAGTTTCCCGCTATCTTGATTTTTGAACGACCGAAGCAATTGTTCTTAGGAAAATTTTGTTGTGCACTAACTCTTGGTGTTATCGACAGTTAAATTTTATTTCTGGTATCACCGGAAGTGATGCCAACATTCTTAACATGAGTGGAACACCTTATACGTCTCTACGTTTTCGGAAAAATAATGAAAAAATGAATCTAAGAATATTTCCCATGCTATACTTTAAATGAAAAAATATCAAGGAATAAAGACTTTGATAGTCTGTTTTTATACAGTTGACTAGGAAAAAGGTTCAAATTTTCTTCTGGGATAGTAGGTCCACCCCCTGACTATGCAACGTAATCACGATTGTGAATCTGCACATCGCATTCACGGCTGAATTCCAAAAGCTCATACACTGGACAAAAAAGGTACGTAAATATAATAAAAAAGTACCCTAATGTGACATCTTTTTATCAAAATTGGTCCAACGAACGAGTTTTTCACCTTAATAAATGGCTGTTTATTGTATTGATGAACACATACTTTTGTATTTACACTATATACAATAAACGGATTTATAGATATGAAGAATGCAGTTATTAAAGTCTAATGAAAAATCCCTAAAGTTTGTTTCGTTTCTCACCAAGTAGTAAATTAATAAACAGCAATTTATTATATTGATAAACAGGTATTAATTTGATAAACATAGTTCATTGATGTAATAAATTTATTAATAAATATAATTTTTGTTGTTGCTTTAATAAAACGAAGTCAAGGAACACAATTTATTGAATTTATTTCTTCAATAAAAAATATAATACCTTTTGATACAATTTATTATAACTTTCATTATTTAGGGATAGCCAACAATATTATACAGGGTGTGGAAAAATAACTTTTAAAAAACTTGAGGAATGGTGAAGAGAACCAAGATAGAAATTTTTAGCTTAGGAACGATAGGCCAAAAATGTATAATTTCTGTTCTGGCGGTAAAAATTGCGTAACATAGATCTCCCTAGAGCTAGGCAACCTTTTGAACGAGAAAACAATTGCTAAAAGGTACGCACTTTTATACAGGTACCTATAAAAACAATAATTATCCATGTATACGTAATTTTGTAATTGTATAGGTACGTACAAAATTATTTCGATGAAGATGACATAACCACAAAATAACTTGCGCGTTGTGTGTACAGATACATAAAGATTAAAGTGATACTTGTACTACTTTTGTTTGCAAAGAATATTATAAAACTTACTAGCTCGGTAACCTCGTAGGAATCCCGAACGACTGACAAGGGAACACAAGGAAGTGTCCCTCACCGATTTAAATGAAACTTGGTGGGTTTATAGACTGATGCAGTGTAAGAACAACGGTAACTTTCATAGATGCTAAATCGCCCGTTTTCGGGGATGGGGCGGCCTACAGCGAACGCTACCTTTCGCTATTTGCTTTAATATCTCCAAAACTATAAGACATATCAAAAAAAGTTAAGACAAATATATAACTGTTTTATGAGTACTAAAGGATAGCGACAATAGTTTGTCTGTCATAGTTCTTGTTTTCCAGAAACAACCCCCACCCCCCGTATTTCTTTTAAATTTTAAAATTTTTATTTGCTGGAAAAATACACAAAGTTATGCAGAATTCACCCATATATATTAAACATGCTACAAAATAAATCAATTAAAAAAAAAAAATAACATACGAATTGAGTAGGTATACCTCTGTATGTACATATGTATGTAGGTATATATGTAAATAATATTACTTATTGTTATTGATGTGAACAAATCGTAGAGATACTTATCTAAAGTATCTGTCTAAATATCTTTAGTACTTTTTAGATCATTTATACCTTATCAACATTACATTCCATTATTTATTTTTAAAAGTATTCGATTAGCGTATTATCCGTTATACTTATAAAATTCCTCATTGAAACTTCAAGTGCTGATTTTCATGTGCAGATTACATGATTTCTATAGTATTTAAATTTTGTCTAGATGAATGTAAGTATTAGGATATCTCGTATACCATAAATGCGTTTGCATACGCATATATATAAAGCAAGGCAAGTTACAATTAGTACTTGCAGTCTTCAGTTTATTGACGACGAGTACGTTTCGCAATTAGGCTGTCGAATAGTTTCTTGAAGTCATGAGAATCAACATTGCTAATGATCATACAATTCTTTTACTTTCACCTTGTGTAATAATATTGAATACAATAAAAATATAGTGCCTAAACTAAACTAACTAACTAATGAAAATGAAGATAATTAAATTGGTACCTAATAACAATTTTAATGAGAATAATAATATTTATAAGTTTTACGTGTATAGTCTCGATTATCCGAATAGGTTGGGACCTGGACCTCGGTTCCCCCTCAGATAACCCGAAGAAAGGCAAAAATAAATAACAGGCTACTCTGCATAGTTATTGCAATAATGGTAATCTGTGTAGAAATGTTGAAAACAAAGAAATTGCTTACACCACGCACAACGAAGAAATGCAGGCTTGCCACAAATACTGCATAGTGGTGTACTTTGTAAATCCTTCGGGAAGCAGAATCGGACAGGATTCTCAAACTTGGGTGGCCGATCTTCGATGTATCCACTTTTATACCGCGCATACTTAAATAGATTGAAGAACCTCGGCGATGATAATTGATTATGTGTCAAAGATTGTAACTGGATAATAGTGTTTCTTTAATGTAGAGTTAAATCGTATCACATAAGCAGTACGTCATCTGAAAAAGTCCTAACAAAATTTTTCCATATTCTAAAACCGTAGACGTCTAGAGGCTGTACCATTGAAGTTGTCTTCTTAGGTATTGTAAAAATATCAACTTTTTTGTTCGTTGGTACTAATTGTAAATTGCTCACTTCTTTAGGACAATGCCCACTCCACGAGTCCAATAACAAGACACTTTCAGCGTTAGCATTTGGTAAGAAAGCATCTGGAAACCAATCTTTAAAATGCTGCGAGGTCAGTTTCCCTGATGTTGATCCTTATATATACACTTGAAGTTTCAATGAGGAATTTTATAAGTATAACGGGTAATACGCTAATCGAATACTTTTAAAAATAAATAATGGAATGTAATGCTGATAAGGTATAAATGATCTAAAAAGTATTAAAGATATTTAGACAGATACTTTAGACAAGTATCTCTATGATTTGTTCACATCAATAACAATAAGTAATATTATTTACATATATACCTACATACATATGTACATACGAAGGTATACCTACTCAATTCGTATGTTATTGTTTTTTTTTAAATTGAGTTATTTTGTAGCATGTTTAATATGAATTCTGCATACCTTTGTGTATTTTTCCAGCAAATAAAAATTTTAAAATTTTAAAAAAATACGGGGGTTGGGGGTTGTTTCTGGAAAACAAGAACTATGACAGGCAAACTATTATCGCTATCCTTTAGTACTCATAAAACAGTTATATATTTGTCTTAACTTTTTTTTGATATGTCTTATAGTTTTGGAGATATTAAAGCAAATAGCGAAAGGTAGCGTTCGCTGTAGGCTGCCCCATCCCCGAAAACGGGCGATTTAGCATCTATGAAAGTTACCGTTATTCTTACACTGCATCAGTCTACAAACCCACCAAGTTTCATTTAAATCGGTGAGGGACACTTCCCTGTGTTCCCTTGTGAGAGGAATAACTGTATGGTATAGGAGATGGGACAGCAGATACCTCAACAGACTTATGCACGCAAGCTTAAACCTTTTTTCTTTCGAATATTAAGGGCACGGTACCGTATAGTTTCCAGAGCGATAAACATGAAGCTTACTGGGTGAGTACCGCGATAGAATAACTACAATTAACTGTAATTAATTGCAATTATCCTACCTCAGAGTTCAATGTACAAGTGCAACAAAAGGAACAAAACGCCGTTCTCTAAAATTCAGAATTTCTTTGTAAATCGTGCCTAAGTGGTCAACACCAACTTTGAGGATCAAGCTATAATACATAATAAAACAGTTTAGATTTTGCTGTGGACTTAAAATTTATACATACTCCGCAAAGAAAAAATGTTTTATAGAAAATAGTACCACACTACAATAAATTTACAGATGCCAATTGTTTTTATATTATTTGTAGAAACTGCTAGAACGCAATATTGAAGCAAGATACCATTTCCTTTCTATTTTAAAAACGAATCAAATAGCTGCTGTATGTTATAAATTGTGGTATTATAAAAGCGAGCTGTAATGGGTCTACTATGTGAAACCACAAACTGGCACTGCTGATATAAACTGCTAAATGTAAAATATACTAATTCTTCCTTTTATGTTTTCCTACGTAAAGCATTCATCAACTTTTAAACGTGTCATAAACTTACATATAACTTCTATAAAAATGACACAAGATCCCCCTCTCAGATCAATAAATTTGCTATGAATTATGTTGTCGAACAATAGTAAGAATACATGTGTAATATATCATATAGGGAAATTAAGACGCTTTACCACGTTACACCCCATACACATTAAAAACCCCGTCTGGAAATAATTTATCCCTGCGACGGAAGAAGGGAATTCGGCGACAATTTCAGCGCTATTAACACTTGAGTCAATAAATTTTATGAGTTACGCAATGAGTTCTTGACGCTTTCTCCGCATACCTCAGGCACTCACTCCGAATTATGTTAATCTGTGAAACTTAAGGTGAGCGACATGTGGAATGAACGGTAAGTGTGAAATGACGATAATTCCGGTAAGAGCATCATTAGCAATGTTCAAACGTAGTCTTTCACAAAATCCGTGTGTTTGCTTAGTAGTTTAACACATTGAATTCCCAAAACCAGCAAATTTTATATAAATATGCTATGGGAAGTTAAAAAAACTTAAGCCATGTAACCTAGTTTCAAATCAACTTCATCATGTCCAATATTACTACGACCTACAACTACTATAGTTAAACAACCAACACAGGTTAATGAGGGTCCATTCAAGAATTTGTAATTCATTTGTATAAAACAGCTCTTGGATAATAAGAGTAGAAACAAGACTGTCGCCTTTTCATGAAACGAAAATAAGAACAATACACAAAACATATTCGTAATATATTCTTACTTTATTGGTTACATGCAACACAACAAAGCAAGAAGAAGTTTCAGTAAGAATAATAAGTTGGGAGCTGAGAAGGCTTATTCAGATTTTTCATCAAAGTTCACGTTCAATGGCGGATATCTTATGTACATTAACTTCCATTTTGGGTCGTTATAATCGTCCAATTCGAAGAACAATTAAACGCCCTGTAGAACAATTCAAATGAACATATTCACTTCATAACGTTCCCGCACCAGTGAGACAAGGAAGTGCAAGAAGCGGTGTGAATATTGCAGCTGTACGTCAGAGTGTTTGGCTCGAGATACTTACCCTTCCATCCACTTTCAGCTTTCCTGTCTTCAATACGCACATCAAAACCATCGAAAGCGTTTCCTTACCCATGCCGATATCCACCATTATCCCACAAGACACAGTGCAAACTTAGTTCTTCCTAAAAGTAACATAAGCAGGGAGAGAACAAATACGAACTACCTAGCAGCAAAATTATATAACCATATACCAGCACGCTGCCGTAGTATGGGAGAAAAACCATTCCAATGATGGCTGAGGCGACAGTTGGTGGAGCATGTACTCTATTCGGTCGAGGATTTCCTGGAGTAGAAATTTTAACAACTAATCATGTCGTCTTTTTTGTTGTTTTGTTTTATTTATTGAAAAATATCGATGCATTCTCTAAACTGTGAACTCGCTAAATGTAAGTTGATAACTGAAATATTTATATATACGTACTTTACTCTTCTAAATATCATTTCTCTGGTATTTTTATTTATTGATACAATAATCTAGTCCCCCTATAAACGATCGGATTCAAAGCAAAAGAATATCATTATAATAGGATGGGAATTTCCAGGTAAAAGGGTTGATTTATGACATGTTTCATGTAATATGGCCAGGGACTATACACTGATGGAAACGTGGTGGTAAGGCGTACAATATATTTATGCTTAACGTATTGTGGTAGTATCCACCCCATTTATGGTTCTCACAACAAACATATACCTAGATCTTACTACAATAAACGCAGCCTAAACTATCTTTTTGTAGTTCAAGTTTATTTAGTCCCACTATAAACGATCGGATTCAAAGCAAAACTATATCACTATAATAGGATGGGAATTTCCAGGTAAAAGGATTGATTTATGATATGTTTCAAGTAATATGGCCAGGGACTGTACAATCAAATATGTCAAGTGAATTGTAAATATTTATTGTAATTGCGCATACATTTATTAATAGGCGAGTTCTGAAAAGAATTGTTATGACATAAGGCCAGGTGGAATACAACACCGTTACGGGTGTGACGGGAAGGGACACGAACGGAAATCAAAGAAGCAAAGTTTGGACAGCCAATGCTTGTTATTAAGCAATTTTTGTAAGAATACTAAGTGCGACAGTAGTTTAGGCTGACAAAAACTTAGAATACCAAAATGCTTACGTGAGATGAAATAACTACCAAAAGATTGGCGTGACTTTAATCAAAGAAATCTGCTAATTAGTAAATTTCATTTTAAAAGCGGGACCTTTCCATTAATTTGTGTATTCCAATTGTTTTAGTTACAAACATGTTTATTATCTACTTTTTGCAGCGACTAGACAGACTCGTGTTTTGTCGACTCTCGGGGAAACCGGTAGGCAATAGGAATCTCTTCTCATAAGATGAATAAACACGAGTACATCTAGTCGCTGCAAAATAGTAGTAATTTTCCCTACCTTGCCTATCACTGGACTGTTATCACGGTGTCACCATCGTGAGGAAATTATTCCAACCAATGACTACTCTCCAAGTAGAAACTGATTTCGGATAAAATAGTCGCACAAGTTACGTAGCGACTAAAGAATTACATGGTGTTTAGTTTATCAAAAGCTATGACATTTAAAAGTTGAGCAGAAGCAACGGAGTACCATGCAATTATCAAATTGTAACGCTAGTTAACGAACTCCACCGTTTAGGAAAGGCTTAATTTGTGCAATTTTCTTTATTGTATCACCAAAATTTTTCGAGTGCAATTCCACTCTTCATCAAATTTTCACATTTTCGCCCCCAATTTGATAATTATTACACTTATGATTACTTGCCCCGACACAAGTTAAGATTTAATCTCGGATTAAGCCAAAATGTCAAGTAGAATGTTGCAGCCTTTCTACTTCATGGACTGCATTTGCCACATTCCACCTGTCACCTTAACTCAATTCTAGATTAAATTTTAATTCGTGTCGATGCGAATGATCAGTTGCATCGACACGAATTAAAATTAACTACTAGGCGCACGCATAGCAATCAACATAAATAATAAACTGGGTTTAAACCGAGTGATGATATATGAAAAACTCGATAATTTAGAAAGTATTTCGAAAAAAGATAACAGGAGAATAGGAAGAAATAAGCACCACACCGCTAAATTAACGAATACTGTAAAACCTAGTATTCGTACAGCAAAAAACGAAAATAACACCGAGGCAGTAACCTACTTTATTGTGATCGCTAGTATACGACAATGGAATTAGTGGAATATATCCCACTAATCTGACAGCTGACACCAATGATGCCCTTTATTGTAACGTAAACTAAATTTATTTGTTTCCCCTTTGTAATGCGCGGTATGTTGATTAGCTGCTTTTGCAGTAATCATGAGATACAAATTAAAAAATAAGTCTAGAAAGTATTAAGGCAGCGCCGCGCCGTTGTAGTCTCAAAGTTTGATGTGTGTATAGGGATAAAAATTCTAACAAATGTAAATACCTTGTTAAAAATGGTTTTCATTTGGCGAGTGATGTCATTAGCTCAAAAACCCCTCAAGTCTTAGGACACATAGTATATTTCAAGTCTTTTATTTTTGCTCTGTCTATTCAATGAGAAAGAAAAAATAAACGCTTACTAATAAAAAGAAATTGCGTTACACCCTAATTTACAAATTTCTTAAATTCATATTTAAAATACTTCAAATATTTCATTTCGCGCCAATTTCTCTATTTCAACATATAACGAAACTGAACACCTGCAAAGGATGACATCACCACGTCTACAACTCGTAGTCTTTATGTAAGTTAAGATATATTATGTAACGTTGCGAATCATAATGAACATTTCATTTTGGTTGAGCTATTTGGTGCATTTAATAGTCATTCTTTTGGTTAATTATGATTCGTACTTAAGATCTAAAAACCGCGCTTAACGCCATTACTACTGCCCATTCTAGAAACTTGTAGATTTAATCATCAACTTCTTTGACGCTCTTATCAATTTCTTTGTAAACTTTAATATTTACAGTAATTGCTTTGGACCTGAGATATTAGTCTTTTTGTAACATTTTGTCTATCTTTTTAATAGTGCTCTTTCATTCAATATACAGATTGTTCAAATATTTGCTACATGTTTTGAATTTTATTTTTGTACACTCCTTTCTTCCTTTCCCTCGAAAACTCTGAATGGTTTCCGACGAAAATATGACCACCAGCGAGGCGACTAAGTTAAACAAAACATTCAGTGGCGCCCTATGAACATTCGGAATTCTTACCCAAGAATCCCAAATACCGGGTCGTCGCCTAGGCGAAGAAATACAAAGAACCTTCAGCACCAAAAATAAATTTTAAACGCCGTTGTATTATAACACTCCTTGACTCCTCTCCTTCCAACATCTACGTTCAAATAGCAAAACCGGAGCACTACACCATTCTTTAATTAATTATTCTTTCTTTTTTTTAACCGTAACACTTGATCTCCCTTATTATTGAAGATAGAGAGTAGGTTCAAATTTGGCAAAGAAAAGAAACTAAAACACATTTTCAAGGCCATTTTCGTCTTCTATTTAATGGTTTAGTGGAAATTTTTATCTGGTTTCGATCCTTTTGGCTACCATCAACTTTCTTATTTCTTATCGGCACCATATTGGATTTTGATACCGTCAGAATCAGTTCTTTTTTCTAATTTCAACAATGTATAACAAGTTGACAAAAGTTTTTCATATTACGCTTTAATTGACGAAAAATACATTTTAAAATTAAATAAAGTAGTCATGAAATTTCAAACTGTTAAACACTTCAATTATCGTTCATTAGTGATAGCAAAATGTCGTACATGTTAAGTATTGTGCGTGCGCATTTGTGCATTAATGAAAATGGCCAGTTGTTTGAACATTTACTGTAACTGTTCATTCAACATTACTGTTAACACAAATATAACGCAGTAAACGATCCATTCTCGACCAAGTTTCTGTTGAGATCTAAAAAAAAATATGATGTGGCTGTTGTTGTTTTCGATGCAACTGTAAATATCTTGTACTTGCTATTGTATTTCGGTTCGATGATTAAAAAATACTTAACATATCGTTTCTCTTTGTTTGAAATTTCAAGGCTACCTTATTTAATATTAAAATGCATTCTTCGTCAATTAAAGCATAATATCGAAAACATTTGTCAACATGGTTGAAATCAGAAAAAAAACTCTTTCTGACGATGTGAAACTCGAATATGGCGCTGATAAGAAATAAGACAGTGGTAGACATTTCTGTTAGGTGCAGTATAATCTCGTGTCACAATTCGCATATTGCCAAAAAATTAACTGATAGTAACAAAGCTATGGAACACTTTCCACACACAATTTACACACTAAAACGTTCCTGAGCTTATGACAAGCTTCAAAGGTTATAACGCCATACGGCTATCGGAACATTATGAGGTATTTGATAAAAAAAGTTATAATGACTTTTAAATTTTTCCCAAGTAGAAAGGATATAAGCTACTTATCATCTCGAAATCATAATCAAAATCTCTTATTTGATTGCTACCAATACAAAATTTTGAAGAATTTAAACTTAAGAACATATTTTCTAGTAAAAAAGATTTCTATCGTACACCAGGAATTTCGAACAGGTTGTGGCACATATGCAAGTTATCTACTAATCGCTTCATGTTGAAATATGTCATTTTATAGCGACATTTCAAAAGAAAACGAGTAAGTACAGGTATTGTATGACGAACAACAAAGAAATTACGAGCATATAATAGAGTAACCAATATGAAACAGGAAAATATTTTATATAGAAGAGAACAGGCAATAAAAGCATGATATGAACAGTATTTCATAATAAAATATATGAAGAAAGGCGTCTGGAGCACAATTGCAACGAGCAAAAAATCACCAAAAGAATAACACACGCGTAAACAAGAGTGAATAAAAAATTGCCGACATTTCTCCTCGGCGGCGCTCAGAATTTTTCGTATCACGTTTGCTCGCGAGGAACGAGTTAAATGGTCAGCTGTTGGTGACAGGCATTCGTGCTCGGTTAAGGTTACAAAAGATACCGAGACAGAAGGAGATGCTCGGTACGTGCTTGAACAAAGAGAGAAGGATTGCAGTGACTGCTCCTCGCGGTTGATTATAGTTTTGACAGAAATATGTTTCGATCATCAAATTGAAAATAAGAAATTAAGTATTTAGTTTAATTCCAACTAACAATTAAAGTTGATTTCTCCGTGTTCACCGTTAGATAACGTCGTGTTTGTCAGGAAAGGGTTCATATTAAAGAGATCCTGGTTTAAGTTAATAGCACTAAGGGTGTGCTCTAGTTGTGTTAATGAATTGTGCCTACTATTGATCAATAACTTCATCTTAACGTGGGTATTTTGAAGTGCTCTTACGCATTAATGTTATGGTAAAACACAAACAAATACCTTTGACTGTAGTACTTCTCTATACTTATATTTTTACCATACTGACTTTATTAGTGAAAAATAATATTGTTACCTTCTCCTGTCGTACTGTTACCTTCTCCTGTCGTAATGATGTCCAATGTGGCAACTGGCAACCGCCCTGGTAAGCTGCGTAGAATTGCATTAGCAACGCTTCCATTGTCGATTCATTCAGCCGTCGATGGTGTTGTGAATACGTTGTCGTATACTTCGAAAATGATCGTTCGACATCCAGTGAAGTAAGATTTGCAAATGTCAGATATTCCTTTTCCTCATCTGGGCACCCTTGATTTTCAGTTATAGACCGAATCTTTTGTAAATCGGGATTTTTCGTTAAAATTGCATCAAATTTTTGAGCAACATCGACTCCTATAGTGTTCGTCAAGTTTTCTAGAGCGGCTTGTAAATTGTTTATGCAATTTAATGCGTCTCGCGCAGATAAGCGACAGGTTTCTAATTGCTCAATAGCTTGTGCAACTTCAGAATAGTTCATGGATATTTCATCTATTTGTTGTTGAACGTCCGAATTGGAAAAAAGTTGCTGACAATCTCGAACTGCTGCAGAATCATTTGAATCAAGTTTCAAGATGACATTTTTCACTTGTGAAAAATATTTCTGATAGTAAGATACTGCCTGGAGCCATGCTCCCCATCGCGTTATTACAGGCTGCGGTGGTGGTGGGAATTTCGGACACAATTGTTTGAATACACGGATGTGTTTGGGAGATTTGATGAACACTTTTTTGGTAGATGCTATTAACTTATCCACCATCGGATACTTCTTTCAAATGGTTTCTGCTACGAGGTGACATGCGTGTATGAGGCATGTTATGTGAAGAAGATTCGGAAAGCATATTTTCAACATTCTACCAACTCTCAGCATTGTTGCGGCTCCGTCAGTAACGAACATTGTGACTTGGGCTCCTGTGATACAAAATTCTCTCAACGAACCTTTTATTATCTTGACAACGGTTTCTGCATTAGTTTTCTGAATCCTTTTACTGGATAACAACAATGAAGCTGGTGGACCATCACGTTTTAAGGAACGCGCTACAACATGAATGACGCTGTGTTTCTGAGTATCAGTTGTTTCATCCACACATAGGCAGATTTTCTTATTTCTCAACTTGTCTTTTATACATTCCTTTACTGTACCTTGCACACGTGGCAAATTGTATCGTAATTGCATAGATGTTGGCAGAATCCATGAGGGAACCTACTTAGCCCAAAAAAAACCGAAAGTGTTCACTAGATACTAGATGTTGTGGGATGTTGCACACACTTAACATAAAAATAAAATCATATAAAAATTGCCAGTATGGAATACTGTTTCTTGAATTCAATACATGACGTTTATTTTTACAATTTTTTCTACATTCAAAGCTGTCGCGACTTAACAATCCGTTATTGCGTATTGTGCAATAAATATGCGGACTTCTATATTCTAATCCAGGGAAATGCTTGAAATATTTATTCACATTCGAAGGGAACGTTACACCCTTTGGGCGTCCTATCTCCACGTACTTATTTGGCGTGCAGCGTGCAACGTACTGTCGCTTTGAACTCTCTCGCGGTACTGTCGAGATCGACTACGAGTTGAAAATACCCCTGCCCACGCCGCTATCGCTACGCTACTGCCATCCGGTACCACCTTTTTAACAAACTCTAGTAACAACTATCCTCTAAGCGCTTTAATCTCGTTTCTGTTTTATTTTTGCATATAAGCTATAACGTAAGGCAATGAGGCGGTAGTTCTTACAACGTGACGTATCAAAAATAAAGATACCGGATTCTACACTTGTCTAATAAATTGCATTTTATAACTATTGTTTCGTTAGTTGCAATACAGTCTCTCTGAGGTTATTAGCCACATAGGCACTGATCCTGTTCCATATATCTAAGGCAACAAGAACATTTTTACTTACAAAATATGCAACAAACAAACAATCTCTAAACAAATAAGATTTTATTTCTTAACGAACTTATCACAACGAAAAAGGAATACAATAGAAATATTTAATAGTAAAATTTTGTCGTAAAGGTGAGAAATAACTACTTTTTAAGATAATACAAAATTAGAGCAAAGTTTTACATCAAATACTCAAACAGGCCGCCTTCTGGAGCTAGCCGGTTGTAAAAATTTTGGCGGACGTGATTTAGCATGTCTGGCGCAATTGAAGCTGCAGCCATAATATTTTTTTCCCTTAGTTGCACGTGTTTCTTTTTGGAGATAAATACAATTTTTTATATGTCCTCAAAGAAAGAAATCATTGGCTGATATGTCCGGGGACTTGGATGGCCATTGTATATTTCTCCGTCTACATATTACGCATCCAAGAAACATAGTGCTATGAAACCTCTTGCAGCAGCGCTTTCGTGACCTGTACAGCCATCATGCTGGCACCAAATATCTTCTAACCTTACGTTTGCAGTCCTAAGTGTAGGTAATATTTCATTCTGTTGTAACTCTAGGTATTTATTGCTATTCAATGTACCATTAGTATGTGTTGCAGTAGAAGTAAATAAATTTCAATTTTTGCGACATGTACGTAGCATGGTCATCATGGGCGAAGATTGGGTAAGCGCTATTTTGAGAAAGAATAACTGCAAGTGCTTCAAACTTCGAGAGAACCTGGAAATATATGCTGAAGATTACATAAAACGGATGGAGTTCTGCTAGACTATGATGACCATTGCAGATAAAAATGAAAATGTTATTAATAATATTTTGTTCACTGACGGAAGTACTTTTCCCGTTCATGGAGATCACAGTGCTTCAATTGTACGCTACTGATCCCGTACCACTCATCATCAGGATTACAACTACCGGACACAATATCCCCAAGAATTAAATATTTGGACTGGTGTTTTACGTAACAGAATTATTGGCCCTTTTTTAGTAGTATTTCCATGTTTTCCTGATCAACAGCTCTTTCACAGCGAGGTTTTCTATGATTTTTAGGTGAAGCGCCTACAGAAATTTATAATTCTTCTAACAGTTCTAACAGAAGGGATTGGTCGATTTCCAAGTAGAATTTGAAACAATTTGGTATGGTAAGAGGTGTTTTAACTTTGGGGGTGTAAAAATTTCAGCGTTTTATTCGAAGAAAGCGCCTGCGTGTAACCATTTGCAGTATGAAAGGGAAACGAATTAAATATAGATACTGAAACAGATGGAGACGGAAGGCACGCTTGTCTGAATACAAAAAAAAATGCTTCTTCTTGTTGTAGTGCGTGTTGGCGACGGTAGTAAGTACAAAAGAAAACATTAACAGATCGTAGCAAAATGTTAACTGGCACCTATAAAAATTGAAACTTAAGACATATGTATTTGAAGTAATATATACGTACCCCAGCAGGATGTGCGGCTTATATATTTTGCGATACGTGGTCCCACACACCATACATAAGGAAAGAAAATATCTGGCTATACGAAAAAGCGACCATGCGACAACGGTAAATGCGAATGGGTGATTCACTACAAGCGGAGGGGTTAGCGGCAGTCGACTACTTACGGTTACTGATGTAGTTAGCTACGAGATAGACTGTATTATGTGCGGACGATCTTAGTAAGAATTTCTAGAGTATTTACTTTTCTTTTATTTTATTTCATCAGAATCTGTTTTTATTTTCGTCTTTAGCATTTCTTATTAGTTTCGTTTAAGCTTCGTAGAACAAAATAAATATGCGAAGCTCTCATTCCCAAGCGACCATGACTTTAAATTATTACGTGCGTTCTTGCACACAGTAGGTCTACATGCCAACGTTGTTACAAGCGTACTAACACGCGACCCGCATCGAATCGATCGGATTCCACTCAATCCCCTCTTCGCTCTCTCGCCGTACATACATAGATATAGCTAATTTCATATTTTCTCGATGTGTACAAATGGAATACACTAATTTAAGACAGGCCATAAATGCTTTTATTTACACCTTGACTGTTACGACAATTATGATTGAGAGTGGGTCTTTGGCAACTGTTTTCCATTTGAAATGTGTACATCAAACGCCAAACAATATTTAGTCCAAACGGAACACGCAACGGCATTTTACAGCATTTCACTCTGTTGAGTGCAACACACTAACACGTTTTAGGGTATTGGTAAACCTTAGAAAAATTCACAGTGTAAAATAGTGCGGACTTATATGAACCACTTTCTGTGTTAGTTTTTATACACAACTTTTTTCTGTGCATGTTTTTTTTTTATTTTTTTTTACTAACATGGACCTCCTGAATAAGTCATAGTGTTAATTTAGTACGAAATAATAGTGCTGATTACTGGCATTGGTGGCAGAGACAAATTGCCTGAAACTTACTTCTTGTTCGTTCCGCATGTATAGTGTGATGATATAACACTGAGAAATTGTTTTCTCTACATTAAAAGATAATCTTCACGGTCGTAAATTCTGGAGTATCATGTACATACATAGATACTGTTTTCACAGTTTTAAAAGACAAATTGATTAAAAACACTAACCTCAAAGTTTGACGTTTACGCGCCCGCTCCCTGGTAACGCGTCACGTAATAAAACCCCACGTTCCTTTTATCGACCAAACTTGTATTAATCTTATACTGGAAGTAAAATTTGAACACTACTACACTTGAAATTTCTTTTTAAATTAACCACTTAGTCAAATATGTCTTCTTTCAAAGGCAACTGGAACTAAAAGGGGACAGATTGCCGTGGCGTTTCTTCTCTCCTTTGTTCCCGATAGCATTTGTGAAAAATCACGGCCATTTACGATGCACGTTTCGTATAGACAATGTTTTATATTCTTACAATTAAATTTTCAATCAAAATGTTGGCATTTCCTACTGGACTTAACGATTTATTCCCAAGCAGTATTGCAAAATTACGATAAATACAAAACAGAATTTATTCTATATATGTTTGTAGGAGAAAGTTATATTAAAAACTAACATTTACGACGCGAAGAAGACAAAGCGAAGATCAGTTATTTAGTCGCTTCTTCGAAATTATGGTTGGCTGGAGCCAGATTTATCTAATACAACCTCGGACCCAGAGAAAGTGTAAATGAATCAGAAAACGGATCATTCCGACATATGAACGTTGTCGGAGTGCACTTGGCTGAACGCTAGTCATTGTGGCGCTAATAACAGCGATTTTGCCTGTTGTAATATTTTAATATAACACCAGATTGTAATCATGCAACCACCTTTTGTACCATAATTCATCTTTTGTTTAATTTGATTTTCCAACATAAATCTCCGTGTGCCAGAAAAAAAAATATAGTTATTTAATTTTGGAAAAAGTTGTTTAATTTCAACGGAATAAATACGTGCTTTGTTGCTATTAACTGGATCCAGGTTTACTTGCTTCGAGAAAGTATCTCCATGTATGTAGCGAAGAGAAGTGCATTCTTACGTAATCAGCGCCTAATACAATGATGAGATGAAACGAGATAAAGTTTTGGAAAACAGGGCATTCAAGTACACTAACACACTCCTCGCTTAAATATTACAATGAATATACTCCTCTGATGGAGATTACAGTGTAAAGAAAACAATTTCGCAAAACAAGAGGCGCGAGAAATAATTGAAATATCCCGGCATCCATTGTGCTCTGAAACTTTCAGGCTTGCCGTAATGTACGAAATGTGTTATTCATTTGTTTCGCAAGACGTACCTCTTACATTTAACATAAAAGAAAACCAGAATATATGATGAAAGTGTACCGAAAGAAACCCTTTTACAGCAACCTCGGGAGGAAATATTTATTACGTTTCCTTAGAATTTAATATTGTCTAAGGTACATGTTAGTAATATAGTTTTCATTTAGTTGCGTTAGTGTAAATATTAATAAAATGTGAAATAGCACGAAAATTCTGAATCGTATACAACGTACAAAGGCTAGCTCGAAGAAACATAAGATCTACATAACCGCAGATATTTTATGAGGCTCTCGCAATTAGAGGTGTATTTTAGTGTCTCTATCTTCTTCTAAAACAAACGAGGTGCTTAAAATAAGAAAATTAATTTAAATAAAATATAGGCTAATTGGTAATGCAGAACGTTATCTAAGTGTTACCTTAGCTAGGTTAGTTTTAAAACAATCGGGGGTGGGGGGGGGGGGACTAAACTACAGAAGTACAATCATGCTTAGGGCACTCCAATGCGAAATATAATGCCATAATTGAATCAAGAGAGTTAAACTTCTCCGTTGTCCTTAATATGAATTCCAGTGCTTTCAATACAGGGGACAAAATACTACTGATGTAGTCATTGAAAGTTAATTTAGTGTCAAGTTGGTTGAGCATCGATGCAAACTCACGTCATATTTCTAATTGTACACAAACAAAGATCTGAGTGAGCAGGTTATAACATTGCATTTTTCAACGTACTTGAACTGTAATAGCAGTGGATCACTTACCCACAATGCCTTGTTGGTCTTCGAATGAAATTTGCACGGAGCTGTGGATATATGCAACTACACTGTCGCGAATAAACGCTTGCTTATTCTACATTTATGTACTTATGGTAATTTGAGCTAGTACAGTATGGTTCCTCATGACTCATTGAAACCTCTAGCATCACTTTCACATTTCACTGACACTGTATGTCTATTGTCTTCTCTTTTGTGATAGATGGTATTCGGAGAGAGATGACCAGCGAGCTGCATGTATGAGTTGTAGAAGGTTGAAGTTTGTCCTTTGGCTGTCACCGGAAAAATCACAAATTCGTAGCAACTAGTGATGGCAAAATGACAGAGAAATCCGACAGGCTCATGTAGATGGACAGAGGCACTCCCAAAAACGATGGCGATGGCACTGATTGTGGCATTCGAACGGATAGTTGAATAGTCTTTGGATGGAGCTTCATCTTGCGAGAAGTGACTTGCATCTTGACTAATTTTGCCTTCTTCCAAGAAAAGATTAACTTGGTTTAGAAACCGTTCTTGCCCAGCGATTGTTTACTATAAACGCGGTGCTTTATTGCCCTTTGTCCTCCATTATTTATTGTTGACACATTTTCTTTGCTTTCTATGCTTCACTCGTTGTTGCGCCATTCTGCCGTCTCCCACCATCCACGCCTCTTCTTTTTGTTGACCGGACACAGTTATGCCGTTTTCCAATAGTTCTGGAAAGTAGACAATGATAGGAAAGTTGAATAGATAGTACAAAAACGTAGTAAGTACACTAGTGGAATCTCTTATAAGAAAACTAGGTATATTGTGGTCAATCATATACACGTTGCGACACAGATCGGCTGTACATACAACATGAAGAAAACAACGCAGTTCGACAACAACGCATATATCGATTATATTCGCCAGCACGAGTTCGTGTGACAGAGCCAGGGCGAATGCGAGAGGAGATACAGTAACGTTGTCGTAGAGCGGTTTAGGATTTGTATTTATTTTGTACATAGTTATGTAGAGTTTTTTTTTTCTTGTCTTTTATTTCATCAGAATACTTTTCATTTCTTATTTAGAATTACTTTTTGGTTTCGCATATGCCTTCTAGCAACAACAACATAAATATGAGAACTCATTTTCAACATAATTTGCGAATACATAATACGTAAGATCCGTAATCGTTCTCTGTCCCAACGAAATTATGCCTACTGCTTCTGTTAACGCACTGAAGGCATACGCTGCTAGGTGAGACGAGTGTAACCGTAGTAAAGGGATGCGGGCGCTGAGTCACAATCGCCACGATGCACCTACGTACATAGTATTCCACTGTTGCAATTGAAAGCCCGTATGGACACCCGCTCAATGTCGCAACGTGTGTACGTAAATTTGAACTGATCTCAAAATTAAGCCCTCTCCCAGAGCTTCAAAATACTACAATTATTGAGGGCGCTGCTGCACTTCAATTAACATTGTCATTGTGTTATTTTGTTGTTTTAGGGCCATTTGTACTAAAGGACGTATAACTTTACGTTAACTATTCGACAGACCAAGGGTGGACGCTATAGTCTTCTATAACGTAAGTATTATGTTAAACCATTGATAAACTCGTACAGTTGGTCCTTAAAAAGTCAAATCTCATTGAATAAAGCATGAAAATAAAGCTATCCCTCTCCTTGTCAATGTAATGACATTTCTGCCAGTTTGTTGATAATTCAGACTACTTGACTTACTTGTGTAATTTAATAAAATAATTTTTGGCGTAGCATGTCATTTTGTATTAATTACAGCAGTTTTCTCATTTAGTAATTCTTTGAATAATGGAACTTTGACTTCTTGTAACTTTAGAATCAGGTGATCTTTCTTGCCTGAGGTTGTCCCGCCTGTATACTTATTAGCCCGATTTTTTGTTCAACGGACGTCCAATTGTCCTTATATTTTATTTTTGATGAAAACATTTGTAGTTTATTTATAGTATTCTGTATATATTAGCAGTAATTATTTTTATCACCTTTTTCTTTCCGTTTGTGCACTCCATAACCAATAAATCTTTTACGCATATGTATGCGCAAATGAAATATTTAATAAGTACCAAAGGTTCTAAAAAAGTTATGAAAAGATAAATCCACGGTGAATGTATACAACTTAAACAATAAGCTGATATTTTAAAACAAACAAAAACATAAAATAAAGATACTGGTAAACGTTAAAAAGCTCCTCATCTAAATTTTATAATAATAGAAAATTAAATATCTGAAGGTATATTCCGTATATATACTTTGATGACACTTTGTCTATTTTAAGGCACGTCATTGTTTTGTCGCATGAGTAAAGGCAATCTATTAATTTGACTCTCTCCCTCAAGTACTGCTGCTGAAAAAGGAAGCGAGATTTGCGTTTGTCTCACAGATAAAGGTCTACATGGTTTGACTTCATGAGTGGACCAACGATAGTAGTTCCACTGCACTGGTAGAGTAGTGCACCCTTTACGTAGTTGTGTCAGTTGTCAAATATAGGTTAACATCGTTTTTGTGCATTCGGTTTTTTATCAGTTATTTCTCGCCTGTCTTTTTCAATTTTTCATTGTAATGAACATGTATTGAGTAGGTATTTGGAATGAAGCATTACACATTCAGTGGTGAACTGCGTAAGGCACACAGACAATTTAATACGAAATTGGTATGAACAAGAGAAAGACGTAGTGGAAATGGACATCGAGCCCATAATAGCCAATCCCAATGAATCCTGAAATTTCTCTTCGATTTCACCTTTTATAGTAGAGACTCATAAATGAATGTTTACCTGTTTATTATGAACAATATCTAAAATTTGTTCTATTTACACCTTAGAATATTATTAAATAATGAAGACGACATAATTGTTGTATTAATAAAAATAGTTGATTATCAACTTGCAATATATGTGCGTTGGACAAATATAAAGAATAAATGCCTATGTTATATGCATATCTTTTGCAATTGAGAACACAGAAGCGGTCGCTAGATATTTTCCTAGATTAATAATGAACATACATACGTACTATATTTCATTTATTAGAAAAGAAAAGTCCATCAAAATCTGCTTTGACATCACGCGACACATTTGCCATTTAAAATTCCTTACCTATTTCAGGTTATACATATGTTAGATATTCAAGTAAATATACTGTTATATTAAGAATAATTCAACATCTAAAATAGCGCCTACATCATGCGATTCTAGCTTCTGACCCATTTCTCGGTATTTTCAGCCTCTTCTATAGCCTCCTGTCCATTCTCAACTCCGACAGTAAAAACAGTAAAAATCAACATTCAAAGGTTGGCGAGAATGTCTAAGGTCACAGAGTCTGTCATTAGATTGAGCACTCGTACGGTATCTTTAAAGAAAGAAAATTTGATGGAAATTTAAATATTGTATCTTCGAAAGGTATATCCTACTTGGGCGTGATTTAACAAACGCTATCACGAACAAAGGAGTAAAGGGACACTAAACAATCGTTCAATTTTAGTTCAAATATCCGTTCAGTTATCACGTATTTGGCTCATTTTCCAAGCGAATCCTAGTTTTTATATAAATATTAGGTTAATCTAAGTTTCGGTCATTCAAAAGCACCCGGAGTTTTGAGTCCGTGACCCGTTACCATAGAGTTTATGCGAAACGTAACGATTTGAGGTTAGTTTTTACTGTTTCAACTAATTTCTAATAAAACGTCACTATTCGTTGTTAAATTTTATTTAAACTGCCGATAGAGCGTTTAGGGGACACTCTAGGATCTACCGACCGTGAAAAAATTAATCAATTAAGTTGGAAAAACAAATTTCTCCGTGTATAACATTACAATACTTTTCATTAAATAGATGCTGTCAGGCACTGACAAGTAAAAGCCAAAATAATTTGTGTTACAGGATATATATGCATTTTTAGAGTAACTGTCTGATTTGACTCAAAAGTATCGATTTGTTTCATACAGACAAAAATCACGGACGTCAAAAGTTAAAATAGACAAACTGTATGAACGTGCATGTCGCTGTCCCACACTTAACTGATAGCTCTGTTAAAAATTCCGTAATTCCTCTCGTTCTACAAAATACTAGTCACACGTAAGGCTGCAACTTTCGGGTGGCGCGTCAGGATCACAGTAAGGATGTACGCACCCACAATCAGGTAGGCGACTGGGCGAAGTGAATATTAACATCGATCACCGATCGGAGAGACATGATGGATATATACATATTGCGTATATATATCTACGCACAACAACGGATCCGATCCTGTCGCGCCGCCGAGAGTTGCAACTGTAGTCATAAGTCATGGTGCTCACAATCGATTTTTCCTCTACGTGGATGAGAACACTGCAATGCCCACAAAAAAACCTCCGAAACCAATCTGTCTAAAGCAATTTACTGTTTAAGCTCCAGATCACTAATAGTATTTTTTCTATTCTCTTTCAGAATTATTACCTGAATATAATCACGGTAGAGTATATATATATTTAGACGCGGGTGGCGATAAAAGTGCAATAATGCTATCACAGACAGCCCATAATTTTGGACCAGGAAATACCCTCTTCGAATAAATCTAGGAGAGCACTTGTTTTAACCAGTTCGCGGTAAACCGTCGACGATGTTTGTTTTCTGGGCGTGGCGGTTATCTACTCTATGTGTTGATTTATCTGAGGTGTTACGCGATCCTATAAAAGTATTCCCGAAATGCTCGCCGCACTTTATCCAAATTTAAGGAAAAGGGCACAGCGCAGAGATAGAAAAACTGCCGTTGTACAATATAGGTAAGTGAAGGAAACGAAAGATGGGTAAAATCTACGGCAATGTGGCGATGCTGGGTGAACGTAAATTTGTCGGATTCTTATCTGAGTTAGTGCGCTGACGTTCGGTAGGCCTTGCGCTCCGCAATGGCACACACGTTTATTAGATTTAAAGGGTTATAAACATGATATGGCCGGTAATCGCCTTTTTATATCCGTTTTTACGGTTGTTTCGCTTTTTTATTGCGACTATTCTACTTAAGGACGCCGTGATGAATGCGGAAAAAATCTTCCTGAATTTCTAGGTTCTTAATAATGCATTTGATTTCGTTTCTTACTTCCGCATTCATTTGCAAACACTCCTCTGTAGAGCTTACCGGGAAGTTATTACTTAGTGTGGCCAACAATAACACTTACCAATGAAAATAGTTAATGTTCATTCATCACCTGTTCTAAATGAAGTGTCATTAACATCATTAGATATACTCATTAGGCATTATTGATGACAATTTATCATTAGTCGAACTACACAAATTTGCTTATACTTTGGAAATGAGATATGGAGTCAATACAAATAGTCAGTGCACAATATGTTTAGTAATTCACGATTAGTACAGTTAAACAAAGTAACATTATCGACATTAGCAATATGTGCATCTGTGAGTAGGTATTGAGTACATTTGTGAAGCTATTAATCGAGTTCAAACGCAGTATTAAAAACATTTATTTATTAAAAGATTCTATTATTAGAGTTGTATGGATCAAATCAAATATACACTCACATATATGGAGACCAATTGCAGTAGGTACAACTAGTAAAATACAAAGTACTGCATATAATGAGAATTTGTATCGTATCACCAGGCAAGGAAATCTAATTAATTTAATATCTAGAGCCTCTCAACCACACCACTTAAAAAAATCTATTCTGTGGTGGCAGGGTGAATATTGTTATCAATTAGACTCTTCTCATTGGTGTACGTCCAAAGACCTAACTGATTGTGAGATAAAAGGCAGAAAAGAGAGGTAGAATATTACACTGGGGAACAATTTGTAACACAATTTCTGTTGAGTTTGGTTTTTGAGCTGTTTTATAGTTAATTAGGCATGCTGGTATCAAAACTGTAGTTAGTTTTCTTCTACCACGTCAAGTTTTATCTTTATACCTTATGAGAATGTGACCACTCTCCGCGAAATTGAGCATGGATTATAGGAAGCACTATTGCTCTCCTATTGGCTGACACAAACCTTCTCCGATGGGCGCCGAGTGAATGACGCATAGGAGAACAGCGAGAGGTTTATACTTGTCTGGACTTGTTCAGTTACGCCTGAGATACTGTAGTGAGACGTTGTGTGTCGCTCAGAAACGGTGCAGCCCATTTCCGACGTGGAGTCTGAGTTCTTGTTTATATACAAGGTTAGCAGTATTTAGTGTTTATTTATATACGAATTGAAACATTTCCTTATGTCTACCACTGCTAGTTCACGTCGTAAGTGCTTAAACAGCCCCGATTCGTTTTGTTACATATGTGGCAGTTTTAGCATTCCCAGTCAAAGGACAAACATCAGTACATTTGTCAGGCAAGTCTATTTTGCCTATTTTAAAGTGAAAATTGGGTGATCAAGATAAATCATGGGCCCCTCAAAGTGTGTAAGCAGTGTGCTGACGGTTTACGGATGTGGACCAAGGGAACACGTGATAAACTTCCATTTGGTATACCTATGATTTGGCGAGAGCCCAGAGATCATTCAAGTGATTGCTACTTTTGTATAGTGAAAACGTCAGGGTATAACAAGAAAAACAAATGTAAAATAGAGTATCCTAGTTTACCATCAGCTATACGCCCAGTGCCTCATTCAGCCGAAATCCCAGTGCCAGTTTTCAATGAATTACCCTCTTTGGAAATACTGGAATACGAGTCTGGTGAAGATCAAAGTGACCCCAACGATGAAGATTTTGAAATTAAAGATAATTCCGTTCGCAATGGATTTGACTAGCATGAGTTGAATAATTTGGTACTAGATTTGGGACTATCCAAAAAAGCTTCAGAGCTCTTAGCATCAAGACTGCACGAGAAAAAGTTACTTGAAAAGGGGGCTAAGGTATCCTATTTTCGATCAAGAGAAAGTGCGCTTCTACAATACTTTCGAAGTGATGATGGATTTGTGTATTGCCATAACGTACATGGTTTAATGGAAGAGTTGGGAATGTCAGCCTATAACGCAACTGAATGGCAACTGTTTATCGATAGCTCAAAGCGGAGCTTGAAGTGTGTTCCCCTCCACAATGGAAATTTATTTGGTTTAGTCCCGATAGGCCATTCAGTTCGTTTGAGTGAAGAATATGAAGACATAAAGGGAGTCATTGATTTGTTGCAATACCACATGCACCAATGGATTATTTGTGTTGACCTTAAAATGGTTAGCTTCCTTCTTGGCCAGCAACGCGGATATACCAAGTATCCCTGCTTTTTGTGTACATGGGACAGCAGAGCTCGTGAGAAGCATTGGGTGCAGCTGAATTGGCTGCCACGATCTGACATGAAACCTGGTGATCTAAACATTGTACATCAGCCATTTGTCGACAGAATATATTTCACAACATTATATTTCCACCTCTGCATATAAAATTGGGTCTCATGAAGCAATTCGCTAAAGCTTTGCCAATTGAAGAAGACTGTTTCAAGTATCTCATTTCGGCATTTCCTAGCCTGTCATTTGAAAAGATAAAGGCCGGTGTTTTTGATGGCCCACAGATTCGGCAGCTTGTTAAAGATGAACATTTCATCGGAACAATGTCAGAAATTGAAAAGAATGCTTAGTTGGCATTCAAAAACATTGTTAAAGACTATTTTGGAATTACACGAGCACAGAATTACGCCAAAATTCTCCAGCAACTCTTGAAGAGCTTCAAATTGCTAGGTTGCAACATGAGCACCAAATTGCATTTTTTACACAGCCATCTTGCTAACTTCCCGGAAAATCTTGGTGCAGTCAGTGATGGGCAGGGTGAGCGATTTCACCAGGATTTGAAGGTCATGGAGGCACGGTATCAAGGTAGATGGGATGCACATACGATGGCTGACTATTGTCGGAGCATCAAGCGAGAATGTCCACAAATTAAACATTCCAAAAAAAGCTATAAGCGAAAATTTTTGCCTTAATATGTAATTACCGTTCGATAAAAAAACAACTATTTTTGAACACAATTTAACTTGCAGTAACTATTATAGCCTCTGTATGAATAAAATTATTCTTTATAAACAGTATATTTGGTAAGTTTTTACTTTATTTTCCTTTATATGCACAGTTTGTATGACTTTTGAGGGTATCCTGTAGCTTAAAAAGTTGACGTGATTGACAAAAACTGGGGTTATTTTTGGATTCAGCGGCCAAAAGTTAGTTGAAAACAAGTCACAGATTTAAGACAATGAAATTGCTGTTCCCCAGTTAACATTGCATAATATCCGCCGCAAGTATTATCTAATCATCAACCAATTTCCAACATTAGATCAGTTGCCTAGGATTCCAGTTTACCTGTTAACACCAGCAACGAACGAAAGAACAACATTACAGAGCGTCTATCTTCGAAGAAAATCGGAACAAAAAAATTCTTCATTGTCATGATGGTACACCTAAACTCATGTCCCTCAAATAAGTCTACACAAGAACGAAACGATTCATTCTGATTAATCATTTCATAATTGCTGTGCAATCATCGTTTCTACGCAATCTCAATCCAGACTGCAAGGAGGTACCGCAAACATTACGAAATAATTCTACACTAATAGAAAACTTTTGGCGAGCTTCACTAACTGGTATGCAGACGGTACGTCTAAAACTGTACCATCTAATCACAAACCATTATTTCGATGGATTGTAACTTCGATGAACTGTATGTCAGTGAATTGGTTCCTCGATGAATTCCCGTTTCGAAGAATTGCTTTTCAGTGCATTGTTTCTAGTGAATTGCTTTCGGCGAACTGTTCGGCTCCTACATTAGACAATATGTCAGAGCATATGGATTAAAGGACTCTCTCAAGTACCTACTAATGAAGCATAATATGAACTAAGGGTACTTGTAACAAAACCCCTCTTGGGAAAATAGAGATTCCTTTGAGTGATTATAACAAAAGTTATACTGTGAATAGCAGAACATCTACCATGACTCATTCCACGTAAGACCAACTAATTATTATATGACATTTTCAAAAAGCACCAATTCACCAATTTTAAGGATAACATTTAATTGTGGATGTTTGCCTGCTGATTTGCATAAAATTCATCTAGCAGATTGTGATATATGCACATTTGCAAACAAGGAAGGAGAGAGAGTAATCTTCTTATACTCAGTTGTATAAGACATAAAGACTTGGAAGGAATAAAATTAAAGCTCCAACATTAACTCATGTTCCAGCTAAGGATAGGTGGTATGTAAATTCAGAATCTATACGTACTCGTGGATCTGAAATCTCAACTTAGATGAGAACCTATGTTATTTTCTGTTGATTGGGACCTACTTCTACCTGATCGGTCTCGGATATGAAACGAGTGATGTCGCTTATCCTGAGTCTATCTGGGATGCTAGGTTTTCTTTGTAAGTAGCTAATGGTTTAAACCGGAGCCACCAACAATAAAAGGAACAAAACAAGAATCAAGTGAAGCTGAAGGAATGAAGCAAGGAAGGATAAGCGAGCGTCCAGCATCGCTGCAATTTTCAAAAGTATCTCTCAATGCATGTGTAATTATATTACAGAATATTTTTGACGAGTAATGCCATCTTCATGTTGAGGCTTGAAACTTTTCAAACTACCCTCGTACAGTAAAATTCTCTTAGAAAAAGGACAATAATATATAATATTTTGAAGATCGAGAAATAACACTACTTTTAGGTTATCCCTATAAAGTGACATTGCAGAATAGCTAGTCAAAAATTGTTATAATTACTCAATGCAACTCCCCGCCAGAGAAAATATAGCATAATTATATAAAATTATACTGTGGTTCGGCGTGAATTAATATATTCGTACCTAGGACTGCAAATACATATTTGCATACTATTATTCCAGAGACGTACCTACATATGGAAGCACATCGTTGCTGTTAATGCAACACATAACACTGGATAAAATTATTCGAAAAGAATATTCATACTGCTATATTCAAAAAGCATACTCGAGTTGTATCAATTTCAACTGTAGGTTATTCATTAAAAGCTACAAGTGTTCGTACTTTTAAGCACTAATTTTAATATTCGTGTTTGTTGGTAAAAGTTTCCTCGGCTCTTTCCTCAAAACTACAGGACAGCGCGAGAGGCGCAATAATTACACAATATTCAACAACAACAATAGCTGAATATACAATTTTATAAAGTGTAAAATATATGGTAATCCGAAGGATTTGTAGAGTGGAATATAAACAAGTTTGCAATATTTGCGGCGCGTATAAGTTAGCAATCCTCGCATTGTAATTCTGCATCAATATGCATGAGATTCGCCTGTCCGATGGACGAAAATTGTCCTTTCATTTACTTTGTGGTACAAACGGAATTATTTTGCATGTTTAATAGAATTTACCTAAATTTTCTGTTATATTGATTTAACATATTATTTCAATACTGTCTGTTTGTCGACGTTGTTCTTCCTAGAATTTCCATAAAATTGTTTTTCTCATTTTGCCCCTAATTCGACTCCCTTAATTGAGTTGGCTTCGTTACAAGCAGCAATACTTTAGTAATTACAATTATTATATAAGTAAAAGAGGTAATAAAATACAGACTATTTGCATTAAATAATACTAACCTGTAAGCTATTTGGGTTAGATTCCCCTCTAGAAATAATTATAAGGTATTTTATATATTATAATAAACATTAGTAGCCCTTTGCACTTATTTTGTTTTTTGAAATGAAGTTTGATGCCTTCAAAGGTGACTAGCGAATTGAATTTAGAAATGCCTTTTAGCTAATTAAATGAATTACCTAACATTCTACGTTTAACAGTATTAACTGCACAGAGAAAAAAAGTTCTTGAATCAAACAAATATGTCTTTGAAATTATTTATTTATTTCAACAAAGGTTTATTTGAGTAAAAGCACAATTTTTAAGAACAACAGATTGAATTTGTTTGAATGTACAAACGTTTTTATTTGACATAATTTGTTGAGTCAAACAAATATATGTTAGAATCGCGTTGTCGGAAATTTCCGTTGCGCGAACGCAGGCAATTGCAATCGTAGTTCTAGTGTAGGTTATGTGAGATGGCGGTTCGTAAGTGATGTAAATGAAGAAAATAATAGGTAAGTAGGATAATGGATTTATATATCTTTGCTGATAACTAACGTTAAAATTACTGCATGAAAAAATAATAAAATAGTTGCCACAGATTGGTGAATATCAAAATTCATGTTTGTATTAGGGATTAGGGAAAATTATAAAAACCTTGCCGATATCGTTTTCAAGGCCAGTAACGCCAATGTTAGCAGCTTAAATAGCTTAAATAAATAGCGATTCAATTCACCACACATTTAACAAGGCATTGATTTTTCCGTTTTTATATTTTGTAACTAATTGTTAGTAGGTTTCCTCCTTTTTCGATATAACAGGTACTTCAGCAAAGGCAAGTGATGACCTGCTTAATATAGTTGGAATGTAGATTACGAAAAAGGCAATTTCTGTGAGAGAATATGTATACAGAATTCATCTAAATTCAACAATAACCCGTTTGCACTGGTAAAATTTTTTCTCGACAACTATTTTTCTAAAAATCTCGGAGTTTAAAATCTTTTCTTGAAGTGTGGTACTATCAATTACTATACAAACTGATTCATTTTTGACTCTCACCATGGGGACCTCGCTTATTGTGGGAGATAGGGGGTAGGTTTAAATTTGGCAAAGTTACTAAATTTTATGTATGATATGTATAACATTGTAGGAGGTTATATTAAATATTGAAATACTTTTTTAATTTCTCAAATTTTCCGCCGTTTTCTCAAATTTTGAAGTGTGGGAATGTTCTTGGTTGCGCAGAAATTAGACTTCTTTTCGCCGTGTGCATTCAGCGCTGCCGTTACATTGGTTTCTATACCGTAAGGGCGAGCGTACTATGGTCAGCCAGCATAATCGGCATTTTTCGGAAATGCGAGAGCGAAGTCGTGTCTTACACGTGTATGTGAATGTATACACAATTTATAACGTGAGCAAGGTGTTTTCGGAAATACGAGAGCTATGTTGTGGTCTGCACATGTACGCAAACGAATACGCCGTTTATAATGTGAACAAAGTGCACACATGAATTTGCGTTTACGTAATTTTGACAAGCACATGACATTCCACAGTGACATTCAACCCAGCGCACGTTTAGATGTGCTGAGTTCGTGTAAAATCGGGTGATCATAGTACGCTTGCTCTTACGGTATATCAGTTGGGTGTATAAGCAACTGATGATATGAAAATATTGTCACTGTAGACAATTACTTAAAATACTGCCATTAGTGAAAATGACTACAAGTACATTTTCAAAATATAATCGATACGTTAGGTTTTGTATTGTCATTTTCGTCTTTATATCTCCTCTATTGAATGCAGCACTAAATTAAGAGCTTCTTGCGAAAATGTTTTGAAAAATTGCATGAAATTTTATTTGCTTCAGAAGTACGTGTATAATGATTATTTAAGAATACAGTTAAATGATTTTCAGGAAATCCTCGTTCGAATCCAGACGAGTACAACAATATACTGCCGAAGTAATTTCAAAGTTAGTGTTAAATACATTGGAAAAGTTTGAATTTTCAACAAGCCAACTGTTGATGTTTATGGGTGATGGTGCCGCAAACATGCTTTCTGTAGGCCGGTCTCTTAAAAAACATTGTGTGGCAGATAGTATTAGAAAATGTTATCCTGAGGTAGACGCTTTAATAGCGCATACAAAAGCAGTGTTTGTCAAATCCCCAAAACGTATCCGCAAATTTCACAGAGTGTGCCCCCGTATGCCTGAGCCACCAGAACCTATTCTTACACGTTGGGGAACATGGTTACAGGCCGCGTTTTATTATCATAGATATTTTGAGAATATTGAGAACGTGGATTTACAATTCGATCCAAAGGAAGCTGTGGCTATCAAGGAAATTTCAAGATAGTCAGGTTAAAAAGGGTTTAAAAACCATTCAGAACAATTACTTCGGACTAATGGAGGCAATGGAAAAATTACAAAATCCTTCGGTGTCGTTAGTGGAATCTTTGCAAATAATGCAACATTTTCACGCACAGCTATGCGCGGTAGAAGACGCAAAAAATGTTTGTGTTCTAGAAAGGTTTGAAAGTGTTTTAGAGAAAGATTCTGATTTTGGCACATTAAGACAAATTTGTGAAGGTGCGTCAGCAGAACCGTTGTTCCAAAGATTATTTTAATTACGCAAATATAACGTCACTAGATGTAGAACGTTCATTTTCTGCATATAAACACACTGTTTCCTCAGGTCGCACTCAGTTTGCCGAAACAACTGTGGAAACATATCTAATGTAGCAGATATTTAACAGACATTATTCACTTTTTGATTTCACGGAAGATTCTTAGGATGGTAGGTGTTTGAGCACGTATTATATTTTATCTCTGACCATTTATTTTGTGTAAACTTTTATGGGCTCGCCACTGGCTGTTGGCGCAAATTGAGCAACTCTAGTCATGATACTGCAAAACATGCCCATTACCTATTATCAAAATGATTAACCTGCTATTTCATCACTTTTAAATCTAGTAACATACTTATTATCTGATTCAATATTAAAGTTAAGGATCAATGATAGTCGGTTTATCAATGCAAATGTTACTTGCATAAATTCGCAAGTAAACTAGGTATTACAATACGAAAATTATGCAAATTTTATTATTTATTATCGGATTAATCGATCCAAAAAATGTTAAACGATTGATTATAGTGTTTTAGAAACCGCACTATCATATAATGGGGCCATAGAAAACACGTATTTTGCGTGTTACTAAAACGTGGCCAGTTTGGAACACTACAACTTCACCTAGAAGGATTTTTAATAATTTATGCGCAATTTGAAGGTATCGTTTTAAGTGATTGGTACCTTACCTAATTAAAACTATTATTACAATTAAATAATATTTATTAAGTTATCGCTGTACCTAAATATTTTCTCTCTTTAACAAATATCGAGGCTAACTAAAATAAAGTATGTCACACATACATACGTGTGTCTACTATGTATCTACGCTAGTGCGATATAACCTTTACAGCCAGTAATCCCTAGCGAACCAGTGTTTCTCGCAGTCTATCAAATTCTCTCCCATCTTTGGGCTCTATTCTACGACATTCTTGAGAGGTCACTGTCGTACTTTCTTAATTAGTTAGCGAACTTTGTTAATTTGAGTCTTGCAATGTCAGCGTCGCTCTTCTGTCATCCGCTCCGCCTCCATTTCTTATTTTCCTTCTCGTCCTTATGGCGCAATTAGCCTCTCAATGATGGTAACATTCATACTTTAATATCTCATTTAGCGCTATTCTTGTTGATCTTAATATCTCCAGTATCACCATTTTCGTATTTTTAGTACCTGCCGAAGGACGAGTGCCGAAAAATGATTTAACTTTCACGAGGATTAATTTTACCCGGTGAAGAAAAGTGTAGAGTTAACATTGGCGAGAAAGAAAATATTTTAGGTAGACTTTGTTACTGAAGGAGGTACTTAATTAGACTGGAGTAGGTTACAGTGCATGTTTAAAGGATCGAGTTTAATACGTATTACTAAATCTAAATCATTCGTTGCAGGAATTCAAAATTGCACCTTTTTATACTCATATATCTGCTTACACTCAGTTTTTATTAAATTGAACACTAGTGTGTAAACTACCCCATTTCAAAGTAAGAATAAAATATGAGTAGGTATAAGAATAATATCAGATGCTCACAAAGAAAACAACGAGAATGTATAGGCTAGTTATCAAAGGAATAAAAAAGAAGGAACTAGATCAATTGGTTTTGTGATTGGTTTCTTGACGTTGTACGAAGTAGCTTTACAACCTTGAAAGACTTGGTATAGTTGCACCTCCTATAACCTGAAATTCCTTGTAACTCGGATGCATTCGTGTTAAGGTGCCTATCCACCAAGCACGCAAACGTCTGCAAATACTTGCAAACACGATATATTTTTAGTGGATACATAACGGCTCAAAAAATGCTTGAAATTTCATAAAATCTAGCCTAGATATCCGCATTACTTCCCAACGTATATCTCCTGTTGGCGGCGTTAAATATCTAGGAATGCATAACGATTTCAAATTATGTTTTCGTCTTAACACTAACCATATTGTTAAAAAGCTTTTATTGCTCTTAAGGCTATTTATGTTAATAGACAATTATTTGATGTTACTACCTTGACTTTAATATGTGAAACACTAGTATTGTCCAATTGTAATTATGGTTACGTTGTTTATAACCATTGCATCACACAAGTCGATTCCAAGTGTATACGACGTGTTCAAAACTCATGTGTCAGAATGATTTATGGTATACTAAGGAGTGGAAGTGAGGAGGCGAAGTTCTTAGGTGTAACCTTGGACTCTAAACTGAACTGGAACTCACATTTACAAAAAATGACCGACAAATGTAAGAGGGTGTTAATGACAACCCGTAGAACAGTTGGGAAAACATGGGGACTCAAACCACATATGACGTACTGGCTGTACACTACGGTGGTAAGACCCATGATAACTTATGGCTGCCTGGTTTGGTGGCCTAAGATCACACAGAAGCATGCGATAACTAGTCTCTCGAAAATTCAGAGACTGGCATGTCTATGTATAACAGGAGCTATTAAAAGCACTCCAACAGCTGCTATGGAAACCATGCTAAACCTACCTCCTCTCGAGATTTATATCAAGGGAGAAGCCAGAATGGGGGCATACAGACTGAAAAATACTAGCAACTGGAGATTCCACAGTGGATCTGGGCACACCAGAATAGAAGCAGTAGTAACAAACCCTATCTATGATATGGGTAGTGATACAACAATCTCCAGGATCTCCTATGACAAACCTTTCAAAGTTTTCTTGAATTGGGAAGAATGGACGGATGGAGAGGGGAGAAAACCGAGAACACTAGTCTGGTACACAGATGGGTCCAAAACGGGCACTACATCTGGCGTTGGTGTATATGAGGAAAACCAGGGATACAAAGTATGTGTATCACTTGGGCGATACACCACGGTATTTCAAACAGAAATATATGCTATACAAACCTGCGCGTGGGAGAGTCTGCGTCGGCGACCGCAGGGTGAGACGATTTGCATTCTCTCTGACTGTCAGGCAGCCTTAAAGGCACTAGCATGTTATCGCATAACCTCCAAACTAGTATGGGAGTGCCTGCAAACCCTAATGGCCCTGTCTAAACACAACACGGTCACACTGGTGTGGGTGCCAGGGCACAGGGGCATAGCGGGCAATGAAATTCCAGACCAGCTAGCGAGGGAAGGTTCAAAAATGAATTATATAGGCCCTGAACCGGGTCTAGGTATTACCAAGAGTGCAGTGCGTGATGCATTTAATGAGTGGATTAGAATACAACACCAATTAAATTGGAAACATGCAGCTGGACAAAAGCACAGCAAACGGATGATGGGAAGACCGTCGCAACATCTGAATGCTGACTTGCTTGAATTAAGCAAGATACAGCTTAGGGCACCAACATGTCTATTAACAGGACATGGCTGTTTGAGGGGCCACTTGCATAAGATGGGGATCTACAAAGGTGAGCCCTTATGTAGATTTTGCAATGAGGAGGAGGAAACAGCCCCTCATATTATTTTCGAATGTGCAGCGTTAGCTCAACGCAGATTCGCTATGCGAAGCACAATTGAACTACCCATGGAGAAAAATTTACTTCATAGGCTCATAAACCTGATTGCGGGCGCTAACCTGTTCAAGTAAAACAAAACCGAAGCAGGAATAATACAATAATAATACAACATCACAACGTTAACGTACGTTTTCTTAATGATTTAACAATTCTCAGACACAAAAATGAATATTTCAAATGAAGTTTCTTTTATAATGTTGTCAATATTTTAAATAAATATGTTTTTCCAAATCTACATAATTTCGGTTTGTGCTCGTTAAAAACCAAACTTAAACAAATCCCACTGGACATTTAGTGACTTTTCTGATTTGCGAGTTGCAAAGTACTCTTACCATGTAAGTTATCTTCAGTTTACAATTTTCTGTTATATAGTTAGGTTGGAGGCAGCACCATCAACTATTCTGATATGTGGATGCAACTTAATTCTGTTATATATTTTGTCTTATTTTTATTTTATAGTTTTTTTGTTATTCTTTGGAGGACTATTGGATTATTATTATTCTAAATAATGCGCATTTGCAAACGTTTACAAGCATTTGTTTTCATTTGTGCATGTTCCAACTGAAGTCGGTAACATCAATGGAACTGTGTTGTTTGCGCACATTTTTGTTATATAAAGCTATGCAGAGAAGTTTTTGCTATATTGCTGCGACAAAATAATATAAACTATTCTTTCTCTAAAGGTATACATTAAAAGTAACCAGTAAAATTTATTTTATGCATAACTTCTACTACTACAGATTACGCAATCCCTTATGAAACCCACTCAGAAAGTTTCAGTATGATTTTATTTAATCTTTTACCGCTAAAAATTTTAGTCGGAGATGCTTTAAATAAGTTTATTCGTTTTATGCTGAAGTTTAAACAACATTTGTCTGCTTATTTTCACTAATTATTACTCATTCGTACTTCTTAACATGCTAGACCATGTAGGCAGAAAAATTATGGTAGATGCTGGCACTCGTATTATAAAAGATGAAGCTTACACATTAGTTTCGATGAATATTTTTAGCGAAAGTTTTAGCGAAGTTTTTAGTATCTCGTCGCAGCACTGCATGTTTTTAAACGAAAAGCTTATCGACATATGTAGCTATATATTTAATTTACTAAACAATGACATATTTTAGGTATAGCGAAATATTTATAAAAAAGATTCTAAAGCTGTTTTTATATCAGACCCTTGGAAAATATCCAGGATGTTCCATTAAAAAAAACTGAAACAGTATGAACCAAACATGACAACGATTTTGATAGTCATCTTGTACCTTGCGTCCGTTTTATTTTTCTTTTGAAGAGGTTGTGATACGCAATTATTTTCTGATAAACAACACAGAGTATCGGCACACTCCTCACCATACAAAATATTAATTACTTCGGAACAGCCGTTTCAAAGGCTCGGGTTATCGAATAAATCTGAGCGAAAAAACAAAAAATTTCCTAATTCTACCACGCTTGTTTATCACTACTCTCGAGGAAAGCATATGTATATACTGTGTCCCCGGATGGAGTTGGCAAGAGGAAACAAATTTTTCTAATTGATTTTACGACAAAAAGTCATTGTTTATAAAAAGTTCTGCTTGTTCAATAAATACGTTTACCATCACAAAATCTAAGATTAAATGTACAGAATGTCCATAAATTAAGATAACATGAAAATGCTTCTAGAGAAAAGTATCAGTTATTGCATTTTTTGAGTTAAAATACAAAATTTCAAATCTTCAATGAAGACGATACGGCTACAATTTTGGCATTAGATTCAGTGATAGAAACACCAAAGTTATCTTTACGGAAACGATCACAAAGACTGAATATTAGTAAAACTCCTTTGCAAAGAATTTATGGAGGAAACAAAGTTCGGCCGTTTAAACCAAAGCTCCGACATACACTTGAAAATGGAAATGAAGAGAAGCGATTAGGTTTTTGTTTATGGGTTGGTGAGAATTACCTCGTAAATACACGTTTTCACAGAATTAACTTTATTAATGATGAAGCAACCTTCTGCGCCAACGGTTACGTTTCGTCACCAAACAATCGCCATTGGGCTCTTCAAAATCCAAACTACGTCATTCAAAAACGTCAACGTTATAAAAGAGTGAATGTTTGGTGCGGAATTTTTTACGATCGAATCGTTGGTCCATATTTTATTGACGAAAATTTGAATCAACATGTTTATGTGCGTCTTTTGGAAACGTATGTATTACCGTTTCTAGATAATTTACCGCTAGTAATGCGGCCTAACATTTTTTGGCAACAAGACGGGTGCCCTGCTCATTCAACGCTTTTGGTAAGGCAGAGGTTGACAGTTCAGTTCGAAGAAAGATGGATGGGAAGATTTGGACCAACAGATTTTCCTGCTAGATCGCCTGACCTTACACCTATCGACTTTTTTTGTGGGTTACTTTAAAACAAAAAGTTGACGCAGATGACCTGCCGCATGATCAAGAAATACTAAAAGCACGAATACAGGACGCGGGGAATGAAATAAATGAACCACACACCATACGTAAAGTCTACGGTGAATTCATCAAAAGGATGGAGATATGTGTGGAGGTTGGAGGTGGTCATGTAGAATAATTCTTGTTGGCTTTCTTAATTGATTGGAATTTTGTATTTAAACTAAAAAAATGCAATAAATGATACTTTTCTCTTGAAGCATTTTCATGTTACCTTAATTTATGGACATTCTGTACATTTAATCTTAGATTTTCTGATGGTAAACGTATTTATTCAACAAGCAGAACATTTTATAAAGAATGACTTTTTGTCGTAAAATCAATAAGAAAAATTTGTTTTCTCTTGTCAACTCCATCCGGGGACACAGTGTATATGTAAAGATGTGTATATAGTGTAGTGATATTTTTGAGTAAATAGTTAAATTGTAATTAAGTAAATTTAATAAATTAAATTAATCTAAATTATCTGATGGTTTACCTTTTAGTAAATCGTGGGGAATCTCACTTATTTACTTTTTGCAAATTAGCAAATTGAATAGAAAAATGAAACGAACATAAAAAATGTACGTCCTAAGTAATTACTTTTATAGTGCCGACGGATTTCTAGCTGCACCGGATTGTTAGTGCATCGGGGTTGTTCTTGGCGTTGCTAGTTTTACTTTACTTTGTTATAATAGTTATAAGTGTAGGTTAAAAAACATTATGTCAAATGACAATGTCTATGTTATTCAACTAAGACGATAAAGTTCGATGGATAGTGGAGATGCTTTTATTTAACTTCCTTGCAGCAGTTAATAAACTGCTTTCCAAATTTTATATAACAAAATTAAGAAATAAGTTATTAGTGAGACGTGCTGGCAAGTACTTCAAAACACAGCGACGTATTGAGATGTTTTTCATTTACCTTGACGTGAAGTTTATTTTGTGTAAAATTTCTTACATGACGGTAACCATTACAGAAGTTTGTAGAGTTCCATGTATCCTTGGTAGCATGTTTGTTTTTTTTTACGTAAATATATGTTTCTATTTTTTCGGCTATAACCCATGACAGCTAGCAAAAAAACGAGTAATTTCTTTAATTTGATATATGACATTCATTTTCAGAGCCTCTTTGCTTTCTAACTCAGAATATTTCCTAATTTTATTTAGTAAAATAAGCCACTAGTTACTTAAAATAGCTCATATGATATGATATATTTGGAATCAAAAGATGAAACGCTATCTTGAAATATACAAATACGTAGGGTGTTCCGTTACAAAAAGGAAAGCTATTTTTGTGTATGCAATTCCAACAGTTATCAAACGTATTCGGTAGAGGTAAAACACTAGAACTTTTATATGAAGCATTTTTTGTATCTGCAATAGTAATGGAAATAAGTAGTGGTCAAAATAAAATGAAAAACCCTACAACTATTGAACAGGTAAGCTTATGTTATCGTTGGCGAGATAACACGTAGTGAAATAAATTATGTTTGAATGACAATAAAACTAATTTTCTATTATTTCACACTCCTCAGCATACCCAAAACATTACTTGTGACATCCATATTGGTGCTAAACCTTTGCAGCAACTACACTCTGCTAAGTTTCTAGGGGTTGTACTGCAAGATTATCTGTTGTGGAATGAACACTGCGATTATCTTACGAATCTCTTGCATCAAAAAGCTTATGTTTTCCGTTTCTTAAAATTGAGCTTGTCTTTGGAAACCCTTATTTCTGTATACTATTCTGAAATTCAAGCTCGGCTTCATTATGGAGTTCTTCTCTGAGGAACTTCCTCTGCAGCTAAAAGTGTTTTTATAGCTCAAAAGCAAATTATTAGAGGTATTAGTGGCATAAAACTGAGAGATTCATGTAAACCTGTTTTTATCTCACATAATTTCTTAATTCCACCATCCCTTTATATTTTGGAAGCTTTCTGCTACATACATAAGAATAAAGATCAATGCCCAAAAAACAAAAATGTTCACGCATACGAGACTCATCACTACAACAATTTCTACTTACCAACGCGTCAATTGTTTATGCCTAAGGGTTTCCAATATTTAGGCAGAAAACTTTATAACAAATTGCCATCTCATTTTAAGGAAAGCAATAATTTTAAACAATCGGTTAAGAAATTTTTTATTAGCAAATGTTATTACACCATCGATGAATTTTTCCTTTAGTTCAGCATATTACGTTTGTCGTTCCTACATCTGTTATTTATTTTTCGTTTGTATATTACCAGTTAATACTTACAATTAAGATAATTAAATCCTATTCTTCGATTTCTAAATTTAGTTGCTTTAATTAGGGATTATTACTATATTAAGGCTTTTGTTGTTTTTTTTTATATTATTATTTAAGTTTTCCTTAATTTTAGGTTTGGGTTTGTTTCCTTATAGACGCCTTCAGCTCAATTTTCTTTTCTTTTTTGCATTTCATTTTGACTGATTCTATTGTCATTTGACACCTTGAATCATTAAACGTTATTATTATTATTATTATTAGTTAAAATGTATCTAAAAGAAAGTATTATTCGGTTTCTAGTAAAATAATGCTCATTGTAGCTCCATGTTTATTTTTCTAACTTTACTTAGAATTATATAGAAGGAAAGCAGACATTATACTCCAAAACCTTTGCATGGTCTGTATATCGTCAGTGACCTAATTTTGCCTTCATCAACACACCTGTATTTGCAGCATGTAGTCTAAACACAATAGGTTGCCCTACCATGATCCTCTTGTTGAATACTTAAATAATATTTCCTATTGTTGCAAATGCTACAGCAACATTTGCCAATATACATGCGTAAATACGAAAATATAAATTTTTGACATAAATTAATTGCACAATATAGACCTCCGTTGCTGATTAAATTAGCATTCAGTTAAATAAAAAAAATACTGGTCATTACGCCCTATACATACATACGTTGAGGTCCATAATTCTCTTCCATTGTGTCCTCCCAACTCATATCGCTGTCAGCAGCACATCCACAAGATTGATTTGCGACACATGTTGGATCCCAAATACTTCCTGAAGCGAATCACCATTATACTCTCTATTTATCCCTAAAGATCTCTCCCTTTTTACAACAATAAATGACTAAAAAAATCAAAACGATTGCGGAAAAAGGTTTTTAGTTAAATATACAGGGTGAGTCGGGAGGAACGAATCACACTCTAGGAGTGTATTGCACACGTGTATATAATGTAAAGAAGCTCATGCTCTTATCCGATTTTCATTTGTTTTCATGTTATAATGTAATTAAAAAATATTAACTAGCGTTCTTGTAAATGGTCAAAATTTTCGCTTGTTTTCCAGTTAATACGTCTTAAATAAATTAAAAATATCCTTACATTGTTTTTTTCGTTTCTTATCACATGTAACGTACCAGCTATCTGAATCAATCCTACGGAAGCTCAAAATCATTTCAATAATTTTGTTGTTCTGATATATGTCAGAGTCAGTTTATTGTGACAGCGATTTAACGTTTATTTTCGAGTTTGTACATTATTCTGTTAGAAAATGTCACACATTTATTTAAATTTAGAATATGCAAATATGGTGTTTGTTTATGGTTTTTGTAATGGGAATGCTACAGCTGCTGTTGAAGCATATCGTCAACGGTTTCCACATCAGAGAAAACCTGGGAGAAACGTATTTATCAGAGTTCGCGACACATTGTGCGAGACCGGAATGCTTCCCAGTGCTAACATAACATCTGAATGATCTAGGTTTAGAAGAAGTCGAAAATATTCTGGATCTAGTAGAAGGAGATGCAACAACCGGCTCATTGGGCAGCATAGCATATTCAACGTATTCACCTACAATCAAAAGATTATGCTAAGCGTATGGAATTTTGTCGGTGAGTAAATAGTAATCGTCGTCTTGTATCGTGCATAATTTTTACGGATGAAGCAACATTTACCTGTGACGGTATTAATAATACTCGGCATTCTCATGTATGGTCAGAAAAAAATCCCCACGCAACAGTCGAAAGTAATTTCAACACTAGTTTTCGGTACACGTGGGGTGTGGTATGGTCCATAGTTATTTAATTGGTCCTTTTATATTGAAGAATCGCCTCATAAGAGAGCACCACTTAAATTTTTTACAAAATGAATTACAAGGATTACTAGAGGATGCTCCTCTAAACATCAGAATGCAAACGTATTATCAGCATGTGGAGCTCCTTCATATTTCGCTCGACAGGCCAAACAACATTTGAATGGTAGGGTTGGTCGCTGGTCCTATTTGTTGACGATCAAGATCTCGAGACCTCACACTACTAGATTATTGTTTACGGGGCTGGTACAAAATGAGATTTACAAGATAAAAGTCGTCACTTCAGATACACTAATTTGACATACTAGAAGTACTGCAGCCGATATTAAAGAAAGGCACGAAGCAATCAGGAGAGCAACAGGGGCCCTTCGTAGACGATGCATAAGATGTTTAGAGGTCAATGGCGATATTTTTGAACATTTATTAGAAGAACGCTATAATTAAGGAAATGTTAATGTATGAAATTTTGTTTAATTGTAATTACGCTATAACTTGAAAACAAATGAAAATCGAATAAGAACATATGAGTTTCTTTTAATTATATTTCCACGTGTACAATACACTCCTGGAATTTGGTCCGTTCCTCCCGACTCACCTGTATATGTTTGGATTGGAAGTTGTAGAGATGTTAACAGTTAAATTGGTCGTAGGTACTTACCATTGGAAGAAGTAATTGCTAATATTTATATGAATAAATTTACTGGTTAAGAAGTACCTCTCTAGGTTTTTTATGTTCCATTATAGTGTTTTGTCTTCATGTGCTAGTAATATCTTCTACAACGAATCGATTCGATAGAACATCAAAATCGGAGAGATATCAGTGATAGTTGAGACCTAACGTTGCTCCAGATGAAAATATTATTAATCTCCTGTCTGAAGAGATTAATAACATCAGAAGATTCTAATTACATCTATTAAATAAATATGAATATCCAATATTCCTGCATTTGTATTTGAACATTACAATTTTTATGGCAAATATCCATATGAATGTGTAAATTTCATGTCTGCGAAGTATTTCATATACAGGGCCATTCACTACGATGGCCTATTAAAAGTATTTCCGGAAAATCTCTGAAAATACATTATTATACGAAATATCGCTCACCAAAATTTTAAAAAGATGCTTTAATTACTTCCAGAAGTAGTTTTAATCGGCCATCGTCGTGAATGACCCTGTATATTATATAAATACATAAAACTGTTGGCCCTGCTGCAGACCGCTGTTAATGCTATCACTCGCTTAATACAAGGGTTGCCTTTTATATTTCGTGAATAGAAAACAAAAAAAAGAAATTAATCATCGCAAATGGCTTTATTGTTTTTCAATATAGTCTCCATCAAGATCTATACACTTTTCCATGCGCTTGAACCAATTTTCGAAGCATTTTTGCCACTTCGCCGGAGATACCTCCAAAACATGCATTTTAAACACATCAACTGCTTCTTCAGGCGTTGAAAAACGTTGACCTCTTAATTTATTTTTGATGTGCGGAAACGAGAAGAAGTCATTGGGTGCCAAATCAGGAATGCACGGCGGATGACTCATCAATTCGACTTTTTCGGTTCTCAAAAACTCTCTTGTTTGAGTCGATGTGTGAAAACTCGTTGTCCTGGTGGAGAACAATGCGGCTTCGGCGGTTGGTTTCCCTCATTTTTCTGAAGATTTCTGGCAAACAAATGGCTGTCTACCATTCAGAATTGACAGTCCGACGTTGCACTAATGGTACAGTTGCCACGTGTCCGGTTTTTCCCAAAAAAACAGGCGACCATTTGTTTTGAAGTGCTTCGTGCACGAACAACTTTTGTTGGATTCGGCTCGTCTCTGAAGACCCATACTTTCGACTGCTGTTTAGTCTCGGGCTCATATGCATAGATCCATGATTCGTTGCCTGTAATGATGTCACAAACGCGTTTGGAAACACGGCAATCGTATTTTTTGAGCATTTCTTTTGACCAATCGACACGAGCCCTTTTTTGTGCGGATGTCAAATTATGTGGTATCTAACGCGAACAATTTTTTTTGGTGGCCAAATATTCATGCAATATTGAATCTATGCTGGTCCCACTAATGCCCAAGGATGTCTCTATCTCACGATAAGTCACATGATGATCCTGCAATATGAGCTCACGCACAACATCTGTTTTCTGAAACAACAACCGATTTAGGACGACCTTCACGAAATTCGTCACTGAGCGAACCACGGCCACGATTGAATTCCGTATACCACCGATATACGGTGGTTTTTAATGGTGCTTTGTCGCCAAAAGTCGAATTCAGTTCATCGATGCATTGTTGTTATGATAATCCCCGTCAAAGGTTGTAAAAAATTATCGCGCGGAAATGTTCACGACATAATTTCATGTTTTTACCGAGATGAATTTTTCAACTTACTGTAAACAACACAAATGACGCCTGTACGTTAAAACGTTTTGAATAAAATATACCGACAAAGCTCGAACTTTATGATAGGGATGTCGGCTGGTAGATGGCAGCACCAGGACAGTCCACCCCCGAAATATAAAAGGCAACCCTCGTATTAGGAATATGCACATGGTACAACTTTAGTAAAAATGTAAACTTTAGTAATAATCAAAAATTGGTAGTTTTTAGAAGATATTAAGGATATCAATACCATTTGCAATTTATTTTATGAAAAAATTTATTTATAATTTGATCAGTATATAACTTTAAGAGACGGTATTCCAACTGGTACATTTCAGAAATTGTAGACCATATTCTGCAAATAGAAAACGTCCCTTTTAGTGTTAACTTCACCTTAGGAAATAGAAAAAAGTCACACGGGGCCAGGTCTGGCGAATAGGGTGTATGTTCCAACAACAGGGATTCCATGCTTGGCCAAATCCGTTTGACAGACACTATGGGACGGGGCGTTGTCCTGATCCATGACTTGTTTTTTCACAATTCGGGTCGTTTTCTTCTTACTCGTTCACGGAGAATTGTTAGGACCTTAGTGTAGTAATGCTGATTCACCGTTTGACCTTCAGGTACTCAATTTGTGGACACGATCCCTCGAATGTCGAAAAAAACAATCATCATTGCTTTGAATTTTGATTCCGTCACTCGATCTTTTTTCTGTCTTGATGAATCAGGGCTCTTCCATTGCATTGACTGGCGCTTACTTTCCGGATCATAAGTAAAAAACCATAATTCATCACACGTGACTCTTTCCAAGAAATTAGGGTCCTTTTCAAAGGTTTTTAAAGTGCTAGAACAAATGATCACGCAAGATTGTTCTTTTTGTTCGGATGTCGGATTTTTTGGCTCCATTTTTACACACACTTTCCTCATGTTAAAATTTGTGTGCAAAATCTGCACAACAGATTCTTTATCGATTCCAATCGTTTTGGCAGCTGCACGAATACTTAACCGACGATCCTTTCGGATCAAAACACTAATTTTGTCAATGTTTTCGTCCGTTGTTGACGTGGTCGGTCGTCCTGAACGTGGTTCATCATCAATCTCTTCTCATTCGTTTTTAGAACGTTTAAACCACTCAAACACTTGAGTGCGTGATAAACATTTATCATCGCAAACTTCTTCTAACAAAGAATAAGTTTCTGTAGCGGATTTACCACGTTTTACTAGAAATTTCACATTTCCACGTTGCTCTTTTGAAACACTCAACATTTCTCCGACGGGCGGCTGACGCGCGATGCAACAAACAACGGTCACGGCCTAACTAAGGCATCTGAAGTCGTCTTGATGCCAGGAATGGGGAGGGGGGATGTCACTTGATTCGCGCTGTTTGACTGTAAAACGATCAGTTCGGTTACATTTTAGACGCAACTCGTATTATGCACGTTCGAAGCTAGTGGAGCTTCATTTAATAATGAGCATACTGTACATCTTAAGTAAACATGACAAATCACTAAAGAACCGCTCATTTGCAAATTTTGCATATGGCAGCTATGTTTTGTCCAACAAGGGCCACCAACCAAAAGTATTCTATTACAGAAGTTTTTAGATCTAGTTATAGATTTTATAGAATTTATTGATTAGTTTTATTTACATTACCGTATGCTAGTATGTATATTGAACACTAAACGATTAGTTATTGTTTCATTTACTTTACTCATTACTACTTACCACCACTCGCTTATTGTTATCGAAACTTATAGGCCCCAATAGAGCCCACTCCATTTGGAAACCCGTGAAAATTAGTAACAGAACAAAAGCAATGGTTTGCTTCAAATGCTTTTCTTATATTATACTATGCATAGTTTTTTTTTTCTAGTTTATTTTTCAATAAGAATTTTTGGTTTATGTTTGACTAAGAATTTCCCTTTATTTTTTTATATTAATGTTTACTACTAGGATTTGTGTGTTTATTTTGTTCCTTTTTATTTCTGTTGATTGTTATGGTTATTGTATACTTTTTGCTTCTTCTTTTTGTGGTAAATATAGAATATTTATTATGTTTTGCTGACAGATTCTATGTAAATTTCTGCCTAGAATCAATAAAGATTATTATTATTATTATTATTATTATTATTATTATTATTATTGTTATTATTATTATTATTATTATTATTATTATTATTATTATTATTATTATTATTATTATTATTATTTTTATTATTACTATTATTATTAAATCCTATTCCTTTTATATTTCCACGAACATGGCATAATCTATTGTCGTTAACCATTCCTTTAGGAATTGTGTATTTGCTTTGAAACACAAACTCCATAGATTCGTAAGTCCGTCGGAGCAGTAATATAATCATGTTATATACATATGTATATGTATGTGCGCAAGAATTGGGACTGTTGCTACTGAATTCTCTCAAAAGTCTGACGTTGGGTAACCACAATTAATAGCCTAAATTCATTTGTGGCAAAGCTCGGCGATGAAAGAATATTATTGAATTTGCCGCATATGTTACAATTCCGTGCAGGACAGAGGACTGACAGAGCGCAATACGCAAAAGGGTCTGGTGTATTGTTAACTGAATTATACGTCTACGTAGACAATTATGTACATCTGCTGGCGTAATTATGAAACGTGTGCTCTAATTTATTTAGTGGTTTATTAGTTTCAGTTATTAATTCTTCGTTAATTTTGAAAAACGAGGAAAGAACTTGGGAGAGGATGTATAATTCGTTTGCTGTACAAGCTTTTAATTAAACATTGATTCTCTGACATTTAAATTTTGAGTGCTTATATGGACGTGATTTACGTATGTTAATAGAAACAGCACGTGTAAATGTATAGAGGATGTAAATTCGATAGAATGAAATATTCTTTTGATGGTTTGGGAACAAGAAATATATGACGAATATCTACATACACTTGTATAGATATGTATTTTGCACGAAATCAAACAAATTATTAAAGTAGGTCTATGTGAATACACAACATATATAAAAGACAACAAATATTTGTATATTGTAACGAAAATTACTTATTTTCTTTTGCTAAACGAAGTGAACAATTTTTAGTGTTCCAGAGATACAGTATTTTATGATGAGTTTATATAATTATATTTTTTGTTATGGCTTCTTGACAATTTAGTTTATGTTTTTACGCTAACAAATTCTTTATTGGGTTTGTTCTATTTTGTAAATCCATCATTTATTGTTTTACTTTGTAAATTTAATATTTCATTTGTGTTAGCTGTAATTTCACCATTTTACTTGCTTTATTTCTTATAAACTGATGTATTGTATTTGTATACATTTAAAATATAGTATATGTATGTATTTAACACAAAAACATATTTAAATCGTTTTAATACACATAAATGCAACAGAACCATTCACACACAGAGTAAAATTTGATGTAAATCTGTATTAATTCAAATAGTCCCATCTTCTGTACGCTATTATATTGCTAACCTCGAGATAAGACGCACACTAGAGAGAGAACCACCGCGGTTGAGCATGAAACAGACAATCACCGTCGAGAGAACAAGCATAATGCACGTATACGTGTCCTTATCTTGGAGTGCCGGAACTTCGTCGGAGAACGTAGTGTACGAAGTGTCATGATTGCCATGTTTCGCTCCTTTGCCTATGTGCACTCCAGCGCTCAGACCCGCACGATATTTGTTCTTTGGAATCTCCGTTACTTTAGGGAGGTAGTAGCGAGACGGAGCATACATACAAGAAAGATATCGCAGCAAATACTTACTATATGTGGAACATCTGGGTAGTCGTTTTTATATATAGAAATATACGTTACGAATTCAAGAAAGACGCGATTTAATATACACTGAGACACATTTATACAAAAATATGCTCACAAAATATGTATACAAACAAGTAAGGAAACCGCATTATAAAATGTATATAATACTAAGGTATATGCATATTTTTTATATATTACAAGAGGGAAACCTCACATTTTTTATATTTTTTATGTAATAATAGGGGAAGTTTTAATAATTTTTTTTATATATACGTACTGTGTTTCATTTCGAGAAGTACTGAGCAATCGAACAAATAAGCAAGTATTTTCTACATCCAAGAAAAGCAATTAGTCCTCCCTCTTCGCAAGAAAGATACACCGAAGCAGACGACTAGCGGCGTTGTTCTTCAAACCAAGAGAATGTAACATTTCTTTTAACAAAGTTTTGAATTTTTACACAAAGAACCTAACGCAATCCCACCGACAGCTATATTAAAATTTTAATGTATTTATTTGTGTCCGAATTAAAAAAAAAATTAATTGCATTGAAGTTTTCTCTTTTTATTTGTTTATTTAATTGTTTGGCCAAATGCTAAATTTTGGTAGCTGTATACTGATGTTCTTGATATTTTGGGTACGAAGTAGCATGCGATTCACAACCAAATATTTTTCTTCAAATCTTGCTTCGAAGATAATAATGTTGGTATTAAAAGGTCAAAATGGACCTGTTTATTGAAGTTTTCCCCAGAAATAGTTTCTTATTAACTTGAAATCCTTAGAGGAATCTTGAAAATAAGTCTTGTCGTTGAAATTTGTTTATTCCATCTCCATTTGCTTTTTACATTCAGATCCCCAGTTTACTATCTCAATTATACAAAATAACATGCTTAATGATAATGAAATCCATCGAAAATTCGCTTCCATGATGACGATGTCCAAATTTCCAGGTGCGCTAATGTCAGGTACAGTAAATTAAAATGGTTACCATGAAAACGATGCTAATTTCATAACTGCATATTAATAAGAGTGTGCTTGGCCAAATACGATACAATAACGTAATTTAGATATGAAGAAGTATAATTAAAGTTAGTAAATTTCGTTTTTAACATTAAAAGTTGGACTCTTTTTTTTAACAAAAATGCTTTTTGTCTACATGTGACAAAGAGGAAAAATCGATCTGGGGGAAATTGGAGGAAATAGGTCATCAACACTGCTTCGCCTCGTAATAAAATGGAACTAAATGCGATTAAACTGTCAGAATAAAACACTTTCTAACGTGAATAAATAAATATCATAACAATATATTAACATTTTATTGTTCATAGGAGCAACTGAAATCTGCAATAATTGTACGAATATGTTCGAATGAATCGTAGTGAATATCAGACAAGTGGGATATGTGGTTATAGTTGACATGGGTGACTTAGCTAGCATATCAGCTTTGCTTTTATTATAATAAAACATTAATTGGGATCGACATTCAGGTCTAGGATGCCAAGCTTAACGCTTATCTCGATAATATCGCGCGAAAAAGAAGGATGATGAACCTTCCGGGAAAATGAAGATGGTGGGTACTTTTATGTTCCTTTTACCCTAGCCCAGCCGAAGATGACATAGGGGGTAATAAGCGCCACCCTATTTAAGGAATACGAAGGAATACGCCTGTAACTTAGCGACGCCAAAATAGGGAAATTCGTCGCAGGATGTCGAATAATAAAAGTTAGGTTAGTTTGAGTATGAAAATAACGGATTACCTAATGTTACATATCTAAGGTTGGTACTGTTATAATATCAGTAATACAAGGTTGGTAGCACAACAGACTTTATTGATGTGTGATGATGGCTGTACTTAAGATGAAAGGGTTGCAACGTGTTTCGTATTTACATCTTAAATTATAATATTATTAAAATGCCATCCAGTGTTTTATTATCACAGAACAACTACAATAGATTTTTTGTGTTAATTTCTACACGCAAATTTGTCTGTGTAGTGATTCTAAAAGGGACTGGTTAGTACTAGAATGTTAAAAGATTACAGTGCTTACATCGTTTCTACCAGTCGCGGATACAGTTTAGGATAAGGTTTGCTTGCTGTCAACTCATTTATTTTGTCTCATACACAAGGTTATTAGTACCAATAATAGATGTGAGCATTAACCCTCTACTTCATCAAATTTTGCTTGTGTTGCTTGAATTGGAGAACAAACCTGCGTGCTTCTATTTTCAGGGGTTAAGGTTGGTGGTTGCATATCCACATTTCCTGTTGGGTATCCTGATACTTGTTAGTAAATGTAACATTCCAAATGATAGTTATAATCTTCCTATAGAGAAACGTATAAGATTTTGCACGACTTGTATAACTGATGATTAAGTTTTCTTAATATTAGGCACTTTTCAAGGAAACTGCTATTCTAAGTTTTTATATGGAGGATGCCTTCCTATTCTGAAAAAACAACATTGTTTGACTTTCCATTTTAATCCATTTTTAAAATAGTATATTGTAATAGAAACAATAGTTAACCTTTTAAATAGAGATGTACTTTAATTAATGTAAAATTGAGGGAAATACTATATTTCGGAAACACAATTTGTCCATGTTAATTATTGAAGTACGGTTCAAATTTATAGAAATACGTTTGGAGATATGTGAATGTGTAAGTGATCTCTACTGGTTAAGGGTCAAGTTGTTTAATTCGGAATCCCTACAAGCGCTGGGTATGTATTGTTCCGTTCATATAAATACTTTAATCTAGGGATAAAGGGACACCTGATATCAAGGATAATGTTGTGCTGCCTTTAATTAGAATTCCTATTCAGCTGCACTCGACTAAAGTTAAAACGTTTAGACTAATCTCCGGATAGCCGTTTAATTCTTGTCCAACGTAATTTATTTCGCGGTTATTGGAAATTATATTATTTATTAATTAATAATACGGTATTATTTAGTATTTGTAAATGGTTGATGTAGAGTTCGAATAAAATTGAGAAATGAAAAAACCATTAATTCAATTTGTGCGTTTTCAATAGAAAAATGATTAAGCTGCGGTCAGTGAAACATTTGTCATGGGCTACGTACGCATAAAACAAAGATAATTAACTATTTAATGATATACATACACGCATTGTACACGGTGTATGAATTAAACGCTTGTGTTTACTAAATAAATTAAGTTATTGCTGGTGTTGCACACACAATTACAATTCTTGGATGATTTCAATTCGCTACTAAATGAATTACAAATTAGTCAACATTATCGTTGCTATCGGAGTACATTAATAATTAATAACACTGTAATGGGAATGTCTAAACTCTAGGTTCACGTGGATTTAAACAGAATAAATATGGTAATTACCAAGTCCCATGGTAATATGCTATAGACTATTTTCATTGACTTACCTATTTGAAAAACACACCTTCCTTACATTTTGATTACTAAATGAAATATGTGATTTGGTAGAACTTATTTACATTTTTCTTGTTTCCATTTTTCCATTTTTATTTTGATATTAAACGTCATGTTTGTATTTCCTTCACAACAGCTGTTGCTGACTAGTACGTTCTATATGAAGTAAAGCACGCATCATGAAAATAGTTTATCTCATTGCGAATTTGCTGCAGCAATTAACGTACTATAGTGAAATGTTTTAATTCAGGGGAATTGTTCAAAAAATGTAATTTTTGTAAATTAATTAAATGAACTGTGGGATCCGAGAGTATTTTTACACACTCTTTCGGCAATTTTAAATGAATTTCTATATCAGTAAAGGGAAATTAACGAAAGTAAAATTGAGAAAAAAAATGCAAACAAACCTTGATTTGACGAAGATGTCATATAAACTCTATGCTCCTTATGACATTCACAGGAAACCTGCATATTCTTGTGCTCTTTCACCAACGATAATGCATAAAACTTCTTTCTGCAGATTGAACATGGGTGTTTCTTGTCTTCTATATGCATCAACTTATTCCCGCTAAAAGAGCTTGCGTGGATGAAGGATTTTCCACAAATCTTACACACATATTGCCTCTCTTTAGAATGTTTCTGCATGTGAAGTTTGAGGCACTGTAATTGTTTGAAAGAGAAACCACAAATATCGCACTTATGGGGCCTGTGTATCCGTTTATGCAACTGTACTTTGGATTTCCGATTGAAACTTTTGTTGCAAACCTCGCATGGGTGAAGACGTTCATCTCTATGAATGTGTTTCTGAGCCGTCAGTTGATACATCGCAGGAAATACTTTATTGCATATATCGCATTTATATCGTAGATCAGCGACATGGTTTCTGCTATGAACTAAGTAATATTTCAATGTAAATGAACGATTGCAAAGCTTACAGAAAACAGCCACTTTCTGTCGCTCTTGCCATGTAAGTTTACGGCCATTTCTTGTCATTGGAACACCATTCTCATCAAATCCAATAGCATTATTAGTTATATAAATCTGTTCATTAATTTTATGTGCTTCCACCATCTCTGCTTCGCCTTCAAAGATGTCCACTAGCAATGCCTTGATTTTCATTTTTATGAACTTCTTCAGATCTCGAATCGGCACCATCAATATCACAAACTTTAGTGGTACGCTCTTCGCAGATTTTTCGAGAAGAACATTTATCTTCTTCCGACGTTCCTCATATTGCACTACTTCGCCTTGAAGGACGTTATTAGCTTGTCCGCAAGCATTCCTTCGATTTTCATCTTCCTTATGAACATCTTCAGATTTTGAATCGGAATCATCAATATTACATACTTCAACACTAAGTCCTTCGCAGCTATTTGGAGGAGAACGTTCATCTTCTTCCAGCGTTTCGTTGGTACAGTCTATATGTTCCACTAACAACAAATTCGATTTTTCAAGCTATCCATCTACCAAGTTTCTTATCTACAAGCCCCAAATCGGATTTTTCTAATTTAGTCATTATTTCTTCCTGTTTAATGTTCACATCTTCACGTACAATACCCTGCACGGTTTCATTATATTACAGCAAAATAGGTGCACTCGTATCTTGGTTATTGCGAAACAGGCTGCCTCGGCCTCCTAGATATGTTGCTGCTTTCTATGATATTAATTCCTAAAGTTTCAAACATCACATACAGAAACATTCTAAAGAGAAGCAATATGTGTATGAGATTTGTGGAAAATCCTTTAAACATTTCAATAGTTAATGTTGTTATATAAGCAAGGAGTTTTAACTTGCACCCTAAAACCGTTATAAGTGAATGTTGGAGAGATGCCACACATTTTTTTAAAGATGTACCTACTTGTTTTCCAAACTGCATACATGTATTGTTGTAATAATTATTTAAAAATGTATTTATTTTTAATTACCTACATTTGAAAGCGAGTTTGTTTACACTTTTAATTGCATATAGTGACGAGGCAAAGCAGTGCCGATGGCCTCTTATATCTGTTCATTGCAACATTATTTCATTGCATTGTATATCAGTGGACATATCACTACTCATTTGAAGTTATTAAGATACAGTGCTAAGCATGCTAACCATTTTGATTCATCGTACTCTAAAATTTTGTCATACAACATCTCCATGGATGCGAGACATATGAAAGATTTCCAGAAAGCTTGTTATTTGATTTTATTCACAAAGTAAACTTTCGGTCTGGGTTAGAAGACAAAACGCGATGGGATATACAAGTTTTGATCAAACGCTTGAATTAGTTGAAAAGTTTCAAATAAGTGTGAAACTGTATCAACAGTAAAGCTTAAAAACAATATAGTAAATCAATTTGGATGCTGTAATATCAAAATTACGAAATATTAAACGAGATTTAAAAAACGAAAACCTGGATTTGAATTTGGTGCAACGTTGAGGCAAGACTGTCACAAAGGGATATCGAACTACATCTTTTAATGGAAGAACTACAGTGGGCAGTTACAAATTCATTCATTTGGCCAAATTAAATTCAAATAAATTCAAAAATTCAAAAACATTTAATGAAATAAATTCATAAAAACAGCTGTCGGATAGGAATTGATTTAGGAAACTCTCAAATTTCAAAATCTTGTAAGAAAGAAATATAATTACCGGATTTAGTTAATATTGTAAACTCTTTGGCATGCCCATTGTCACGTTGGTCCTGACATTTCTTTAGACCAGCTCGTCCCAGTTTTTTTTTAAGAAGGGTTCTTGGAATTCATAAAAAAATGACAAGTTCATTGAACGATGGACAACCACCAGGCAGACCTCCACATGAGTACGAGTACCTCTTCTCGCGTTGACCATGATTAATAGTCAAATGAAAGAAAAATATTAATGAAATGAGTGCCCAGAAGTTGGGTCGCCAAAAATTGTAATGAGACTCTGTTGAAAAATTTAGCTTTCTAGGGATAACGTTACATAAAATATTAAATGTGTGGGATCTAACTTTTATTTATGTATTGTTTTTTGTATCGGATTAATCAAAATTAAATATTTTTTGATGTATGAGCCAGCCAAGTATAGTAGCAGCGAACTGTATTTCTCCCATAAATTCTCCATAGCACATGTGACTCGTTCATTAATAGAAAAGGAATTAGTTAAATATCTTTCAAGGCATTTTGACTTTAATATAACAAAGCCAACCGTTACCCAGCAAATTAAAAGTTATCATGCGTATTATTGGGTACTATTAAGAGAATTCGATGACACATATTCTTTCAGGAATACTACAAACTAAAAATATAACGAAAACAAGAGCTCCAACTTACCTGAACAATCCACAAAGCAAAATAACGGGTGTTTTGTTTGCTTAGATAGAACTGTGGATATAACTTACGAAAAAGCTAACTGTCAAATGAGCCGCCATACTGCGTTCACTTTTTGACATTTTGATCAGTATACTCTGGCAAGTCATCATGAACAGACTCACGCTCGAACAACGGTACCAAATTGTTCAAATTTATTTTGAAAATCGGTCATCGATTCGCGCATGATGTAATAATACCAACATGTGGAAGAAATGTGCGTACTGAAGAGAATGACGATGCTGTAAACGAAACTGTGGAAGAAAATCCCAATTTATCTATTCGTTGTCGATCAGAGTTATTGGGGGTCTGCCCGTCCACACCGTGGAAAATTTTGCGCAAAGATTATAGCCTACATCCGTATAAGATCGAGCTGGTACATAAATTAAACCCACGAGACCATCGTCTACGTCGTTCTTTCGCCGATTGGGCCCGAGAGCAATTGGAAACTGACTCGTTGTTTTATGGCAAAATTGTGTTATGCGATGAGGCTCGTTTTTGGCTTAACGAGTTTGTGAATAAAGAAAATTGCCGCACATAGAGCGGGACCAATCCACCACCAATCCCTACAAACTCCATTACATCCAGAAAAATGCATTGTTTGGTACGGTTTACGCCGGTGGCATTATTGACCCTTATTTTGGTCCGGACGAGATATGGTTTCAACAGGGTGCTACCACGTGTCTTACGACTACCTGTCAATTGGCTTCCAAGGCCTTGCGATTTGACATCTCACGATTATTTCCTGTGAGGCTAGGTAAAGTCACTGGCTTACGTCAATAAACCAGCAACAACTGACGCCTTGAAAGCCAACATTGTTTGTGTTATTCATGACATACGGCCAGCAGTGCTTGAAAAAGTTATACAAAATTGAACGTCCAGAATACGCTTCGTCAAGAACAGCAATGGTGGCCATATGCCCGAAATCATTTTTAAATGTTAATGCCATGAATAAATCTTTCGAATCACCAAAAATTTGATTAGAATTTAATTTTTCGTATCATTTATTATAATTTTAAGTTCTGTGGAGCTTAAAAAAACACCCATTATGAACACCAATTTTCACAGGCCCACTTACAACCACTCACAACAACCATTGTCTACAAAACAGGATAAACGTTAGAAATTATGGCAACAACAGGAATAACAATAGTTTTACAAGTCGTATTTGAAATAATAACAATGGATCTCGAAGACAGAGCATAAGCGTGCGAATAATACATCAGAAATGTAGGATTCCGCCAACCGAATAACTACACACAAAGTTCTAATCTCAATAACACTACTATTATACAAGTTGATGTACACTGTGAAGACGCTCCATTTTTTCAACTAAATTCTCAAAATTCTTGTAGTGAATACTTATAAATGATAAAAAGGATTAATACTCCATCTTTCGGTACACTACATTTCAAGAGAAATGCATAGAGAAAAGGCTGATATACGTAAAAGCAAAGTAAGCTTGCTCGAGAAATTTGATATGGCAACATTCTTAAAAAAAGCAAAAGTACCATCTCCTACCAAGGTGTCTCCTTTAAGAGAATGTGGTATAAATAAAATTGTTATTTATAATACAATTTTTTACTTTTTATTCCAACAAAGTAAGTCATAAATACATTCTACTTTTCATAAACAAAATCTTAATTTTGCAAGTATTTTTCTAAGTAGAGATTTTGGAGTTTAGTTGTAAGTAAAAACATTTCTCACAAATATTCTGGTATTTGGAGCAAGAGTTGTACATCCATTCCTTACAATATATAGCTTGAAAACAATCATCTTTTTTTTAATGAAGTTGTAACCATCGCCACATTTAGTGTAGTAAAATAAACCTCCATCAGAGTAGCTTCTCTTTCTCCACGGTGTCCAATATGTTAAAGCCTTGGCGCCTTTTAGACTTCTCCCTTTAACTTTCTTTTCTTCTTCTCTTGTTTCAGAAGAGGTGCCACTTCATTTGGTCTCTTTATTTCAGTCATTTGATAGGCTTTTATTAGGCATATCCTTATGGAGATTGCTTTCATCGGTGTTATCAGCTATGCCCTCGCTTTCACTCGCTGATCCAGATTGTATAGGTCGAGGTGTCGACTGATTATTAAAAGATGGTTCACTAATTTAGGAGTAGATGGGAATTGCTTCCGGGTTGTAAGAAAAAAATCCTAAAAATCATTTATACTTGAAATTAAAATGTAAATAACATGTATCAAGGTTACCTGTAGATCTGAATTCGAAGGGTGTGTTTTGCACCGAAGCTGCTGTACCTTATGCTATTAAACAACTGTCCAGAAGATAGTTGAATAGTAGTTCTGTGATTTTTTTTGTTTCTACCCAGGTTTGCCATGTGTGATAAAAGGTTATTTTTAAGAATTTAAGAACAGTTCTAGACAATGGCAACAAATAGTGTGGTGTATGTGCAGGTAGACGTAGTGATATTATGTTATTCGATTCAGCAAATTGTAAGGTTTCGACAGAATTACATTCAAAATCAGCACCACCTTTCCAGGGTATATCGGTGGAACAGAATTGCTTTCTAAGCAGGATGAAGAATAATATTAAATTAATGTTCGTGGATTTTTTGCGACAAATACACTACTTATCCAGAGCCCATGTTATTTTCAAATTCAGTTTTTTTTTATTTTTTCCTTGCTAAAGAGTAATAGGTGGATGCACACAATGTTTCAGCTCCTCCGAGTCACGTATATCAAACGATTTAAGTAATTTTAAATTTATAATAACGCAACAACACTTTCATTTTGTAAAAATGGGTTCAGTTAATGAAACTGTTCGTCTATCTGCAGTAAATGAAGAATCAAGTGTGTTTATCAGAGAGATTTGTAAATTTTGTTTACTTCATGTTTATAAAACATCATATTGCCATTTTGCCTCATGAATTTTAACCACAAAGTAATTAAGTCTGAAAGGATAGAAAATTAGCTCAACATCGCTGTACATACATATTTATAAATGCTAACGGACGGATGTTTGCGTTCTGTACATAATTATATTAAAACGAATAGAAATTAGATAATTCGTCCGAATAAAATAAACTTGAGAGCAATACATTCGGACAGGTATTTAATCAGCATATATTAATTTGTCATGTAAAGTGTGCTGTGGAGGATAGCTACGATAGTATCACATCTCCTGAGAAATACGTAATTCTCAAAGCGACTTTATTATTCCGTATTAGAAGCATTTACATATTCATAAATTTTCAGGAAACGACGCTTATACAACACAGAGTCGTTTGATGTTTTTATACTCTGCTGAAAACTGTCTACGTGTACCTACTTGCTTCGCCAAGTTGTTGAATAAGGCTACGCCAGCTGCATACATAATTATTGCCGGCGAAAAAATGAAAACAATTTGCTCTTTTACGTATGTGCGCAGTGAAGAATTATTATTTGCTCAACTTCCTTTTTTTGCAAGGTGTTATAAACTTTGCTTTTTACTTTGAACTATACACCACTATATTCAGCTTCAGATAACAAGAGTAGAACCAGAATTTTAAAGTTCAGAAATCAGTCCATCTTGCTATGCTTATTTGTCATGTTAAAATAAGATTTAGATTTGAAAATGCTGTATGTGACACAACAGGAACAATTATTCAAAATACTGTGTAATTTATCTGATTGTGAGTGGCAGTTGAGTATTGCTCTATGTGCATTTGCTTCTTTTTTGAAAATATCTTTATACTGAAATGTTTTTAAAAATGGTAAATTATTGAAAAATTTAAATTTTCGAAAATTAATTAAATAATTACATGAACTGAGGGTTCGGAAGTGTTCTTAACCACGTTTTCGGCAATTTAAACGAATTTTAAGATTAACAAATGGAATTTAAAAAAAATGAAAACTAAAAATGGAAACTAACCTGAATTTTACGACGATGTCAATATAAACACTATTTTTGTATTACATTTGCTGGAAAACTGCCTATTCTTAACAGCCAATTTTCACTTCTATCTTGAATTTATTTTTCAATTCAAAATATTAACACTCGAAACTGGAAGCGCAGCCAAAATCCAAATGTAGAATTAGTGTTTAAGAACACTTCCGAACCCTCAGTTCATGTAATCAGTTAATTAATTTTCGAAAATTTAAAATTTTCACTAATTTACCATTTTTAAAAACATTTCCATACATAACTCAGTGCTTGATTAGATTGAAAACGAGGTAGTACCTGGCCAATTCCATACGATCTTTTCAGATCTATTGTAGTTCCTCTAGCGTCAGATCATTTACTTTAGCTTTGCCTTTTTCATCAGACTTAGCAACCTTATAGGTGATTTCTCTGAGTAGGCTTCGATTTTTGGGTATTCCCAACCCATTTCTGAGAGCCGTATTCCTGCTAGTACTGTGCAGTTGCACAGCCGTCTATGTACCAAGTAGACTTAGTTTTAATGTGTGAGCCCTTTTTACATTCCACTCTGTCTGGTATTAACGTTTTATATTTCTTATCGAAGTTGTATTTGGGAGTAATGGTGCCACTGGATCTGATTGTAATCGGACCCACTTTGAGTTCCTTTAACAGTTTCTGGTGGTCTGCACCATGCGATCTGATTAGCTTGTAGCTTGTTTTCCCAGCCTTCCTTTGGATATAGATGTGTAGTGGTTCTAGGTTAAGGATGACTTCCAGAGCAGCTGTCGGCGTGGTTTTGATGGTCCCCATGATAAAGAGACATGCTAGTCTTTGCGTGCCACTCAGTCGCCTTATTACCTCCACCTGCAATGTCTTCGTCCACCATACCACTGAACCATAATATGCTATCGTTGATCTGATGACGCTCATGTGCAACCATAACGTCATTTTTGAGCTTAAACTTTACTTTTTTCCACACACCTACCTAAGGCAATGGTAGATTTGTCGATGGTTTTATTGATGTGAAAGCTCCATATAAGCCTTTGGTCGAACCAAACTCCCAGGTACTTCGTTTCTTTGACGAATGGAACCGTTACTCCTCCAAGTATAATTGGATTTAGGGTTTGAATTACGCGCTTCTTTGTAAAGAAGATAATTTGTGTTTTTTTGTCATTGACTGTAAATCTTTCCTGTTTACAACAGTTACTGTACTCAGGGCATTTCGCATTCTTTCTGATATTACCCCAGCAAATCTACCTCGTACTACTATTTCTATATCATCAGCGTATTCTAAACAGTAGAGGCGCTTTTTGGATAGCTTTGTTATTAAGTTGTCAACGATAGACGCCCTATTATTGTGCGTTCTTCCAAGGCGGCCCTTATCTATTAATCGAGTTGTAAAAGGACTACCTTTTCTTTGATTGCCTCTACTAGGAAGTTTGTGGTGGCGTTGTTAAACGCGCCCTCAATATCTAGGAAGGCAGCCATTGCTATCTCTTTATTTTATTTTGATTTAGAGTTTACTCTATTTAGGTCGTCTAGCGCTGAATCTGTTGACCTCCCTGGTTGGTATGCATATTGACGGGCGTTGAGTGATCGCCTTGTTAGCGTTTCGTCTCTAACATGCCTATCTATCACCCGCTTCAGTCTCTTTAATAAAAAGGAGGACAAGCTAATGGATCTGTAGAATTTTAGTATTAGGTCTGAGACAGTATAAATGTGGCCTACGTCATGCACCACTGAATTGGCATGTATTCCCATGCTAAACAGTTTTAAAGATGTTACATAGGTGAGGTGTTAGCACCTCGGCTCCCATCTTAATGCTAAATGCTAAAAAATATGGTTTCTTGACAATAATTTTCCGTTCCCCAACATTTTAATTTTCAAAGTTTTTTAATATGTATAACTATTGATAACATTCATCAACGGGAACAAAATCGTTGAAAAACAATTTTTTGGAAATACCTCTGTTCATCCATGCGTTCAACTGTTTCTAATAAACGATGGAAAAGTTTCGCACTACAGCAGAACTCTTGAATGATCGGTAATTCTTAGATTTTCCAATCAATACCAATTTTGGTTTATGCTTACCGGTAGAATTCGAACATGCCATTGTTACACGTTCATTACACGATTTATGTCATGGGAAGATTTCTTGCAAGAATTAGCTAATGTCTTTCTGGGCAGAGCTTTCCAGAAAAGTTCTGATACTCGCAAATTTGCTTTAAATCAAAATTATGTCGCCGGATGATCTTTTAGAACCCGTAACTTTGCCGCATTTTGATTGGCATTTAATTACTCGTCCTGCATGTCCTCTCATATACCATAGATTTGAATCGTTGCAGCCAGCCGATACAGAAAAAGGCGCTTCAATTTCCAATTTCTTCTGAAAAAAAGAGAGGATGGCCAGAAATAGGGATACCTTGTCTCATACCTGGACTAGAGGTATGAATGGATCGGGCTGAGAATTTTTAGAAGGAGACGGGAGACCCGTTCAGCCCGTCAAAGCCGTTCGACCCGTCAAATCTGTTTGACCTATTAAGCCAATTCGGCCCATCAAGAATGTGGGAATGTGAGAACATATCTGAGACCTGTATCAATGTGAGAACATATCTATCCTATCAAAATGTGAAGATATCAATTTTAGCACTAACATACAGTATTACCAAGTATTCAATCGTTACTTGGTAATTGCACATTGCATGGTGGCTCGGAAACATGCATATTCATTTAAACGAATTGCTATTTGTTTGAGTTAAATACCTTTCACAAAACATACTTTGTTGCTTTATCAATTCCTTTATCTCGGTGTAGATTAAACGATTTAGAACCTAATTGTTTTAAAAATATATCTATATGGAGTACCGCGCTGCTTAAAATCGCATAATAATCTGTGTTTTATATTCAGTAGATGTACCAAGTGTCACATTTCCCAATACAATCAGTCGAAATGAAGGCAGTTCGGCTATCAACGCAATTAAAAAGATTTCCTTCTGTTTGCACACGCGATTACTATATGTAGTCATGTGAATTTCATCGTATTGATCTCACGCACGGTCCCCAGAGGGCCCTAAGAGGGTTCGGACAGATGGGGTGGAGCTGGTTGCCGTCTCGAGGGTACTCCACTATCACCATCACTCACTGGAATATGAGAGTAGAACGTGTAGCAGTAGTTGCAGTGGATCCAACACATGGGCGTCCAAGAGGAGGGGTTAAAAGAGCGAAGTATTCCCCAGACGATATCAAATTCATATCTCTTAGCACGCATGTTCTCGTTTTATTGTTTAAATAATTGAAATATGTGGAGAAATTTAAGATATGGAGCTTGTTAAGTATAAAACGATTGGTGAAAGTTTGTTAGTGTCGTATCTGTTGTAATATCTTCACTTGCAATTAGTAACATATATATATATTTTCAAAACCTGTATTAGCATTTGAAATTCCGTAAGATTTATTGCAATAACGAAGTAATAATTGAGAAAACATGTTTCCTTTAACTTGACCAATACTTTTAGCTATTATTGCTGCAATCTCTATGCTCTTTTCTTGTGCTCTGGCAACTTACAAAGAAGCTAACCAATTGTGGCTTACAGCTAAGACACTACTATGTAAATATTGGGAAGTGATTCATCAATAAGCACTTCTATCCAATCGACAAAAACCAAATTCGACACTTTCTCCGACAAAGGCGTCGGTTACTTCCCCTTAGATCATGGTGGGGCGAAAGGGATTGGTAAGTTTCTTAAAAGAAAGTAGAATATTAAGCCGGTCTTCAGATTTCTCCCCAAAATTGCGGAAATTGTTCATTCTTCTAAGGTGCAAAGGAGTTTACGCAGTTGTTTACCCTTGGGGTTTGGTGTGTTTTGGGGAGTAAAAGTCTTTGTTGTAAGATAAGCTTCTCAGCTAATTCCGTCCGCTGTGTTATGTAAGCCAACCATTTCAACTGTATTCTCCTTCCCCTCCTGCCTTGGCCTTTGCTTCCTTACTTCCACGCAGATGGTTTTTGCCTTTGGCAGGGTATACGTTTTGTTATCCTAGCCAACTGCTCCCTGATTAAATCCACCTCTGACATGGTTTCCACGTTAAGTCACCGGAAGGGGCCACTTATGTTTGAGGGCAAAACGTGGAGTTCATTATAGTCATTTCTCATTTTGACATGATCTACATCCGGAATAGGTACCTGTTTGAAACTAAATATCTAAGACTAAACGTTACCAGCCTAAAAGTCACTTAAGAGAGCATCAGATCTTTGATTGAGTTGAATATTTGGAGAATATTACCTCCATCATATCACTTCTAGAGTAAGATTATATTCTAAAATATAGTATGTCCAATATTTTCTGACATAATCTACAGTAACCCAGCAAAGATGTTCTAGAAATTACATAACTAATAATAAATCAGAACCATATAAAACACTTAGGTACCAGATTATTTCATTACTTTAATAAAAACCAACTAAATGTGTAGTATGAAATGAAGAGCTACTCTATAATGTGAACTGATAAGTGATGTAAAAATTTGAGTTTGTTAGAAACAGGGGTGTGTTATTTAATACTTGTTTCAAATTGCTTCCAATTTATATATTTATTGCTCTGAAGGAAATCTTAACTCTCTTTAAATAAGTATTTCCATAAGGGTATATCTCCTCTATATTCTGCGCACTCTAGTTTCTTAGTAAGCGAAAATATTTGTTCAGGAAACAAACAAAAGATATTGCTTATCAAACTTTTCGAAAAAAGAACCTAGAAGATAAGGTTCCGCATGGGCGCCCATGCTCACAGGTATTTTAGTATAACTACACCTCACCAAGTGTGTGCACAAAACGCGTGCCATTAATTATGTATATAATGCCCGAACGTGCTCTAAGAAATTGAAGATAACGTTCTAATAATGGGTAAGATGACGAAAACACCGTACAGGCGTAATATACGATGTCGTTTCTTTGTTTTTGGTTTTTCTCCTCTTGTGTACTGCACTCGGAATATGAAATCGAGCTGAAAGCTCTTTACTGAATGCCCGGTTTCATGTAAAATGCACTTGCTTTAAAAATAGATGAATATTTATCGCTCCATTAGGTATTACTCTTTTATTGCTGTGGGTTACCATCGATCTTCTATATGAAATAGTCCTACACATTATATAAAACTCAGACCGTAATCACGTAAGTCTGTTGTCTTTTGAAGATACACTGATAGTATGGGGGAATTGTAAAAAATAAAAAATTGATTCGATGTAGGCTTCCTCAGAATGGTTTCCTAATTTTATAGGCTTTCGTGGAAAATGAAGTTACTTACCTATAAGGTACTCGGAAATATGCTATAGCGGGGGTTTCCTAACTGTGCGCCGCGGCGCCCTGGAGAGTAAACAGGGGCGCCGCGAGGCACTCCTGCGAACGCGGGCAGACACAACGGTCTGGAACATTCTAGAATGAACATTTCGAAACGGCTTCGAAGCTAATAGGACATTCTAGAATATCTAGACTAGGTCATTCTCGTAGCTTGTAAAGCTTTCTAGAAAAATATGGAACATTCTCGAAGTACATAGAATATTCCAGAAAAGTAATGGTGAAGTTTATAGAACTTTCTAGTAAACTTATACAGCATACTATCGGCCATTGTCGAAGTTTCGCGAAAGTTCTAAGTAAGTGGGGCGGATAGTATAATCAGGGCACCATTTCGACAAACCAGTTCAGTTCCTAAATAACAACCGAAGAGTAAACATCATTGTTTCAGTGTGTTGCTTTGTGTTTTCCCAAAGTCGTAGGAATATGGAAAGATTTTTATTAAATAAGAAAGTCGAGTTCAAGTGAGAGTGATCAAGTATCGACAAGTGGTGGGATGGAAAAGAAGCGGAGATATCGTAAATACGATGATAACTATTTGAGTTTTGTTTTTACTTCAGTAGAAGTAAACAATGAAGAGAGACCGCAGTGTGAGCTCTGTTTAAAAGTTCAAGCGACCGAGTGTATGCTCCCAAGTAAGCTAAAGCGACATCTCGAGACCAATCACTCTAACATGGCTAAAAAATCTCGGGAATTCTTTAGTAGCAAGATGCAAGATTTACAAAAGCAAAAAAGTGTGTTTACTAAACAAGCTTCAGTACCAAGCAACGCACTGCTAGCATCTTTTAAGGTCGCATACAGAGTGGCGAAGTGCAAAAAACGTCACACCATCGCAGAAAAGCTTATTCTACCAGTTGCTCTTGACATGGTTAATATTATTCTGGGAGAATCAGCGGGAAAATTAGTTTCAAAGGTACCTTTGTCCAACAACACTATTAGTCGAAGATGATCAATCAATAGAGAAAATGAAAGGCACGGAATTTGACCTGCAACTTGATAAGGCTACTGACAGTAACAAAGACGCACTTCTTATTTATTATGTACGCTTCCTAGATGATAATATTATCGTTGAAGACCTTCTGCAAAAGCATAATTGGAAACGCAAAAGCTTATTTGAGAGTTTATAACCGAAAATTATTTGGATTGGGAGAAGTGCATCGGTATGTCTACTAATGGAGCTCGATCAATGTCTGGTCGCTATGGTGGTTATTCGGAGCAAAACATCGCATGCTGTGTGGACCCATTGCATCATCCATAGGGAAGCACTTGCATCAAAGTCGATGAGCTCTCAATTGAATTCCGAATTAGAACGTGTCGTGGACGTAGTAAATTACATAAAAACTAGGCCACTGAAAGCCAGGTTTTTCAAAAAGCTAGGCATGGACATGGGAGCTGAGCACACGATTCTGCTATACTACTGCAGTTTACGACGGCTTTCATGTGGCAACGTCTTATCGCGTGCATTCGAGCTACTTTAAGAAATTCACACTTTTCTACCTGAGGAAGGTCATGAAAACTCCAAGTACTTTGCCGAACCCGACTTTTTGCTGAAGCTAGCGTATTTATGCGATATATTTGACAAGCTGAATGCCTTCAATCTCTCTCTGTAAGGCAATAACATGCGCATTTTGAAACTTTTGGAAAAGGTTGCGGGGTTTAGGAAAAAGTTACAGTTGTGAATAAGAAAAATCAATGAGGATGGTGGTCAACATTTATTTCCCTGAATTGCACAAATACGTGGCCTGTAATAAAGTCGTTGTTTCACAAGACTTGCTGTCCCTTTTCAAGAAACACCTCTCAAAGCTCACTGACTGGTTTGCAAAATATTTTGAGGAAGACAATGTTGAGAAATTTGCGTGGATTCAAGATCCCTTCCGTGCTCTAGTTCCACCAGAATTCACTTCGCAGGAAGAAGAGAGTCTAATTGAGTTCTCAAAAGTTGTAAGAATCCTCATTCCTTTTCCGACAACCTATTTATGCGAAGCCGGGTTTTCAGCCGTAGCTGTAATAAAAAGCAAATATCGCTCAAAAATCGATTTGGGGCGAGAAATGAGAGTGGCAGTATCAAACCCTGTTCCGCGTTTTGGAAAAATATGCGACGATCAGCAAGCTCACCCGTCACATTAACTTATGCTGAAGGTTTTCACCATTTATTTCATATTTTTTTTTTGTGTTTTCATATTTTAGTTTGATGGTTCTTGTGATTCAATTTTAATAAATGTGAGCTTCACATTCTAAGGTTTATCTTATTTGGAAATGGCGCCGGGACAAAATACTAAACCTATAAGTGCGCCGAGGACTGATGAAGTTTGGGAACCCCTGTGCTATGGTATCTTTTGTGGTAGTTTCTGTAGTACCTGCAGTGTAAAGTTACACATGTCTGTAATTAAGACATAAAGTTTTATTCATTTCTTTAGTAATTTTGGGCAATTACTGTGCCATACTACACAATTTTCACGAATCTTGAAACGCATTTAACATTTTTTTGTTGTATGTGCTATAATATATTTTTAAATTCGTATCTATTTAAAAGATATTTTTCTATCGTAGATTCGGGAGTATTAACCAGATATCCTTTTAGCACTCCGCACTATACAAGTTATTTGACTATTACTATTGTTTCGCGAATTCGAATTCGGTCGTATGGTTGACAATGAGAGCCCACAATTTCCCGAAACAATTGTATTGAATTAATCAAATAACGTGTGTGGTGCGGAGTGTGCCTATACTTTAGTGTTTGCTACACTATTAAAATTGTTATTCTATCTCTCTCTTAATAATTAATTATTTGGAATTTGAAAAAAATTGAAATATTTGGGGTTTTTTGTAGAAAATGCCCGGGAAAGATTTAACAAGTGAACAAAAAGCCGCTATACAGGCTCTTCTACAATCAAACAAACATTCACAACGAGAAATTGCAAAATTACAGAAAGTATCTCCTTCTTCTGTGTCGCGTTTAGCTAGAAACTTAAACGAAGGAGCTAGCACATCGACACAAAGACGGGCAAAGTGCGGTCGGAAAAGAAAAACTTCGAAGAGATCTGACCGTGAAATTGTTCATCATGTTTGTGCAATAGATTTGCTACAATCAAAATGATTCAAAAAAAATTGCAAGAGAGAGGAATAGAGATTCCGAGCAGAACTGTCAGGCGCCGATTGCGCGAAAATCGCCTAATGGGCCGAAGACCTGTAAAATAGCCGCGTTTAACAGAAAAAATGAAATCTCCTCGTCTCAACTTTGCAAGAGAATATCGACATTTCACAGACGAGAATTGGAAAAAGGTAAATAACTTAACAACATGACTTTTACTGAATTAATGTTTGCATTATTTAATAGGTTTTCTTCAGTGACGAGTGCTCGCTATGTGCAGCGAGCTCAATTTGTTCGTAGACGACCTGGTGAACGTCTCACAGAGTCCACGGTTCTTCGAACTGTAAAACACCCTCCGCAGGTAATGATTTGGGGAGTGATTATTGGAGACGGACCCGGCCTTTTGTATTTTATAGAAGGTACAATGCGTCAAGAGCAGTACATAAATGTGTTACAAAACACGTTATTACCGTATTTTAAACCAGGACGTCGCATACCGGCAGGGCATATATTTATGCAAGATAATGCTCCTTGCCATGTGGCAAAAAAGGTTAAGAAACTCTTTGAAGACAATCACATACCTCTTTTACGTTGGCCCGGAAATTCACCGGACCTCAATCCCATCTAGAATGTATGGAATCGACTAAAAAGTAAGGTATATGAAAGAGGAAGCCCCACAAAGGAAATATTAATGAAGAACATAAAGGATGTATGGGAGAATGATGAAGATATAAAAGAGACAATCATATCTTGCATTGAAAGTATGCCCCGAAGAATTAAGGGTGTTATTAAAAATCATGGGTTATGGACTAAATATTAATTACTTATTTAATATTTACATATGTTACATATTTTGACAATATATTATATAAATAAAAAATATAATACATGTATAGTTTATATTTTATTATGAAGAAACTACAAAATATTGAGTATTTCAAGTAATTTGGCCAGGGACTGTAATTACAAAAACCCCGGGGTAGAGAGGAGCCACAAGAGGAGTAACGATTATACAAGCGGCTGCAGTATCGAAAACCGTGTTATAAAGAGCGTCACTCTATAGTAATTTTCGTGCACAATCCCTATTACAATTAACAACTAAACAACAAAGATAGGCTGTCTCGTATGCTAAAAATATAGCTATATGCAGCTATGAGTAAGGAAGTCAATACTTATTATATTTTATTAAACAATCTTTTACATCATTGTGTTCTATCCTAGTCATATGTGAATTAATATCACAGCATTCTTGTAAAAATCTTCGCGATTGTAGTACAAACTGCAACCATTATTTTCACGCAACCCTGTTGTAATATATTTGAAAAGTAATGTGAATGTACAAAAAAGTACAAACCATGATAAATGTATTATTAAAGGGGAAAGCACCTTCTAATAAGTAAGTGCCAATTAAATCAGCGCTCAAAGAGCAGCCGACGTTGTTACTGAAACCCCACCGAAGCACGCCCTGGAGTAATATTTCGGATCCCGTATTCAACCCTCGATTTCTCCCAATTGTTCCCGAATGGAAAGCATTATCAGACAAGAGAATACCTTGCACATTAGCATGTAGCAATAATGCAGGAATAATTTGTTTCAAGTACGTACATATATTGTAATATGCAACATATTGTTTTGGGATTACAAACGTATAACTTAATTTCTTTTATTTATTTCTGTCTTAAAATATCAAAATATACAGCTAAAGGAAGATAAGACTAAGACGTGTCAAGCTGTGCAGTGTATCCTGAAAAAATATATTAGTTGGGTACGTATTACTTTGAAAGGATTTAGAAATAATTTAGTAGATGTTTTGCATAAGATCCCACATTTTTAAATATTTCATTTACAAATACAAGTGTTGAAAAACATGTTTTCATCGATGTACGTTGTAGTATGTAACCTCTGCTCACAAAATGATTGCTATGAGATAATTTTAAAATAATTGCTGTTGCACGCAAATTTAATACTGATTAAAGTTTTTAATGATCAGTACATATCCGTTTGGACATAAGACAAAGATGAACTTATCACTGGCAATAAAGAAATATACCAAGAGGAATCTGCAGGCGCAAATAAAAAAGAAACAATTAATCCAATTAGTGCAATGCATTGATTGTTTCATTATGAGAGTATTTTTAATAGCTATACATCTTAAACAATAAGCAAGGTTTTATTTTTATTTTCAACTAAATTTAAAATTTATTATCTGCTGTTTGAGTACAGAGGTCTATTTTTTAATTACTTGATTTTGTTTAGATTGTGAGTGATGAATAGAGCCAGGTAACTGGAGAGCAATCGCAGCGGCGGTGTGACTGTGTTTAGGTGGGCGGGAAGGGCTGGTCGATTATGATACAACACGACAAATCATCATCACTCAGTTCAGTTTAGCATTGGATAGCGGAGAGGGCGTGTTGATTTTATTGATATAGACGTAGTTATTAATTGTAGTTATTACTTAGTGTTGTGCGTTTTGATTTTATTGATACAGACACAGTTATTAATTGTAGTTTTTAGTGAATATGTCGAAGGCTAAAAAACGACCCTTTCAAGACGTAGTAAATAAGTTTATTTCTGACTTTCCCAATTTGTTTAACAACGGGAGTAAGATAGTTTGTAAAGTGTGCAAAATACGTTTGATGTCAAATAAGAAGTGGAACTGTACAAGACACGTAAATTCCGCACAGCATAGAGAACGAAAATTGGGCATGCCACCATTTTTTTTATGTAATTCTTATGTTGATAAACTGTAATTTGCCACTAGGCTTACTCGATAAACAACCGTCTAAGCACTTTTGGGACAAATACAATCCCGAGTTGCGGTTGCCAACGGAGAAAACGGCACGTAAGCATGTTGCATTTGTATGCGATGACGTGGAAAAGAAAATGATATGCATATTGAAAAAACAGTTTCTTTGGTTATGTGTTGATGAGACAACAGACTGTAAAAAAAATTCAATTGTAAATATTATGGTACGCATACTAGACTCTAGTAAACCTACATTACCATTGTTACTAGCTAGCCGAAAACTACAAGAGTGTACTGCTGCAGCAATTACGAAGCTTGTACTTAGTATGTTGGAAAAATTTCAAATTTCAAAAGATAAAGTGTTGACGTTTATGAGCGATGGAGCAGCGATAATGCGTTCGGTAGGCCGTTCTCTTCTTGAACATGGTTGCAAGTGTTTACATGTTACGTGTAAAGTGCATGCTTTACATCTTGTAACAGAAACCATTCGACAATGCTCTCCCGAGGTAGATGCATTAATAGCAAGCACAAAAAAAGTATTTCTGAAATCTCCCAAACGCCTGCGATCATTTCACACAGAGTGTCCTGGTATTCGTCAACCACCGGAGCCAATTCTTACACGTTGGGGAACACTGTTGCAGGCAGCTTTTTATTATGCTGAACATTTCAAAATAGTAAAAGCTGTTGTTGTACAATTCAATCCTGCCGAAGCTGCAGCTATTAAGGAGAGCCAGTCGAAATTTCAAGATATTTCCGTTAAAACAGATTTAAAAAATATTCATAGCTACTATAAAGGATTAGCTGACGCAATAGTTCAATTACAAAATAGATCGTTATCATTATTGGAGTCTCTGCAAATTATGGACGGAGTGCATACAGAGCTACTGACTATACATGACGCAAAATATAATCGCGTTTTAGAAAAGTTCGAGTGTGCTACAGAAAGATTCCGATTTTAGCACACTAAAACAAATTTGTGATGGTATATCAAATAATCCACTGACTAAGTACGGAGAGTATTTTAATCATGCATGTATAACATCGGTAGATGTTGAACGCTCTTTTTCAAAATATAAACTCATTTTCTTACCACGGCGAACATCGCTCACCGAGGCAACTGTGGAAACACATCTAATGGTGTCAACTTTTTGCCACTCTTATCCATATGATGTTAATACTGATAATGGTGCTTCTAGTTTTACTGTTCCGTAGCCAAGGCTGCTTAAAAGGGTGAGTGTTACACTACTTTTCAAATACTATAATTATGTATTAATTCTGTTATTTTTTTTTCTATCTTCTTACTATTGTTTTTGTATACTAGGCAGGTGCGGCTATGGCACGGCTCCCTGTTACCGGCCTCTAGTGATGAAGCAATCTGAGATTCCCAGAAAATTTTCTTTTCGTTTTATTATCGGTATGGTTCGACAAACGAGTGCAACGTCAGAGACGTATCGCGCAAAAGTAGGTACGTGAGATACAGTATTACTAAAAAATAATATATTCTTACCTTTTATTGACGTCTTAATGGCCACTGCGACAAAATACTACTGTCCCGGTAAGCCGCGTAAAACTACAACATAAGCAACGCTTCCAATGGTTTCGCATCGACCTAAATCCCTTTTTGGCGCTTCTGCCGTAACACGCGTTTGTCGAACCTTAATTATCAGCACTCTCAGAATTAAAACTGCCGACTTGAGTGCTGTAACATTAGCGACGTTGTTGGAAAGCCAGTACACATAAGTTGTCACCATTTGTATAACGTGCAACACCCAATTAAAATGAAAAACCCGTGACAACGAACAAAACAAGAACTTCACTCACAAACGGCAGCATAGCACTGAATCGCTTACACATATGTTAATGCTACACGAGAGCATAACGGTTGCGTTCGATTTCCCCTAATGTAATACCACTGCTGTAGCACTCACTTGTGGCAGTTTTACTCATAACTAGAAAGAGTGAAGGTGCGTTCCTTTCTTTGTTAATGTATCCTCCAATACACACCATAAATGGAGCGAAGTTGCCTAACAATAAGGGCAAAACTGTTAACCAGAGGTTTGGTTTTAGAATGAAATAATACAAAATGATTTCTATATTGTATCGTTTGAAAAACAATCACTAAAACTATCATTTGTGTTATGAAATAATGTTATGAATACGAAGGTATGTATGTTATTTAAGAAAATTAAAATTTCAATAAAGTTAATTGTTAGTAAAAATGCAGTTAAAATTAGAATTTTACTTAAAATACACTTGGATGTTCTATAAAAGAGTAACTATCACTGTAGCAGCTTGTAGTACTTATGGAAAAATATGTACACTATATTTTAACAAGCGACGAGGTAATATTGGGAGTATAAACAAAGGTACAGGTTTAATACTGTCCAGGTTTACTTTTGTGCTATCGTACATAGTTTTCACTCATATACAAATTTAAAGGTGTGCATTTACAAAATGGCTTTGGAAAGTGTAAAAAATTAAACTATACGTGGTCAGCTTAACTGTCAATAAGCTCATTGTCCGAGGTGAAAATGTGAGGAACTGTAATAATTGAAATATTAGTTTTGTAAACATTGCAAATTGAAGCGTCTTACATTTCTTCAACAGTGAATAGAATGACAAGCTTAACATTTCTGTTTTGCACATTATGACCGTTCTTCAAATTTACAAGGGATATTTTCCTAGATATGTTATATACCGCGTTAGTAAGTCCCGTAGTAAAGTGAACTGCTAAAATATATGGACAGTGACACAACGTTTGCCCGCTATGAAAGTTTAAGGTGGGGAACCGCACGAAGCGAATCGGGGACACTCCTAGCAGAAGCGACAACATTATTCGCTGTATGTATGGGACTCGCGCCTATAAATGAATACTTACGTACCCTAGTATGTTACACCGAATAAGCAAAATTGCCTATTATGTGAAATACGCAAAATTTTGCCTATTTCGCGACATCGACAGCAGCTTTGCCTAATACACGTCACCGGCAATAGATTAAACTTTAATTGCCTGCTTCGTGAAATCGGAAAGTCAGAAATGAATAAGTCTACAACATAGAAATATCTTTTATTCAATATAATATACGGAATAAAAAAATACACGCGTGTAATAAAAGGATTATGATAAAAACATAAACGATTCTAAACTCTATTATGAGACTGCGATAAAAACTTTAAACAACATAACAAATAATACATAAGATTTATACGTAGGTATGTCTAGGTACTACGCTTCATGTTTAATCGTTATTTTTGCAAACTTTGCTAGCGTGGCAAGCTGAATTGCATTTATCGCTTTTAAAACATTTACATTTCTTATTTTTACACCCTGCAATACACACATCTTTTATACTGCCCACTACCAATGGAAGATAATCTAACTAGCGTACTTATTGTCGCCTCATTATCTGGAATATGTATCTTCTATCATAAGTTATTCGATAACTGTATGCTACTTCTTTCAAGCCAAGTATTTATAATCCCTTTCTAGTGCCAACTCTAAATTTATCGTAATTTTTTTCCACAATAACACCAGCTAAATTTGCAGGATCACTTCTCCGTCTATCGAATCGATTAATCCCCACCAATACGTTGTCTCCAACTTTCAACTTACACAATCTTTGATTAGATTTTTCAACCATTTCCTGTGCTTGAAGTAGCATGTTTTCAGATGCTATATTTCTACATAAAAGAGCTGGATGAACTTCTTCAGTTGCAGAGGTGCCAGGAGGCTCCTCGAAAGTAGCTGTTTCTGACAAGGGTTCACTTCTAACAGCTGGGTGAACTTCTTCAGTTATAGAGATGCCAGGTAGGATTTCCAAAGTAGCTGTTTCTGGCAAAGGTCCATATTCATGAAATTCTACGTCTTCCGGTATCTTGCAGTGCTATCAAACACAGAGCTATTTTTTTTTTCAATATTAGAATCACAAGAAGGTATCCCCGCATTCTCATTCGGTTTAGCAATATCGTTACTGGCTGTATTTTCTACATTATTATAATTTATCAAGCTTATCATGTCTTCTTCCAAAATTCCGCTTGAAATATGTTCTAAAATGCTCGTAGAACCTCGGAGCTGCGTCCAATTTTTGGCTTTTGGCGAAACAAAGCCTTATACGGTTCCATTTTGATAGCTTCATGGTAAATTATATTAATTCCCCATTGTGCGAACCCCAGCCCTGTAGCCCAAGATGATATATTATTATCGCGCACCAAAGCGATTACAAAATCTGTTAATGTTCGATTGCTTCGTTTTACTAAGCCTTGGCTCTGCGGATGTCTAGGTCTACCGCTGCCTAGCACTAATTCCGACCACAAACTTGCTAATTCGCACATAATATTTGCCGTAAATTCACGTCCGTTATCTGACTGAAGAACAAGTGGAGCACCGAATTCCAAAAAAAATTTTAAACAATTCCTTGGCAACTTCTACAGCTTTCTTACAAGTCTTAAAACACTGTGTTTAGTTAAATACTCTTTATAATGCAACTTATATGGCCCATCAGATAAACTTTAAAAATTAATTAAGTCGACTTGACCCGTTTGGTTCAGGTCGTTAACTGTTATCGGACGTACTACTAGACCTGCAGTCGACATTTTCTTTGTTTTCTCCCTGCATCTTTCACATTGTTCTATAAATTGTTTTATAAAGCTTATTGGTTTCTAAGCGCCAGATACCCATTGAAATTGCTAGGGCGTTAAGAAACCGGGTAGTAATAATAATAATCTTTTGAAGCTTAGCAACATACCTACAAAAGTTATATTTTTTAATGCTGCTGTGACTTAGTATTTTGAAAGCTGACTTTTACACTGTAACAATGTCTGGCAAGATCAATATAACCTCAATTGCTTGCGAATTCGGCAGGTTTATTATTGCCTACTACACGACGGCAGTGAATATTGCCGATTACGTGTAATAGACAAAGTCACGAAATAGGCAACGTTTTGCGTTTTTCACTTAATAGGCAATTTCGCTTATTCGGCGTAACATATATAAAAAAAAACTACGTCACATAGCCTATCAGAGACTTCCGGCTGGAACGTGGCGATAGTCGGTGGTCCACTTTGTGTCGTCCCATATCGTTTTTGTGTAAAGGTTAGTTACATAGCAACGCTAACAAGAAATTAGTATTTTATTTTATTTGGAAAGTGGATGATTATCTATTTTATAATGAGTCCGTTATTACTGTCGAAGAGGAAGAAGAAGATAACCTACCAGGTTATATGGGGGAACTTACCACAATGTAATCTTAGACAGATGTTCATGATGTCACTACCATTACAAGACGTCGTGGAACATTCGTTTGTGAGAGCTCATGGTGCAAGTTATCCCATTTCATAGTACGTATACTCTGTCAATGGTTCTACAGGCTACATTACTACGACAGTGGGCTTTTTAGCTGTGTGAAGCAGTGCCAGTAGAATTTGAAACATTTTTTCTGTTTGCATGCGAAATATGTACTTCTGCGCTTACAAACGCCTGTCGAAATGAACTTCATTACGACGCGCAATATTTTATTATTTAATGTTGGTATGCCTGACTGATGACTAACGCTGGCCACGAACGGTACCGCGCATCGACGTAGAATCAGTTCGGACCGAGAGGAACGGTAGTATTACTTCGTCTGCGGAGCAGTACGGACATTTTCGCTGCCGGTCATTTGCGCAATTGTTTATCTGTCCTAGAAAAATTATGATTTCGTCAGCAAAACGACCGCGGTCGGACAAACTTCGAAAATTTATTGCAGAAATTCCAGACTTAATATATGAAGGTGCTAAAATTAAATGTGCAATCTGTAAAATCCCGTTAATGTGTTGGTCCAGACAACATTGCCTACGACACGTAAATAGTGAAAAGCATGTCTCAAAAAGAAATTGCGCACGAGACAATGAAAAATTTATATTTAATTTATGCGTTACGTTTATCGCATGTAATATACCGTTTAATTTATTAGACAAGGAACCATTTATCGGCTTTTGGAATAACTATTTGGAGTGCAAATTACCAAGTCGAACATCGTTACGAAGAATTGTGCCATCTGCCCGCGAACATATTGAACAAAAAATAAAATCGGAGTTGAAAGATCAAAAATTGTGGTTATGTGTCGACGAAACAACAGATCGGAAGAAACATTCTGTTCTTAATGTAATGGCACGCAAATTGGAACCTCATCAATCGGCACCTTCAATTCTATTAGTCTCCAAAGGAATACAACAGTATACTGCCGAAGTAATTTCAAAGTTAGTGTTAAATACATTGGACAAGTTTGAACTTTCAACAAACCAACTCTTGATGTTAGTGAGTGATGGTGCTGTAAACATGCTTTCTGTAGGCCGGTCTCTTAAAAAGCATTCTGCTAATTTGTTACACATTACGTGTAAAATTCATGCGCTCAATCTTGTGGCGGATAGTATCAGAAAATGTTATCCTGAGGTAGACGCTTTAATAGCGCATACCAAAGCAGTATTTGTCAAATCACCGAAACGTATTCGCGAATTTCACAGACTGTGCCCCCGTATACCAGAGCCACCAGAACCTATTCTAACTCGTTGGGGAACATGGTTGCAGGCCGCGTTTTATTATCATAAATATTTTTACAATATTAAGAACGTGGTTTTACAGTTCGATACAGAGGAAGCTGCCGCTATCCAGAAAAGCCAGTCGACATTTCAAGATAGTTAAGTTAAAATGGATTTAAAAATCATTCACGGCAATTATTTCGGGCTAGCAGATGCAATAGAAAAATTACAAAATCCTGCGGTGCCGTTAGAAGAATCTCTACAAATAGTGCAACATGTTCACGCACAGCTATGCGCGATTGAAGACGCAAAAAATGTTTCTGTTATAGAAAAATTTGTGTTTTTGAGAAAAATTCTGATTTTGGCACATTAAGACACATTTGTGAAGGTGCGTCAACAGAATCGTTAAGTTATTTGAAATATTATTTTACTTACGCAAATATTACGTCACTAGATGTAGAACGTTCGTTCTCTGCATATAAACGCATTTTTTCCTCATGCCGTACTAGTTTTGCCGAAACAACAGTTGAAACATATCTAATGTTGCAGATATTTAACAGACATTATTCAGTTTGTGATTTCACGGAAGACTCTTAAAATGGTAAGTGTTTGAGCACGTGTTATTTAATTTTTATTTAAAAGATGAGCTAAATTATTTGCGGCAGCAAACATCTCTATTAGCAGAATAACTCTAGTGGAACGCGAGGCCTGGTCGACTCTACGCTACTGCGCGGTACCGCTCGTGGCCAGCTTTACTGATGACGATAATATGATAACTAGGTTAGGCACCATTTTTAATGGACTAAATACAAATTAGTAGAGCAACAATATAACTCGTATTAATTAGGTACATTTAATTATGATTTTGATTATTATTATTATTGCAATTTTCTGTACTGGATATTTATTGCTACACCCGGCAAATTTATTAATAGAAACAGAGTTTTCTTGAGTTGATGCGTATTCATTAGCGAATTCGCACTTGTTTGTTTCAAAAACTCGCATTCGGCTCGTTTTTCAAATTTCGGGTGCATCTAACAAAGTACAAACTTGTTTTCTAATATACTACTTTGAGGTAATAATCCTTATTTCAATATCTAATTAAAAATGTTATAATACTGTAGAAAATATATTAGTTTTCACGGCTTGCTAGCTTTACAAACACAAAGACAGCTAATGTTAATATGTTCAAGTATTGGAACTCCATTTTATATCGGACAATATTTCCATTCCATTGTTTCAACTTTTTCAGTTTCTTGGAAATTGGATAATTATAACCGGAATCGATAATCGTTTAGTGTATCTTTAGCGGAATCAATCAAAATGGTTTTAAAGGTTTTAGTTGCCAGAAATGTTTCCTTTAACTTTTAGTAGATCTTTTTTACGCAATAGACTAAACATGAATTAATTTCGTTTTCCAAAATCGAGTAAAAATCGCAAAGAATTCAAAATAATGTTAAATAAGCAAACACCTTTATAATTAAGTGTCTAGATTGCCAAGGTGCATAGTATATTCGGTTGCATGCATGAAGGCCAGATACTTTGTTACATGTTTGTACATGAATCCATCAATCGTGTAACGGCCGACATTAAATCAACCAGGCGCTCTAACAGTGGTTGCTGTATAAATGTTTAAATACCGTTGATAATTGATTTGGGTTCGCAAAAATTGTTCATTGAATCGAAGAATACGTAGAATTAATAACAAATGGTAACCCTTCCAAGCCCTCATTCTTTGTGCTAAATGGGCACCTGGTTATCCTTTACACTGGCCATTTGTACCGAGTAAATAAGCAGTACATTATACCATTAAACCCACTTCAATGAATGCACATTGCTTGGACGTAAAATACACATATCTACAGGTTGGACTATAAATCTGGGGATACATTCCTAGATATTATTTGTTCATTAGTAGCTTAATAGTTACTAAGGATAAGTTAAAAAGTTAAGATTTAAATTGTGGATATCATTCTTGGCGACGTCATCATGTTCCTTTTTGAATTGTAGTCCCATTTTTTTCTAACAACAATGAATTCTTTATTATTCTCTGAATACAATGATACTGTGGGTAATTTTTTTTGTTTGAAAAAACATGACAACGTTGTGGCTATAAAACAGGAAATAAAAAAAAATGCGCCAATTAGTGCTTTTATAAAAATTGAATTAATATGTTCCTGGACTTTTCAAATAATAACTATAACAAAATTACGAATAGTGCGTCTTATGAGGAAGATATGATTAATATTGTGTTATGGAAGACAGCGCAATTGTTTTGCATTTAGTAAATTTTTTTCTCAACATAATCTCCTCGTTGCTCTATACACTTAATCCAGCGATGTTCCAACTTTTTTAAGGCATTCAAATAATAGGATTTGTTGAGTTCTGTAAAATAAGCCTCTATTTTGGTAATTACTTCTTCATTTGACGTGAACCGCTTTCCGCCAAGCCATTTTTTCAAATTTGGAAAAAGAAAGAAACCTCAGGGGACCAAATCTGGCGAATATGGTGTATGGGGCACCAATTCAAGAACCGATTACACCAATACCGATACACCAATCGGAACTTGGCTGATGATGATGACCCACGTGTCTTCGAAAAGGCCTTCCCGAGTTAATTAATAATTTGTGTGGTGCGGAGTGTGCCGTGAATATTGTTTGCCATACTACCCCACAGTCGTTGCTATCATTATACAATGTTTACCTTTAATTTACTTTCATAATTCTTATTTATTACGATTTGACTATTGCCACGATCACTGTAAATCGAAGAGTTGGCCACTGCATTCGGTAATACCTTACCACTTCAATTTGTTAAAAATATTATTTTTTTTTGTTTGGCTAATACAAGTTTTGAGTACCTACCGATACATGCAACTTTTACAACCCAATAATTTATTTTTATTGCCATCGTCGTGGGTTCCTGTTTACCCCAATCACCTGACAGGGTTATTTCAAGCAGGTGGCGCCTTGAAAATTATTTGTTACTTCTGCTGGTGAGTAGCACCGATCCACTCCCTTGCCAACGAGCAGGCTGGCACCCTGGATGAAGGTGTCGCTTTTGAAAGAAATTCGGGGAATAGTGACTTGCGCGGAGCTTGGTTATTTTTGCTGTCTTTTTTTCGCTTTTTCAAGGCGTTAAGACGTAACACATTTTTCCCACCCTTTCCACGATAGACTTCCAAAAATAAAACGACAACTTGTACAATCTCAGAAATAAAAGTCCGCACATCCACTGTGCTCCAAGGGAAAAGAAAAACGTAACACTGTACATCGCTAAACATAACCTCCAAGAAGAAAAAGAAGTTATATATTCCAAACATACCCCTGCATTCAACGACAACTTCTTGAAGGTGGAAGAAATTAGGGGAAAATATCTCGTCGAGAATTTGTAGCTAATGGGATAGTAATTGGCATGATATGTAATACACTGAAAACGTACAACTTTAATAACATGCTCAGCATCTTTAAATTTTCTCGCGATGTTACCCACTGTAGATTGGCCGATGTTTCTACCTGGACATTTAATATAAAAGAAGCTGCACATTTCTTGCTGAGTTCTGGTTTTATTCCTGCATTCAACAAGAATTAAACTTTCTGTGCGCTGAGTTTCACTTGGTTAACTTTCAAAAACTGATATAACTGTATTAAACTGATACCTGCTTGATTTTAAGAAACTTACCTTTACTTTTTGTTAGTCTCTTTGTTAGCAGTAAAATTTATAAACAAGTGGATAGCATTTCGAACATTTGACTTAAAGAAAACAATCATTTTATTTTTTGAATAACAGCATTTATATTTGTTTTGTTATTAACAAAATTGAGGTATTAAAATGTTGATGGTATCATTAGGCAATGAGGCTATCAGAATAAAAAAAAAATAGGGAGCTATTATTAATAAAAATTGTCGATGACGTCATTACTTGAAGCCAGAACTGAGGGAAACATAAAATTGTTGCAAAAAATTTTAATTTTCTAAAAGTAAAATTGACCTGTTTTTTTTCGAAAATCAAATTTAATGAATTTATTCCATAATTTTGCGGCGCACATTTTACGTCTGCGAATGCTTGGCGTTGGGTTGGTGCGTAAAAATATATGACAGTAGCGTGCGGTAAAATAGATGGCCGTGAAATATTTGAATTACGATATGTTATGTACACACATTTCGTGAAACTGATAGTGAGAACTGAACGATATGCCCATGCGAATGAAGTCAATGAATAGAAATCCGGTATTATGATTTAGCAATGGAGTCATTCTTCGCGTCTAGCAGTTTGATTTTATGTGAATCTGAATCTAGACCGACGTGACGAGCAAAAAAATTGGTTTCCTGCGACTCTGATAATATAGTCAAGTCAATAAGGATTCCCTTCACGAAGTTTTTAAATTGGCATTATTATAATGGTTTTAGAGATATGTCGTTCATGTATACAAAGCGATGAGTATAAAGTTCACACGACATGCCTACATATAGCGAAATAATGAATTCTTTTTACAGCGTAATGGAATCTTTATAATGACGTTAAAACGTTTATACTGCTCTGTATTTAAATTTAAGGTGAACCAGCAAAACAAACAATATGCGTAACATTGTTGAAAAGTTCACTTTACATAACATATCATAGAATGGTATCCTTCCAACTCTTTCAAATTTAAAATTCTGGTTTGAAAATGACAACTATTCTGATGGTAAGACATAAAAAGTTCACGCTATTTCTGCTGTTGCTTAATTTTGCTGATACTTAAAAAATGTATCCTATAACCAGAACGAGTATCACCATTATGTATGTCTTTTAGTAGAATATATTCATTATAGTGTTCCTTTACATATGCTTTTTAAACAAGTACATATAGCTACAGCGACGATGCAGAAAAACTTGTTCAATAAAAGCACGCTTTACATCCTCTCTAAAACCTAACCCAGTCATGATTCTTATTACTCTATTTTGCAAAGTAAAAGCTCTTGGTACCTGTATAACAAGAGATGGCAAAATACGCAATTTTGAAAATATCAAAAAAACACTTCGCTTACAATATTATAGAATAAATAGACAATAAAGTTTATACGTTGTTCCAGTCTTAGTCTGGGATCAAGTAAAACATGTAGGAATACACATGAAAAAATGCCTAGTAATAATAACCAAAAATTAATGCTAATGTAGCTCGTGGAATCATTCCCGGTAAAAACAATGCCAGCAGAGAAAAAAACACTACCACACGGACATGTTTCTACCTACCCGGCGTCATCAGCGTGGTTGCGAGCATTATTTTCTACTGCCTGCATTGTGTTCACCTCTCAGTTTATGCCATCAATTTCCAAAAACAGCACTGAAAATATCTCCCGGCGCCACCTAGCACCAAGAGGCACAGTCATGCAGACCTAGAACGTAGCGACACAAATTGGAGTACAGATGCCCATCACCTACCGAGCAGCTCATGGGCTGCTGAACACAAGGTGGTATTGCGTTTAAGCGCTACGGCAACTGCACATACAAATGACTCCTCGGGGTCACCATGATGTATAAAAATACACATGAAAAAATGCCTAGTAACAATAACCAAAATTAATGCTAATATACCTCATGGTATTGGTGGAATTATTCCCGGCAAAAACAATGCGAGCAGAGAAAAAAGCAGTAACACACGTACATATTTCTGTCTACCCGGCGTCATCAGCACGGTTTCGAGCATTATTTTCTGCTGCCTACATGATGTTCATCTCTCAGTTTATGCCACTAATCAGATATTTTCAGTACTGCTTTTAAGGTTTGTGGATATTAACAGTGGTTGTATCATCCGCAGATAAAATTATATCACTATTGCGTACAGACTGGGATAGAGAATAAATATGAGAAATAGAGTTCCGAGCACAGATCTTGCAGGCACACCTGAATCAGCGAACTGTATCCCAGACAGAGAGAATCCTTGTATTCCGATCTGGTACCTTCTTGACAGATAAGAATTGAGTAGTTGTAGTGCTTTATTTGCGACACCATACATAGTAAGTTTATATAGTGAGGACCTACAGTATCCCCTCCTCCCAAGACAATTTGGGGACTGTTAGGATCACGGTGCCTGGCGTCAGAGGAGACAATTTGGAGCTCTTTCCTAGCCATGGTGAAATGCTTTTTTTTGCACTTTTAGAATCTATTTTATCTGTGTTTATTTGGTGGTTGGACAATCTCAATGTTTTCTATACTTGTTAATTTGCGGCATTCTTCTTTACTAATCACAGTGATGTGATGCAGATTTGTTTATTTCAATGAATTATTGCCAGAGATTTACTTTATAACGTGCCACGTTGCCCCTTGCTGCAAGCGCGTTCAATTAGTTCAGGATTACCCTTTTTTTATTTCTGGATATTTTAAATTTTATTTTGACTTTATACATTTCTTAATAACAGTTTTTCTTTTATGCCACACAAATATACCACAATATACTGTACAGTTTAAAATAGTTGTTCGAAATGAACTATGATTCCGTACAGTGTACGGTGTAGGATATACCTTTATATAGGCTTAGACTGTATACCATTACACTATTGCCATACGAAGGTATCCATAAATCTAATATGCTACTATTTACGTTATACGAGGTAGGCGCCATAAATTCTCGGCCTGTTTTTCCCTCAAAATGTTGTATTACAGCTGCAACTCACTATAACTAGTCCTTAAAACGATTCCTTTTTAGATAGAGGATCGTAATACAGAACCATTGTTTCATCTCCTGTGACAATAAACTCCAAAATCGGTTCGGGTCGTCTCTACACATGTTTAGAAGCGAGTGCGCACATTCGACCCGATGTACACGTTGGAGAACAGAAAGATGATACGGTACCCATCTTGCACTAATCTTATTCATACCCAAATGGTCATGGAGAATTCGGCGAAAACTTTTTCAGAAATGCTAGACATCACTGCTAATTCCTCCACTTTCAAACAGCGATCTGCTAGTACCATTTCTTCAATAATCGAAAAGTTTTGAGGGGTTATCAGTTCACTTGGCCGACGAGCGCTCATCATCGTCAAGGAATTCTTGCCCAAAACGGAAACATTTTACCCACTTTTTACAGTGGAATATGAAAGATAAATCACAAACGCCGTCTAAACGTTGTGCCCTTCTTTTGTTTAAAATTTAATGATTGCCCGGTACTCAATTTTCGTCAGCTGAGATATTTTCATGCACTAGTCATGTTGTCTGGCTGACTACTAAAAGCTACTACTCCTCGAGTCGTAATATATATAGTGTAAGCCTCGCACATGTGCAACTATGACGCAACGAAGTTTGAGGTTAGGCTTACAAGAATAAAACTGTTTTTAACTTATAAAGCAATTCTACTTGGTTACCTTTAAAATCATCTAGCAATTCAGGAAATCCCAGTCGGTCAGAATCGACTACGATAAAATTGCAACAACGAAAACTATAGAGAAATATTTGCAGAACATTGGTAGAATACCTATGTGGAAATATGTACGTAATATTTAAAGTTTAGCTAGATAAAATGTAGTATAATTTAAAAAAAACTTACTTTCTTTCATTTCATTAACTTTAAGCACAGTACATGTCTGTTATATGTTGTACATCTATATATACATTCAGCAAAACAGGAAGAGCATCAATAAATAGTGACGGCGAAATAGACATTGAGAAAAAAGCCGATGGTAATTGGTCAATATATCGTCATATGACTGGAGACGCATACGGTTTGTTCAAATAAAAAATATTTTGCTGAAATCAATTCAATTCGATGAAGATGCTGCAACTATTTAATATAACTAGGGATTAGTTCGCCCAACTACAAACGATTTGGCATCCATCAGGCAGTTGATTTACTCTCTTAGTGAATTATGTAAATATCAATACAGTGAAGTTCCGTAGTGTATACACCGTCTTGGTGGTAATAACTGACCTCCCCAAATTAGGCGACTTTCCTCTAGTTTCTAACATCTACATGGTTGTAGCTATTTATCTATTTCTTTAAAATAAACATGTCGAACAGTCGTTTTCCTTAGGATTTAATTTCACACTTGGCCAAGTTGACCGTATATGTACCTACTCTAACGAAACGTACTGTTTCATATTTACTTTTTAGCAATGTTTGCGTGTACATACTACGGTGATGCTGGAAACATAATTTACAATTTAATCTAACTAAATACGGACTTCAAAACTTTAATCGCGCTGACTGTGTAAGAAGGAACTCATGAACACGCCTTAACAACATTACAAATTCAACTTCGTAAAAAGTAGAACTTCCAAATAAACTTTCTATTCATAACTAGATTGCGCTACCCAGTGCTCCCTCCGCAACACCGTCCCACCTAACAACGAGAGTACAACATCCATATCAACTTTAACACAACGGAAAAGACAATAAAAGACAAATAAGCTATACAAGAAACAAATATGCAAGTTCCCATAAGAAACTCGTTGAATTGTTAACAACGACATTAGTGCAATTCAAATGGATGAGTTCATGCTAATGATGTAAGATGTCGCTTTGTTTTGCAGAGAGAGTCTAAAGATACATACGTCAGGTTCCGAAACATGGCATTTCTCAGAACGTGTATTCCGAATGAAACAAAACGAATACCTCTTCAACTGAGTGATGAGACGGTGACATAACGCATTATTCCGTCCGTTCTGTTCGTTTTTATCCCGTTTCACTTAATCACGCAAGTTTTAGTTCCTCTCCTAGATGAGTTTCATGTAAAAAAGAACTTTTTCTGTCGTTGGTATTGTGCAGATACAATGCCACGTGGGTTTTAATTGTAAAAAGGCAGACATAAAACTTTAGATGTAGGCACAAATGTACTCTTGAATGTGGAAATATTACTATTGTTCTACATTCTTTTCAAGAACCTGCAGGATGTTGTTCAGTAGAATAGCAACTATTACTGATGATTGATTCTACACGCTTACATAGAAAGCTTGTTGATAGGTTTTCTTGAATTCCATTTTCGATACATTTGGTAATGTTATCTACATAACGTAAGAGAACCGGATTTGATAATGCCAAGTAAATAACCCATAAAAACTGAAACCAGAGGGTTTAAATTTGCTGCCAATATTACACGTTCAGTAAAACTATGAAGCTACTTATACAGGGTGATAAAATGTCCGTATACTGATATACACCTTAATGAATTAATTACTTTAAATCCAAAACCCTGTTTACTAACGTACCGTATTTATCTGATTGTTTCATTTCCTATACCTACCTCAAATAATTTAGGTGATTATTTGAATTTTCTGTATTTTATACAGGATTTGGAAGTTGTCTCTCAAGCAAGAAAGTGTCTAATGAAAAGTGTCATTACCCTGTTGTTTCATTATAGGCCGCGGCTTGCGCAACGGTTGAAATTTTATTTAGTGGAAAATTTAAATAAATTTGCCATATTTAACTTGTGTTAAATTCAGATTTAATATTAGTTGCGCCATCTGTGTTCGATCGGCTTAAGTTCGTCTCAATACGTTTTCCAAATTAATTTAATATTCTTATTTGTCATCTATTTTTCATCTTTTGGGTCTTTATTTATTATTTATTTTTTTTACGATAATGCTGGTTCATTATGGGTATTGAGTTGTATCATTCTTTGTTCTTTTGGTACAGTTTTGATTTTGGCAGTTCTTCCGGCTTTTTAGTCGTAAGTAGAATGATGTTGGGACTTTGAACGTACTTGGTCGGTTTGCTAGAAGCTTCTTTTTAAGTTATTGGAAATTGTGTTTTTTTGTGTTATTTGGTTACTGCTGAGTGCAGGATTTGTGGCGTTGGCAATATTCTATTAGCGTACAGCAGGATTTACCTGAATCCTTACCCACCAAAACGTTCAATTTATCTATATACAGTAGCGTCCACGCTTCTTTTGCCTACTTCCATCTTAGATATGTAACTCGCAGCTTCCTTTTCTTTCATTGGATTCTTAGTTTCCTTTTGTTGTTCTCTTTTCGGCAATTAGTAATTAGTAGTTACTAATTAGCAGTTAGTAATTGGAGTTAGCAGTTAGTATTTGGGATTGAGAATTAGTAATTGGCATCTGATAATTGTATTTGGATTTTGCCTGGATAACTAGTTCTCGTTAAACTAAACAAAGTTAAATTTTTCTTTTTTGAATTTATTATTTGGCCAAATATTTAATTTGCGGCATCTGCAGACTGTTGCTCTTCTCAGCAAAACAACTCTTCGGTGTCCTTTCCTGAACTCGTAACAGTCCCCGATTTAAAACAAAGTATCCTCCTCCCTGGGTCTTGCTCTTTGGATTGTAATTTTGATGTATAAGATCGAAATGGATTTATTTGAAATTGTACTGCAGTTTTTATTTAAATAATTTCACATTTAGTCCAAATATGAATAAAAGTATCGATGAATCTTGAAATTTTATCTCTCGTCGAAAACTTGTTTTTTCTGTCTCTAATTGTTTTTGTTATCCAAATCCCAGTTAACTATTTTGAATAAATAAACCTTGACTTTTCTAGATCAATTCAAAATTCCATGCACTCCCTTGGAGACGATGTCCAATTTTGCATGTATGGTAGCGCTAGGTTTATTAAATTTGACTACCATGAGAAAAATGTTTTAAATACATAAATTGCATATGAATAGCAATTTGCCTATTCAAATACGATACATTTACATATTTTCGATTTTTAAGAAATATAATTACTGGACTAGAAAAGAAAAATCAAACTAGGGAAATATAGAGGGAAGAGGTCATCAACACTGCTTCACCTCGAACTAAAATAGTTCAAACTGTCAAAAGACTGTCAACACACTTATTAACCAAGGTAAATATATATCATAACAATATATAGGTACTGTGAATGTTGTATTTGTGTCAATTATCGGAAACCAAATGAAGCGACGACTACCAGGCTTCCCGTTATCGGTCCTTTGAGATGGTAAAGTTACTTTTTAGTGTGCAGCTTATAAAGATATGACGGTATAGACGGTGTGGTTCTAATGGAAAAACAGGGTATCAACACTTCAAAATCGACGAACTAGCGCTACGCTGGGATCGGAAACGACAACGATTACAGTTTCAAAGAGGGGTCGCCCCTATCCTGATGTCTTGTCGTATATGTTCTTTTAAATAATTTAACTAAGAAAGGAAATGTGGTGCAAGGGTACGCGGACGACCTGGTAATCATGATCCGTGGAAACTATGAGAATAGCACACGACATTTGCGCAAAGAGGTAACCCGTATAGGTGGTGTCAAAATCACAGCTTGCACATAAACCTTCAAAAGATAATAATAGTCACTTTTACTAGGAGAAAGAAAACCTGTCTAAAATTAGCAACGAGGCTAAATATTTTGGAGTTACATTAGACGAAAGCTCACGTGGAATTCCGATATCTTTAACTTATGGAAAAACAGGCATCACGGTTTCGCTGGTCTGCCGCATATTGCTCGGTATGAACTGGCATCAAATGAACTTTTTCTTTGTCATACACAGCAATAACACTGAGCTCGAATTGGAGACTTTTCTTTGCAACAAGCTGGCCACCTGGGAGTGAACCTAATTCGAGTATGCTGAATTCAATGGTGCTAACCGTTTTTAAAAGTTAGCTCGTGTTTTCGAGCAATTTCAATTTAGAATTTGTAGGCCTAAAGACCCCCCAAAAAACGTAATTTTTATGATTTTTTAACCATTTATTGAATTTAAATCGATGGAAATCGATCGAATAGATATTATACCGACGAATACACATCGAATAAAAGTATTTGAAAAAGATTGAATTGATTCAGTCGATTTTTCATAATTTTTTTGCAAAAAAAACATTTTTCTTGATTTTTTTCATTTTTCATTCTCTGGTTGCCCTGATTCTTCTGTATCGTCATCTTTTTCTTGTAAATCCCAACAAATGTCACCGAAAAGAGCATGCAGCTTTTTGCCGCTGTACCAATGTTCAAGCCTCGCCGTCACTTGATGAAAACGCTCTTGGATCTATCCAAATCATCGGAACGCCAAATAACATAGCGGCTTCGATTTTTGTCCATTTATTCAAATTCAAACTGCATGTTGTACAAACAATAGGCGGCGTCCAATACGCATCAGTAAAAACATTTTTTGAGAAATATTGTTGATACAAATTAGCGGTTTCAGCACTTATTTTACGTCAAGTGGTCTTAATTACAAACTTTCCACACACGTAAAAAAGGTATTCAATTTAGAACATTTATCCATTTTTGATATTTAAAATTAATTGATTTTGCAAGCCAATACAATGAGCAATCTCGAACTTTTCACTATTCACTTCGGTTTGGGTTATTTGCCTTAATATTTAGATGTTAACACTTTGACTTCTGAAAACAGACTGAGCTCTCAGCGGTTAACAGCGCCACTTATATACACATTTGACCAAGTGGAAGTATCGGGGATGGAAGTTTCTAGAAGGTTCATTAATGGTCCATGGACGGTTCTCGAAGGTTCCAGAAAGCTCTTCGGGCATTGATCAGATTTTCCAGAAAATTTCAGAATGTTCCAAAAAGTTCTTTGGGCCTAAAACTTTTAAATTGAAATTGATGGAAAACGCGAGCTAACTTTAAAAACGGTTGGCACCATTGGATTCAGCGTACTCGAATTAGGTTTACCCCCCGGGTGCCCAGCTTGTTGCATTTTGCAACTAGCACAGTGTAATTGGACCAATGATTATCTATGCCTCATTTGGTTTGGTGGCCAAAAACAACTTGGAGAACCACTTCACATCTATTTTGAGAAAGGGATCGATGGAAATTAAAAGATAGATAGGCTGGCCAGAGAAACAGCGAGTATGCTCTTTGGTCCAAACCCCTGTTGTGGTCTACAAAAGAGCCATCTAAAACAGGACACTAGGAAGTGAGAAGAAAATCAAAAAGCCTAGTATTGACAAAACATACCAAGGTCGTTTCAGGCGAAAGCACTCATACTAGCTTCGCCAAATATAGCAAAGACAGTATTATATTTCAACAAAGGGAATCTCCAAAAACTACAACCCTTAAATATCACGTGCATGAACTAGGAAAAGGGGATGACTGCAATAGATCTATCTAGATTGCAGTGACGGAAGGCATAAATACCATGGCATGTTTCAATTGTAATAAATAATAAACCACCATATCATTTATACACACAAATCTTCAAAATTACATAATGATTATTTCTGTGAATTCGGCCAATTGGCAAGTTAGGTGCCACATGCTAAATTGCAAAAGATCTGCTTTTTGTACAAATGTAGTTCGAATATCGTTGAGGATATGCAGTAGACACAAAAAAGACATATGTAAATACAAAAATATATACGCGAATAAGCAAATATTTCATGCTTTTCAGGAAAAACATTTTCAGGCATTCAATTAGATGTCTAATGTCTAATGAGAGTCAGTTCATTCTCATAGCAAAAGGACGCAATGAATGACGTTAATGTCAATAAGAAGGTGAGCTTGGGAACCATATGAGACTAAGAGGTCAGAATCATCAAATTTTATGGCTCTGCACTGTAGTAATTTTAAAATTTCCAATTTCTGGTCTTACCACAATTCAACGATATGTGCAATTGTCAGTTAGCGTTAAGTGCTGACATCTATTCTATATAATTATTAATTATCAATTAATACTAAGCACGTAAACGATATTATTAGTAATTAATGAGGTATTGATCAAATACGAGCTTAATGGTAATGAACTAGAAACTAATTTTAACTTATATGAATATTTTGACCGAGAACGGTTCTGTGCGGTGCAATTACTGAAGTTGTAAACATCAGCAAATGTATCCTTTGGACGTTGTTCAATGAGCAGGTAAGCCATATAGGGCACAGTCTTAACCAAGGAATAGCAGTACCACTGGGAAACGGTAAACGACGACGCTCGCATTAGAGCGTTACATAGTTCCTGCAACAGAACACTAGCCCCTCAATTGCTTAGGTAATGTGTTGCTGGATGCTTCGCGATCACTATTAATCTTTTTATTAAGAGAAAAGCGTGGCTAAGATGTGAAGGTATTCTTACTTTGGCAAAATTTCTTTTTTCATTTTTTACTTTCGAAAAATAGTCGTGCAAATCGTATCTTAAGTTCAAGAAAACGTCAATATGTTGGTTCTATTATATTATGGAAATAATTGCAATAAATTGTTATTTAGATAGAAATTGGTGAACTCGTTGTCTTACGGATTTTTTTACTACTAAACTACTACAATCTTGTAATCATCTTGCAATATAAAGTAGAGAGAGTCCCAATAGGTACTACGGGATATAAATTTAGCCAAATTTTTCAACAATCTGAGCTAGAAATGTTATATCTCGTATATGTCATCTACGGAAACGGCAATTTAATTACGGATCATTTTACGTCAGAAAAACGCGTTAGAATTATGCAATCTTACTATGAAAATTCCCGTTTTTGTACGAAAACAATTCGTAAACTTTGTGTAGTTTTTGGTCGTAATCATGTGCCAAGTGACAAAGCAATTCGCAATGTGTCCACACTTGATCCAATGAAAATATCGCTAGACCACCGTGAACCGGGTCGATTGGCCAGTGTGAAGTTGATCAAATCGGGTTTTTCACATCTTTTAATGTACATGGCAACAACGCATAAACAATTAGCAGTTTTCTCTTTACAAAAATAGCCGACTGATGCACAACCGTATTCCAGGAGGTGCAAGTGAAATGTGAACAGTAAGTTTTTCATAAATTACTAAAAATTAAAAAGCAATATTTTTTAATTTGTGCAATATGTGAAATTAAAAAATTGTACGGCTGAATCTATGAAAACTAGGCCGGTCTTAACCACTCTAGGTGATAAAGAATATGTTCAATAAAGGCTGTCTACGAAAAAATTTGGAAATTTACTTATTGTGTGGTTTCAATTGTATTTGTAAAAAAACACCAAATAACGCGGTAAAGTCGATCACATGGTTCTCGCCGAATTTTGTTCGATTTTTGAGGTTAGGTTTAAAGCAATTGATTTTATATAATTTTCCTAGTGAATTATGTTTGTCATGGTGTCAAGTGCATTCGTATTTCCCACACAACGCCTTAGATAAACGCCAGAAACTGCTAAATATTTTCATTTTAAAGCATTTTAGGAACAAATCGTACCCATTCTAAACTATTATATTTGCTTTATGGATTCTACGAATATACGAAAAGAAAACGGGTGCTTGTGGTAACACATGTCAAACAGTTTGTCAGCAGGGTTTGACATGATGCATTTTAGAAGAAGCTCCGTGCGATAGAGAACGAAGCGTCGGTATACTAACGTACACTTGACGTGGTTTCAATATGAAAACCTTTCTGAAAAGAAAAATCAATGTCGCATTAAGACTCTTTCTGGGTTCAGTGGATTTTTGTGTTTTTTTGTGTTGTGAAATGGCAACCATTACAAACCTTCCAATTCTCTAAAACAGTTCTTCAAGCTTTTATAAGTGAAATTAGCAGGTAATGGTGTAAAGCGTATGTTTAACTCTTTGCATGTGCGCACAACATTTTCGGAGAAATGAGAAATGATAAATTATCACCAGTTATTACTTTTGGTTTGTTATTCCTCTTGGCCTAGGCAACAACAATTCTGAACCAATCCTGAAAGCATAGCGCATCGAACCAGCCCGACTGCGAGCTATTGTAATGGGTCCACCTAAGCACCATGAAGACTACAAATGTTCTCCGCGGTATACAGTGTATGGGGTAACGACGTTCCGGATGCCGTAGCAGCAAACATTAGCGAAATCTCAGATTTTAACGAATTAAGTATTAGTTCGGGATATTTCACCCTTCGGTTAAGAAACACCTTCTCTTTCCTTTCGATATTTCATCCAGGGGGGGGGGGGGGGGGGCGCTGAAGTTGGGGTGGGGGAGTTTCTCTTCAAAATAACATCAACCACAATCTATCACACTTTTCAATGTCAAGTATTTGCGATACCTTTGCGAACGCTGTTCGCTCCTTGAAATATTTTGACAGGCGCTAGTATTCCGGTGCCGACTGTATTTGGGACCATTTCTTGCCGGGGTAATTATTTTCCCATACGGTCACTCTTCTCTGTTAGATGCCTCACATCTCGGAAAAACTAATGGAAATCCCCATGTCGATACCAAAACAATGCTATTTACTAATGCAGTTTCTTCTTGATCCCCTAAAATCTTAGGATGGCCGGGCCGTCCCGGATATTTCTTCTTTAGTTTATTAAAAAAAAAAAAGGATAGGATTGAAGATACTCAACAGCGGCTTCAAAAATATCGGTGAATAATCTTCGAGTATATGGCACTTGTTTGGGTCTTGATGTGGACGTATCTTTTAATTATTTATTGACAAATAAGATCTCATATTTAGACAATGAGTCTGCGTGTACAGCGGAAAAGCCACATTTTACAACATTATCAGTAGGTAATCTTATTAAAGATCTTTTTGTTTCTAGTTTGCTTGTTTGTCTGTAACTGGTTTTTGTAACAGTAAGGCAATGCACCCTATTATTATAATGTAACAAAGGGAAAGTGAAAAGCTTTAAAGAGCAAATCGTGACTGCAAGATGTAAATCATAAATATTGATTGATTGCTTTGGATTAACTAGAAGCAAAGAGGCAAAAACGAGCTTTAATTAGAGCTTCATATACATAATACCATTGATTCATAGTTAGAAAAGCGATAAGCTCGTTTATCTTTACTCAAAGTAGTAAAGTAGATTGTTAAGAGGCTCTCTTAAGACCCAGTTACACGATCCATGGTTCGACGAACCTGGTCTGACGGACCACAGACCATATAACCTACTATACGGTGAACGGTAAGCCACGGCAAACCGTATATGTCACACGGTCCGTGGTCCGAGGTTCGTCAATCCACAGATCGTGTAACTAGGTCTTTAGAATTTTACGGTCATCAACAGTAGAATCATGATGCACACAACTTGAAGTCTCCTGGCGATTTCATCAACCAGACCACAAACATCCTAAGTAAACGTATCCATTACAGCATTGTTCTGCGACATGTTATTGGGTTTATCGGATACAAGCCTCGAGGGTCGCTAACTGCGACAGTCAATAATAGCGCAGTAATCGCGCTACCTGAAGGAAACTAAATCTAATATTACGTAATTTCGCATAACCGCCGTCTCAATGGCTATTAAATTGTTAGGCGCTCGATCGCTATTTCCATCTTTCGTGATTATTTGCACGTGACAAATGCAATTAACTTCGTGCGGGAAGTGATTTTTGCCATGTATGCAATTACAAGTGTCACATTTCCTGTGATTGTGTTATATGAATAACTGAAGAATGTGTTGTAATTACATGCAGATCTTCATTAATTTATTCCACTATAAAACTAACCACAGCTGTTACCGCCGATATAACAAGGCCTCAGCGCTCTTTGATGACGTCAAGCTGTGTAGGTGATGTATCGCCATGCACGATATTAGCCTAAGTGGTAAAGGAATCGTTTTTTGGCATTTCTTTTTTAACTTTCGAAGGACTTCCGGTTTAAAGAGGATGCCAGAGCCAACTGAGCCCTTCTGCGCTTCCCATTCGATTTTATTTTGGCAAAACGAAGTTTCAAAGCAAAAACCAAACACGTAACCGAGCACCGTTTTCGTGAAAGATGTATTTGTGGTTGATATTTAATCGACTAATTATTATTGTTTGTAATTGTACATGTATTTAGACGACCATATGAAGACCACACTAAGGTTGAAATGATGCAGCAATTGCAATTTTTTTCGAAATTTTGTCTGTAGCTGTTGAAAAATAAATAATATCTTCTTTTACGAAGTGTAACTGACAAACAAAACATACAAAACAGCCGACGGCACAGTTTTTAGGTTACCCATTTTTATCGTTTCAAAAAAGGTTTTATCGCTTATACAACACTAGAAAAATCATGTTGGTTTTATTTATTAAAATAAAACCAATATAATTTGGATAAACCAATTCAAAACGCAGAGACGGTCTGAACGTGTAAACGCGTTTATGGCTGATCGTTCACCTAACACAATATACGTCATAGCCTGCTGACATCAGAGCGCTTAGGTCTTGTTATATATTGGAGGTAACGCCGTACACATATGCAGTGGGACAATAGTGCGAAATTTGTCGATAGCACGTTTACTATCGGCAATAGGAAAAAATATCCTATACAAAAATCATAGATATACATTAATAGTATAAGCTAAAATTATTTTGACATATACAGCGTGAACCAAACAAAGTTACATATAAGTTATGTTTTCTTAAATAGAACAGCCTGTATATCAGTACATATTTCGCTTATACTCGATAATCTAAGGTTACTTTGTATAGGATTACCTATACCTGAACGCAATTGTTTTCCAAATATCTACGAAAAATGGTATTTGCAATACTCTGCAGAGGTAGTTTGCATAATATTTGACATTTTGCTTTCCATGTTTGGTATTAACTTCTTGACCATAGGCCATTTCTGACAACGCAGTAAAAATCTCATTCTTCGAGTGACGTTTTCGTCGTTATTTTAAATAGAACACCCTGCATATTTTTTAATTTTTGAATTGCTAATAGTATTTTGCGTTAATTACGTAAAACTTTCCTTATACCTAAAGTTAGTCATTTTTGAGATATTTTGAATCTTCCACTTATTGTCCCGAGTCGGGATAATAAGGTAAGATCATTTTCCAAAAAATTTAAATAACGATTTACATTTCGTTGGCCCTAAAGAAAGAAAGGACCTACTATGACATTCGCAATAATACCACCCTAAACATTTAGTGACCACCGATTTTGGTAATTTCTAGTCTAATGGATCGAGGGTTGCGTTGGAAGTAAATGTGTTTGTGCACACATCCATTTTTATGAAACGTCGCTTCATCACAGAACAAACCATATTCAAAAAGCTCAGGCTCGGTACTAATTTTGTCCAAAGCCCACCGATTACATTCTAAACGTTTTTCCAGATTAGTATTTTTAAACTCTTGATGCATCGCTACTTTATAGGGGTGAAATTGATTCAGTTTTAATATACGCCGTGCAGACCGAACGATGATAACCGTTCTTTGGACAATTTGTCTAGATGAGACATGCGGATCTTCCGCAATTGACGCCAAAACTGCTAATTAATTATCAACGGTTAATGCTCTTTTTCTTTTTTAGCCTCCTTGTAGTTTGTGCTTTTACTCTACTCAAACCTACGCATCAAGCGTTGGAACGCCAGTGAATTTGGTTTCTTACAATCCGGGTGCCGTTGTCCATATACGCGCCAAGTCAGTAAACAATTTTTGTTACGTAAGATGTTGGAAAACCTCTTTACTCCTTAATGTTTACAATAAATAATATACATCGGGACTGGTTTCGCCGGTTTCGAAGGCATTTTCAGCCGATATCTACAAATTTATGTGTAAAGAGTGATACACAATGTTAAAAGGTACTTGCAGTCTAAAGGAAAGTTGCTATATGTAAAATTAATTCCATTTTAGTAGGAACATACACAGTATGCAATTATTAAAATAATCATGAAGGACAATGGGAAGATTTTCTTGTAATGTTGAACGTTAGCTTAAGTTGTGAAAAAAACAGATCCTGGATAAGGAATAGAAAACACGTATCAAGTTTGGGAAAAGGTGGAGTACTATAATGTCAAGCTGTTGTTGTGCCAACATAAATACTATGTTAACAGTTTGAATAACATTAAATTATTCAAACCATATCAGATAGAAAATGTAGTGTATGCAACTGAAAGAACATATGTGCGAGAAGGGAATCCAACATGAGGATTGTTTTGGTCTGTGTGTAAAAAGTGTTTCAAGAAAATCACCAAAGTCAATATTAAGCTGAAATTTTTTTTTTAATGTTTTAATTTAACGTTAATATGAAAGTTAATGTTTATATTTACAAAATAAAATGTGTGGAAGAAAATTACAATGATAAATCGTTGATGAATTTAAATAAAGGAGTAATATGTGAATCGATTTGGTCGTTTAAAAGAGTAATACGTATTAGGATTTTGTTTAGCGCTTTCTATTTCAAGTAGTTCCAGAAGATCCATCCAGCGTTTGTTGCAGGGATGAATGAATTTTTGTCGTAATCAATTTGGTGGCCGGTATTTGTATGGTGTTGAAATACATTGGAATGTTGGAATTTGTGTTCTGCTATTCGTTTTGATAATTTTCGCTCGGTTTGTCCGACGTAAAGTACTGTACACACAGAACAAGAAATTGAGTGTATACCAGATTGATCTGATGCGTTCTGTGTGTGTTTAAAGTTATCTAGGATGATAGAGTTGTGCGGGACTTGTAGGTAAGGGATGTGTTCTCAATACATCTGATCCATTTGGTGATATAATATGAAAAAGGGGTTGCTTCGAACGATGCAATTATTTTCTAAATGGTCAAAGTCAGCGAATAAACCTAAGAAAGACATACCCATCGGCAGACCATCCGTAATATGGTAAAAATTACTGCTGAAACAACAGAAATTTTGTTTTGTAATATGGTATAATATGGAAATGAGATTTGTGACCTTATTTGGATTTTGAAAATGTGAAATGAACAGATTTTCTATAATGTTAAGGTTGTAATCTATGGGAACGTTGGTGTATAGATTGACTATGTCAAAGGATATCATAATGTTGTTAGTGACATTACTATTTTGTAAGTTGTTTAATGAAAGAGTTTGAATTGCTTATTGAATAGGATGGATTGAAATTTATTTCTTTAAAAATATTTAAAATGAATTTGGCTAAACGATAAGTCGGAGAAGAATAAAAGGATATGATGGGTCGAATGGATATGTTTGGTTTATGTATTTTTGGTAGGGAGTATAATTGAGGGGTGGAGGAATCCATGGGCAAAAGGTTTTTAGGTTGTGGAATGAATTCTGATAATGTGGTGGAACAAGTGTTAATGATATTTATAGTCTTGGTAATAATAGAATTTAAAGCATCTTTTGTGAGAAGTTTGTAGTTATTGTCTAAGAAAAATTGTTCTGCTTTCTGTATTGAATTATGTTTCTCGGGGTAAATTTGTTAAAAATTTGAATTTTCTAAATTAATTTAAATTTCTGGTATCGGGAGTATTCCTGGGTACCCTTTGGGCAATTTTATTGTGAATTTTGAATTAAATTTATGGAAATTAACGAATCTTAGAATTAAAAATACAAACTAATCTTGATTTTTTTCTGCAGCTGTCATCTAAACCTTACGTTTTCAATGACATTTACAGGAATCTGCGTGCTTTAACCTCGAATCTTTCCCTCTTTGAAATTATACTTTAATTTCACTATCGAATACTTTTAATTGAGACCGTAATCAAAGCACTAGTTAACTTAACGAAAATCTAACCAGAATTAATTAATTTTCTGGCGTCCCTCTACTCCTTTATTTAATCGCGATAGCGATTTTTTCATTCCACAGCAAATTTTGATGATTTTTGTCCAAATATAATTTTTTCGATGAATACCGATGAAAGGAAGTTATTTATAGAAATAGCATAAAAGAATGCGTGCGGTAACGCTACCAGATGCCTGAATTTAGACGATTTTATGACCTAAACAACGAGTGACAAGGTTTAAATGTGAAATTTTACCAACTATTTACTTAATAACATTAGGACAGAGATTTAATACCCTGTTGTCGGGACAATAAGTCGAAGATGCAAAATATCTCAAAAACTTTATTCATTTTAGGTATAGGGAAACTTGTACATAATTAACGTAAAATATTATCAGCAATTGAGAAATTAAAAAATATACAGGGTGTCCTATTTAAAATAACGACGAAAACGTCCCTCGAAGAATGAAATCTTTACTGCGTTGTCAGAGATGGCCTATGACCAAGAAGATGTCTTATTCTAAGTGAAAATATTCCTAGCTCTATAGGCTACTTAATTTCCAATGTGCAAAACAAAATGTCAAATATTATACAAACTACAGCTATTTCTGCAGAGCATTGCAAATACCATTTTTCGTACATATTTCAAAAACAATTGAGTTTAGGTATAGGTAATCCTGTACAAAGTGATCTTAAATTCCAGAGTTTAAACTGATATACAGGATGTTCCATTAAAAAAACAACTTTCATATGTAACCTTTTTTGGCTCACCCTGTATATATCAAAATAACTTTAGCTTATGCTACTAATGTATATCTATGATTTTTGTATGGATTGCTTTTTCCTATTACTAATAGTAAAGGTTCTATCATAGAATATCGCACTATTGCCCCCCTCTCCCCCAGAAATGTATGTACCGGATGATTCATTTCCTAAACTTTTATCTCTGTGAATTTTCAAAATCAAGAGTTTCATTGCAAGGTTCAGGTAATACGTCTATAAAAACCACGTAGCAAAATAGAAATAACTGGCGTACGATCCGTAACACTATTTAACTTGCGGATATTTATGTATATAATTAGTGGCGTATTCATATATTACACAATACCTCTGTATTTAGAAATAAACCAATCAGATAAGTACGTCATAATTACCTTTCTCCTACTCGTTCTTGTAAATGAATGGAAAATTGGAAATACAATAGGTATTGATTTGAATATGGCACGAGCGTAACTGTTCAGCCTTAGGACGGCATTTATAATCTAATGTAAAATCATAATGACTTATTAAAACTTAGAAAATTAACAAACCTCCGCTCCGCCCTTTGGCTTGCTCTAATTAAGCTGGCCTTAATGACCGCTATAACATTATCAAATCCATTAAACGATCTCAATCAAAGCCATCGTGAACATTTCGTCTGTAACTGGTAATTCAAGATATTTTGCGGGTTCCTAATATTCAGATAATTTACTGGATGTTTTAGGAATTTCTGCACGAACTGCAAAACAAACTATGAATTAGTTGGATCAACCGATTTTACTATTTGATTTTAATGTTCACAGCATAATTGATGTAATATTAGGAGGGTCTGTTGTATTACAAATTAAATTTAATGTTACGACTCATTTAGAAGGTGCCACTTCCACTGAAACAAAAGATAATGAAATTGAAATGGCAAAAGCTTTTCTCAGTTGAAGTTAATCTTATTGTGTTGAATTCGGGAAATTGACGCATTTACGAAACCTGTTGAAAACACTTGGCAATAAGAAACTAACCATATTAAACGCGTGCTACACCTTAAATGCACTCAGCCGCTTTTTAATTTGCGCGTTGATTTATATGTTAATCTTCGTAACTAATCACATTGGATTTAGTAGAACGATTTGAGATTATTTGAAGCAGGCAGTGTTATTATTACGCGCAGATTGCGAATAATTGTAATACTGCGGTACTAGCATGGATGCCAAAGAAGTATCTAAATGTGCTTTAGTGATCTCTTCAATAATTTGGTGATTTTAATATTTTGCAGTTCTAATACAGGACTATAACTTTTGGTAACAAACGGTAATTAAAACGAAATGTCGAGGACGAAACACGAGCATCGCAACTACCTCTCATCTATTTTGATTTCCCTTCGTCTAGTTCTTTAGTTTGTCGCATATTTGGAACCACCCCACAGAATAGAATTTTAATGCAACTGCTACTTTTTATAAATGATGCTGCATTTGATAAAACGTGGATTCACTATTTGTGGAAAAATGTTGAAGATATTCATACTTAGGTACTAAAAAATTAACTTTGTTTTAAATCCTAAATGAATGGTTTTATGCAATTTCTGTAAAGTAGTAGTCTAAAGTTACAAGGAATTCTTTTACACAATATGTCAAGTTGGAAAGAACTAATCTTCAAAATTCTGAGTTTAAATAAAGCGAAATGAACTGTGGTTTTGCAATAGACGCAATTTTAAAAACACTAAATAACTTGCACCAGCTGGGTATAAATTTTTTGTGTTATATAATATTAATTGCCCTTGCAAGCTTTGCTGCAAGTGTAAGTTCAGTCAAAAAGCGGGTTACGAAATTCAGAGAAATCAATTTTGCTGTTAACGCTTTGTTGCCACCCCTCAGACCGTTCATTTCCATTAATTTTCGGGATTTACACAGCAAGAGTACATTTTGAGCGATACTTTGACGCGATTCATAGTTTTTGGCGTCACGTATTGAAGAGGATGCTTGCTTTAACAGAAACACTTGGTCTTAACAGGATCGGACCGCTGCGCAGCATTCCCCAAAAGGTGATATAATTCATACTGTACTTTAAAGTAACTAAGCTTCGCAGTCATCAATTTTAGACAATAAGTACAGTATATTTTTTAAGACAGTATATTTTTTAAGAGCACTGTGTAAGCTACAACACAGCGAGAGTTGCAGAACGCATTTCAGAAGGGAAGGCATACTTACGTTGCCATGCATTTTTATTCTTAACGGCCCAGTATATGTACATTGCAACGTGGATAATTTCTCTTTGCTGTTTGGTGAACTTGTAATTCTAATGTAAATAACTTTATTTACATTTCTTTGGAACAAAGAGTATTTATTTATTGTTGGATTTTGGTGTCCATTTTAGTGGAAATATGCCTTTTTGTGCAGAATATCAGAAAAACTTGCCAGATGAGGGAGACTTCGTGAATTGTAAAGGCTGTGACGGGGATTATCATTTTAGTTGTACAACGATGGCTCAGTCAACATATAATGGAATGGGAAAAGAAAGAAAGGTTAGTTGGAGATGTAAGCTTTGCCGCATATCGGAAAAGGCGGTAAAACTGAATAGAGTGAAGAGTGAAATAGATATTGCACCTAAGTTGGCACTATTTTCCGAAGAACTTAAAAGGTTTAGTGACAAGATAACTCAACTATCGAACACGGTATCTGAATTTTGTGACAGACAATTACAGCTCTCGCTAAAACTAGAACAGTTGGAAAAGCAAGTTAACAAAAAAGAGAATATAGGTCACGATAGTTAGGTAATTAAGCAGTTGAATAAAAAAAATAATATTTTAGAGCAGGAGAGTAAAGATAACTTTATTGTGATTAAAAATGCAACTCAAAATAAAGAAGAGAATTTGGTAGAAATTACTAAGAGTATTGCAAATAAAGTAGAAATTTCAGTAAGTGAGGAGTAGCCTGGGCAAATATGCGGTAACAGCCAAAGGTGTGGCGAGCGCATAAAAGTTTACACATAAAATAGAAGGTAACAAATAAATTATAAAACGTGCTGAAACACTTACCGTTTTAAAAGCCCTCCGTGAAATCACAAACTGGGTAACATCTGTTAAATATTTGAATCATTAGATATGTTTCCACAGCTGTTTCAGTCAAGTGAGTACGACGTGCGGAATAAATGTTTTTTAATGCCGAAAACGACCGTTTGACATCTAGCGATGCTATATTTGCATATTTAAAATAAACTTTGAAATAACTTAAAGAATCTTCACACGCACCTTCACAAATTGGTCTTAATATAAGAAAATTGGAGTCTTTCTCTAAAACACTTTCAAATTTTGGTTACAGCCTCTGCCGGATTAAATTTTAAAACTACCTTCTTTACTTGATCAAAATATTTGTTGTAGTAAAACGCAGCCTGCAACCATGTTCCCCAACGTGTAACAATCGGCTGTGGTGGTTCAGGTAAATCAGGACACAGTTTGTGAAATAGACTTTAGGAACACTACCATTGTACTAGCAATCAATGCATTTACTAGTGGAAAACATGTAAGAATTGTTTGTGCCGCAAGATTTAGAATATGGATGTGACGTTGACATTGGCTTCTGGACCAACACATTAAAGGGATTTTACAAACTAGACATTGAATTTTAGCGCCATCAAAAATTAAGTCCGGCATGTCCACTATAAAGTTTTTAACTGTGTCTGCCATTGGTTGTTTTTGCGGCGTACCTAACTGCGACATTTTTAAAGCAAACATAAGCGTACAATTACGAAATAGGTTACGACAGCCTACATAAACACAGAACTACTTGCATACAGCATCGATTTAGTACTGACGCTGTGAACGCGTGAAATAAATAATCGTTGGCACCGCATCACATATCTACTACACTAACTGTTACCTCTGTTTGCCCAGACTAGTGAGAAGTATATTGTATACAGGATCGGAAGCTTTAGTAAGTCGAAAACTAGTTAATCTGTAAGTGGCGATAGTAATAAACCTATTATAGTGGAGGTTAAATCTAAAGCAAAGAGAGAGTTAATACTGAAGGATAAATGTAGGAAAATATTGGATAGTGATGTATCTAGTATGTTACTTGGTTATTGAATCCGAGGACGATTTGGATCGTATTATAGGCTAATAAAATATTGTTAAATAGTGATGGTGATATGTAGGCCTACCTCGATATGTAAATAGAGAATGTACACTCGTTTATACATTTTGGAGGAACTTATAGCAGAGTGTTTATGTAAATATTGGTGTTTTGGCTGAATTTTGGAAATGGTTTGATTAATGGATTCAATGTTACACTATTACATAAGAGGATAAAATATAGGAAAGCTAATTCGTTATAATATATGTTTAACTGAAGGTAAAAAAAACTTAATTCTTTATTAGTTTGTAAGTTAGGGAGTAAAGGTTAATAGTTACTACAATATATACGTATACATAAATGTATGTATATAGGACAGTAATAGTATTTAAAATTAATAATTAGATTATTGAATGTTGTGTATTTGTGAAAATTAAATTAATTGGTATCTGCAAGTAATAATTTCTTGTAGAAGTTTTGAGTAGACTTTTAATTTGTCCTGAATGTTCTGAAAATAAAGAATGAAAATATGTTGTTAGAATACAGTATAAGTGGGAAATAAAATAAATACTGAATCGTTAGATGTTGCTGAAACTTCTAGCTAAATTTATGAAAATATTATAGTAGTTATTAGAATTGTTTCGATATTACTTTTAAAGACACAGTATGTAAATAAGAATATAGCCACACATATATAGGTGTAAATAAGAATATAGCCACACTTATATAGGTTGAAATTGTATTTAAAGAATTGAATGTACAGAAACTAGCTGTTAGTATAAAATGAACCTGATAATCAGACTAGAAATAAGAGAACAGACTATTGGTGAGAACATTATAATTGTTACTGTGATTTATATTCTTAGACAAAGAATGCATAGCTAATGTGATGATGTAATTAATAGTGTAACAAGTATTGTGAGGATCTAGAGGCATGAAATTTACTGCAGATTCTTGATTTCATTGAGAAGTCTTTAGTGTAGTTAATTGTTGCCATTTTGTTGTTGATACATTTTAATACTAGTTCAAAAGATACAGAAGGTATCTAAAAATATAGCTCAATTGTGTGGGGAGTAGAAATTGTAATTATGGATCTACATTATATTTATGAATTAGATAGTTCAACATGTGACTATTATAACGATATAGAAAACTGGATACATGGCAGTAGAGTGGTTATGGGTAAATCTATGATTATATGTCACCTAAATATAAGGTTACTAGGAGCACATTATGAAGGATTTTGTACACTGTTGCGGGGTGTTTATGGTTACATTGATTTTGTAGTGTTAGCAGAAATAAATGTGTGTGAGTGTTACAGTGAGGCTGCAGAAAAACATTTTACATTGCTAAATTTTAATAATTTTCTTGTTTGTAGAAAAGGAAAAGGAGAAGGTGTAATAGTAGAAGGCGTGTTATCATTGTAGGTGAGTTAAATATTGATTTGATTAATAAGGAAAATTACATGGCAATAAATTATGTAAAAAATTTTGGCTGGACATGGTTTTGTAAGTGCAATAGGCAAACCAACGAGGGAGTGTGACATGGCACAAAGATTTGACTCTCCGTGTCTCGAGCGAAGCACAGTGATAATGAGGTAATTTTAGCAGACAGGTTTGCATCAGCTTTTGTTGACGAACTGTTAATGTCAGAACAGAAAATATTAACAGGCTTATTTTCATGGATGCTTTGCAATCCTTAGGAACAGATCTTTTGTCAAATTGTTTTATTAAGAAATATTATAATATTTTACTTTTGTATCTGCATAAAATGATAAATTACTCCATTAATACAAGTGTTGTTCCGGATGGCCTTAAGTATGCTATTGTGGTGCCAGTACCCAAGGGTGGAGGTGGGGATTCGCTGAATGCATTTCGTCCTGTTTCCCTGTTGCCGGCGATAGAAAAAATAATGGAAAAGTACTTAGCTGATACTTTGTTGTCATATATGAAGAATGATTTGTTGGACAAGAGACTATATGCTTACAAACCTGAAAAGAGTACCACAATGCTCTTGGAGAATTTCAGCAGTACAATCAATAATAAACTGAACAACGGTAAGAAAGTGATGTGTCTTTTTGTCGATTTCTCAAAGGCATTCGATACTATATCCCACAGAGAGCTGTTCAGAATGCTAGAGGTGATGGGAGTGAGGGGAGTGGTGTTGTAGTGGTTTAGCAGCTACCTTTGTGACAGGACATTCCGAGTTAAAATTAATGACAGAATTGGAGGCATATATAGATTGGAACAAGGAGTTCCACAAGGAAGCGTGTTGGGGACGCTTCTGAATTTGCTCTATGTATTGGATATTGGCGGGTGTTTCAGAAAGATTACGTACTATATGTTTGCTGATGATACGGCTATAATGATAGCAAGGACTGTGGGGTAGTGTGGTAAACGCAATATTCACGGCACACTCCGCATCACACAAATTATAAAATAACTCGGGAAGGCCTTTTCATACGGCTATAGTCTCTGCAAATACAACTATGGATAGAGCTTACAGGAATTTACAAAATGATTTTCTTAATCTTCAACGATGGGCACGTAATAAGAACTTATTTATTAATGCTGGTAAGACGAAGGCAGTATTTATTGCTTTTCCCTATATTAGCAGACTGAAGAGAGCTGTACTTGTGAAAAGAATTGCGAATGTAAGTAAACACAGATATTTAGGACTGATTATTGATAAAGACCTTTTATGGAAGGGACATATCCCGGCTATTACTCAAAGGTTAAGACATCTTGCAAATAGATGTTATTACTTGTAATTCTGTGTTCCTCAGAGCATTATGAAAACTATATATCAGGCATTAGTACAGTCAATAATTGGATATGGTATTACTTGGGGTTTTGTGTCTAATAATCACATTTCTATGCTACAAAGTACACCAAATCGGTTCATTAAATATATTGAACCTAATTTTTCGGCTCACCCTGATGGATATAGAGAGCTATTGCTGCCTCCGGTAAGAGAGTTTTTCCATTGGAGAATTATACTGACATATTACTTTAATAAGAAATACAGAAATGAGTTTTAGTAACAAATATGGCATACGGTCTTTATCGGTTGCCATACCAAAGATTTTTAATGCGCCCCAGTGATACAAAGGAATCGTATTCTGATTACAGAGTATGGTGAGGGAATGGCTACTTGGAAACTTGTAAATTGATGAAGATGGTCGAGAGGAATAGACAGCAATGTGTTTGATAGGGAATTAATTGCAATTGTGAATTGTTATTGCAAATACCTGTTATGGCAATTTACTATAGGCATGACTTGTTGTTGTAGTTAGTTACTGGAATATTGCACCACTGACAAGCCTTGAGTTTAGTGGTTATTCCTATACATGTTTGAATGTTCAGTTGTTAGTTTCAGCCAATCAAATACCCTCTGTCATAATCTTGACAGTATTAGTAGTATTTGTGTTTGGTTATTCCATGCGTCGCTTATTGAGAATGAATATAGTGAAACAGTTCACTAAAACCCTTACCACAACACTTAATTCGTACTGGGTGCACGTTTCGATAGCCAAGCTATCATCATCAGCAGCAAGACTGAACTAACAAGCTAAGCGAAAAATTAACCATATAAGGAAAATAAATTATGCAATATGTAAATTTAAAATCGTAAAATTTAATGAGCCGCTTCATTGCACAGGACTATAAATAGCCTAAATGTAAATCAGCAGAAAAACGTGAGTTATTAAATCCTAGTATTACAATGAAGCGGTTCATTGCACATGGTTAAAATTACAACTATAAATGATTAAACATGATGTAACAAAGGATAAAGGCTGGAATTTAGTGGTCCTAAATCTGAATTCATTAAGTGAGTTTTGTTTTTGTAAATTTCCATGCCTTCATAACAATTTAATTGAGAAGTACTCTTCACGTTTTTAATTTACTTTATATTATCAACATTATGGTTATTTTCAAGCATATGTAGGGCAACGCTAGATTTATCAAACCTTCTGAATTTGAGATGAGCCAAATGTTCTTTGTACCTAATTTTGATTGATCTTTTTGTCTGCCCAATATACACTTGATCACAATCTTTACATGAAATTTTGTAAATTCCTGATTTATCCATGTTATCCACTGGGTCTTTGGAATTTCCTAAAAGGTTTTTAAGGTTATTGCTCGAAGAGAAAACAATCTTGCGGTCAAGCCAAGAAAAGATTTTTTGAAGACCCTTGGTGTAACATGGATAAAAGGGTAATTTAACATATTTCTTATTATTACGGCCGTCAATGCGTTCTAATGTGCTTACATTTCTAATTCTTAATCTATTCTTATGTTTCCTAATAGTATTATAGACGACATCTTCAGAGAAGATTTCTTTTAGTTCATTTTGATATCTATCTTTAGTTAAACGAAAATTGAGTAACCGGTGCACCAAAAAGTTAATAGCCGAAAGTTTGTGTTCATATGAGTGATTAGAATCCTATAAGAGGAATCTATTATTACTAGTAGGTTTCCTATGTACGTCTATTTCTAACTTATTTTTATTTCTTATTACTAACATGTCGAGGAAAGGAATCCTGTTGTCTTTTTCTTCTTCGTGGGTAAATTTGATAGAGGGAAATTTTGAGTTAAGTTGTTCTATGAAATCTGTTATGAACATTTGCTGATGTCAAAGATGCAAAAAATTTCATCGACGTATCTGATCCAAAGCCGAGGGAAATAAGCCAAAGTACTCTTCAGGTCAGTTTCAAATTTACCCATAAAGAGGTTAGCCATAAACGGAGATAAGCTGTTACCCATTGCTGTTCCTTCCGTTTGTTGATAAAAAGTGTTGCTAATTTGGAAAAAGTTTTGTTTCATGCAAAGTTTGATCAAAGAAATGAAGCTAGTAACTTCCTCTCTATCCATCTGGTTATCTAGCAAAAGTGTTTCTAAATATTCCAAAGTGAAATCAACCGGAACACCAGGGAACAATGAGCTTATGTCAAACGATACTAAAATTTCTTTGTCAGTAAGCTCAATGTCTAGAGTACCCGTTTAATGAATATAGTACTATAGAGTTGCTTACCTTTGAGTAGGCAATTAGATTGTCAGCAAGCATAAGGTGAAATACAGTAAATTGTAATAGTAGTTAATAGTATGAGCGTGCATTGCTATAATAACCATAGATAATATGACATAGTAGACAAGTAATCTGTGAATATAGGGTTTATTATAGTTTAATTATAAAATAGCTGAAGACTGGAATGATGTAGTTTGTAATAACTAAAAATAGTTGCAATAAAGAGATAAGATATTGAAGAGCGAGTGGTTGGGGTGGTATGGGGGCCCTGTTTCAGGATAGCTGGAACAGGGGCTCCATTCTTGCTATTACTATTGCTATTGCTATTGCTATTGCTATTGCTATTCCTACTACTATTACTATTGCTATTGCTATTACTATTACTATTATACAGTGACTTGTTGGGAACGATTCAAATGCCATAGCTGAATACTGCACTGCATTTTTTCATCTAAACGTGATAGAGTCACTAGAGAGGAGGATTATTCAAACTAATGGTTGATTAAATGGGAGCCTTCGTTAATTTCTACGAGGTATTGTTATGTTCTATGTCTATAAAGTTATTTATTTCCGGCATCACGGTATAGCTTTTGCTGGAATCGCTTCCAACTAGTCTGTTCCTTCTTCATTTCGACGATATCTATTGTGGCCCTTTAGCCATATTTTGTTAATATTGTTGGTATCAGAGACTAATTATATAGTTCTGTAGTAGTTTACTAGCAGGCTTGACATTAGTGATCGGTTTAATGCTGATACCACTAATATCTGATTTTTATTTGGCTATTTTGCAACTGTTATTTTTTCCAATGATTTTCGGAAAAAAGTAAAGTGATATTTAGCTTTGCAAGGTGTTGGACAATCAAAGCTCTGTCTTGAAAATTACTCTGTAGATAGTGGCCATAACGTATCAATGTGTTCATTTGTAACTAGAAAACGATTCTATAGCGAATCAAAAAAAAGTCACATGTGGTTTGTTTCCTTAAAAGAAATTGAAAACTTTAAAACTCCCAATGCCCCATTGTTATGGAGTCAGATCAGAAAAACTTCAAGAGACAATTTAGTGAAAATTCTTTGCGTGAGCAACATTAATGAAAACTATTGGTTAAAATATAAGGAAGCGTGTTGTGCATGAATCAGTACTGTGCATCTGGAATGAATTATTTTTTCGTTTGGTACTAACGATAATATATGTCGTATTTACCGTAGATGTTCTTAAAAACGATTAAGCCCAAGACGTTAAGCGTTGCATTTTCGACCCCATATTTCTTGAAAATATATTTCGGGCAATACTAATGTAATAAGACAGGCTCAGTGTACAGAATAGTTTATCGCTAAAATGCTGGCGTTCGTTCCCATAAATTATCGTGCAGTGTCGTAGATTCAACTAGTGTACACAGGATATTTCACTGTCACGTCGTTGGCTGCCGCTGTTATAGTTGCTCTGCGTGGTTCTCAAATGATTTGTAAATACGTATATATGCGCGTATGAATTCAGTCGGAGGTTTCGCAATCCGGCTCTAGTATCCGTAATAGGATTCATTGTTTCAGATACGCATATTTACATACTGTTAAGGGGATATTGCTGAGTTGGTGGAACTGTTTAAACGAGAGGGTTGTTATATTATTGTTCGAGCTGCTTACTTCGCCAATCTCTTCAAGTAATATTGCTGACTTCTTCAGTTGGATCATAGGCGCTCGCATAAAATGTATCGCTGCAAAAATTGACGGTAATAAATTTCTTGTACTTGGATATTGAATTTGATGTATAGACTACACTGTAAAGGAATATATTTCACTGTCGCAGAGAGCAAACGAGTGAATATCTATTCTAAGATACATAAAAGGGGATGGTCAAATGTAATGTAAAGTTTAAGGCTAGGAGCATATGGTCGATTGTTCGTTTTTCGCAACAATTTAGTTGAGTTGGTTTGAAATCGTGATACATCATCAATTTGTCATCGACTCAAGTGCTCATCGACTGCTTTTGACTAAATAATCGAGTTTATCTGCAGTTGTGCTATGTATGCACCTACATCTAACTTAATATATTTATATCCATCAACTAAACTATCGCTCGACTAAAAATCGATTGTGTACGCTCGCCCTGATGGTTGTTTTGATACCCTTGAACTTCCAAACTGTACCTACAACTATAGTGTAGGCACCAACGTACGGTCTCAAAGTTATCGTAAAATTTTCAAATGGTTAGTAATTGTACCAAATGGCGTTTAATTAAGTTGTCCCTGGAAGCGAAATGTCACAATTACATTGCTTTAATAATAATAGGTTAGCTTCTGCGATTTGGTTCAGCAAAATGTCTTATAAGCTAGATATTCGCAAGGAATTTACAATCTAGTTGGGCGAACGCCCAAGCGTGATATAGTAGCCGTTTATCGAGAACAAAATATTTCTATATCAACAACTTATCAAACCATAAAGGAATGTGAATAGAGTATACCGTGCGTTAATTTGCTCAAAAGTGGTCGATCAAGAATTTTGAGCCAGGTGAGGGAACAAAGATTGATTGAAGCCGTTAAAGACGAAGTTGGAGTTTCATAGCGAAAATTAGCTTGAAGATTTCGTGTTTCAATTTCCCGAAATAACGCAGTGTTTCGAAAACGAAGAAAGGCACCAACGTATACGGCGGCTCAGTTAAGTTAACGAATTCCTAGATGTTGTCGTGCTGTAAGGCGCATCCATTTCGTCATTTATTGTGAATTATGAGAAATACTTTACTTTGTCTCATTCAGAGATGAAGGGAAACGACGGTTTTTGTACCAGCGTCATGGTCAACACACCAGAGAGTATCAAAATTCAAACTAAAATTTGAGCACAAAATTTTAATGGCGGGCTATTTTTCAAAGAATTCGAGAAATCAACCCTGCTCCTGTCCAGAAGATGATGGGAGACGTCAAAATAAAACGGAGGACCATTGAAGATAATTATTTTTTGTTATATTTATTGTTAATTGTCGTGTAATACTGCGTCTCTGCTCCCGCGGCAAAATGTAATAACTTCCTCATTCTTAGACGCAAAATTACAAAGCGACTATCTATGGACTCTGTTCAGTAGTGACATCTCGGGATGATATACGGGAGATTATGGTATAAAGAATATATGACGGTTTTACTGTTAGACATTTTTAATCAATTTGATGTTAGTGAGTGATTCAGACGGGAGTAAGATATACAACATTAACTTCTCTTATTCTAAACATTAAGATCTCATACTTAGTGGACAGGGGATCTAAATTATCAACTTCATAATACAGTTTGATTTTCCGTTGCTGGGATGTCATTAGCTGTCACAGGATTTTCAACTGTCGTATATCAGATTTATAGCATGTATCTTAAGTGGCTTAATTCTTATTTGTTTTTTAAAATAAAACTGTTAGATGTTTGCGGTGTTCAGTGATTAAGAAATGTGAAGTGAATATCGGAATAATTGACACAACGTGCGTGGACAATCTTGACCACAGGAGTAGCGTGAAAAGTGCAAAAGGGTTCAATTTATCAGGAAAAGATATAAGTACAACGACAATACTTTATTTATACATAATCTCATGAAATAAAATAAAATAAAATTCTCTAACAAATTAAAATCAAATTCAAATAAAAATATATACAGATCGGGCAAAATAAATGACTGAAAATAAATGCCCCATTTTCTCAGTTACGAGTTCGATCAGATTTTAATCGGGTCTTTAAATTTTATGTCGCGGCAAGACACTTCTTCTCGATAACGTACTTTGAATGTATCGGTAGCCGTATAATATCCGCGGAACGGACGTTGAATAATTTCAGTCAAAATTCCACGACAGATAGCTAAAGCCACACTATCGTGATATTCAGACGTTGTCTTTGTCCAACTTTCATCAACCGCAGCCAGCGGCCGCCGAGAGATGAAGTCTGGGCAGTAGGAGCTCTCGCAGAGTAAGTCCAGCAGAGAGGTTGTTCCTTCGCAGCATGAGTCAAGCGGAAAGACAAATGTACGCGGATTCGGACGCCTTTTATATCGAAATTTGCTCATTTTTGTCTATCTATGTATCATGCTTGTAGACGGCGCGCGCTCATTACAGAGCTCGTAACTATCCAGCTTACGTAATATCTACTAACGTACATCATACATGACAGCATTCGTCACAGTCGTAACAATTAGATTAAGAACTAAAACGGTTTTGAAAAAGTTATCAGTATCTAGAAATTTTCCGAAAACTTTAGGACCACACGTTATTATTTCATTGTTTGATTATAAGTCTGTTAATCTGTGTCCCAATCAATAGAGTTTTTATATTGATTGATGTATAACAATTTCCAGGAATAATTTCTTTGAAGTAGGTCTTAAGGTAAGAACAGACGTATCTTCAAAACTAAACCTTAGTTAGGCTCAGTGATCCATTAAACCTGTTTCTATGGTATTAATGTCTTGTTTTAGATATTGGAAAATAGAATCACTGCAGAGTGGATCATATTAGTCAACTAGCAGTTTTGTTTTTGAGAGGGAGGGATCCAGAGTTGAAGAGGAATAACTACGGTTATTATGTTGGTAATCAAAGCTTTACTCACATATCCGCAACTATATATACCGTAGGTGTAAATATGATGATTTTTTTCCGCTTATTTCTGTCCTTAGTCTCATTTCTCCCTTTCTTAGTATATATATAACTTCTTCGTTCCATGTTTTCCGAGACCTCCTTTTCCTTCTCCCGGTTTCCATTTCTCATATTACCTTCACTGTCTCATCTTCCTTCATTCTGACAATGTGTACCACCTTAGTTTTCGTTATTATATTTTTTACACCATACTTATTACTTCTAATTCACATCTTATTGTTTCACTTTTTATTTTATCCAGTTTAGTCATTTCCTCAAATTTGGGAAGTATTTTCATCTCGCGCGCCGTTATTTTTTTATTTTAGACCGTTGGTTGGGACTCAGAGCCCGTTTCTCTGCTTTTCTGTGTATGCGTTTCTTTCTGTCTATTCTTCTTATTATTCATATTTTCCAAATTTCTTCTCCTTTTATGCTGGCAAACCCTTTTTCGAGGTCTGTTGCTGCCAACAACAGTTTATTAGTTGCTAAATTTGCCTTTTTTTGCAATTTCCTTTCTTGTGTATTGGTGTAGAAATAACTGTACTCCACTCGTATTGCATGAGTTTTCCATGCTAAGTTTAACATTCTGAATAGTAAGATTATCCTTCGCTTCCCATGTACTTAATCATCTCCAGCCTTAGTCCATCGATGGATGTCTGGTATTTCAGTAATTTTCATTTTATTTATTACTTTCACTATTTCAGTTATTGTTATTTTTAGTTCATTTCCTTTTTGATCCGGTTCTTTCCCTTCGTCATGTTCTTCCTGTGCTTTTTGTGTGATCTCCTCTTGGTAGTTGTTCATAATATTCGCTCCTTCTATTGATTATTTTCTTTTCCTCTCTAATAATTTCCCCATTTCTATCTTTTACATTACTTAGAGATTTTTTTTTGTTAATCTTCTTCGGGTGTGGTACAACTTGGCATTGCGTACGGCATTTTTCTCCATGTTTTTGCCAATCTCTTCCTAGCACTTTGCCTTGGCTTTTTTTATTTTTACGTTCACCTTCTCCCTCTGATCTTTTCCAAATACTTTTTCCGTAGTATTTTCTTCTTTATTTTTTGTTTTACTTCATTATTCCACCAGTGCGTTCACTCCTTCTTGTTTGCTATTCTATTTACTCCACATATTTCTGTTGCTGCTGTTATAGTTATTGTTTTATACGTTTCCCATATTTGATCTGGGTACGTTTCGTTCAGAATGTTTTCCCTTATCTTTATTTCTTCTTTTATCCTCTCTTGATGCTGCATTTCTTTGTTTCCTAATTTGTACGTTTTGATGTTTGTGCATTCTATTTTCTTTTAATTCTCCGCGACTCTCTTCTGTGCTGTTTAGCTCTTTATAATGTCCGACACTAGAAGATGGTCACTTTCTACATAATAAGCTCCTTTCACGCGTACTTTAACTTCTTTCAAAAGTTCTTCTATCTCTGTTTTTTGTGCGCCTTCGCTTGGTCCTTATGTTATCAATATCGTGAACATTCCTTCATCATGTTCTACTCGTGCTCTCATTAACCTTCCTGATACTCCCTTCCAATCTTCCTTTTATATTCATCTTATCAATTATACATCCTACTCTTCTCCTTTGCCCATTTTGTATTTCCAACGCCGCTATATATCAATTGGATCATAGTGGATTTGACACTAAAATCACGTACCTCCTTTCCAATTAGCCTAGCTTTTAGCGTTTATTAATTTATCGACGTTATCAGGCGAAAAATCCAAAAACTGCGTGAAATGGTAAAAGAAGCAAATATTTTTAAATATTAACGTCAAACAGGACTTGATTTCTTGAACTTCCAATTTTGATTGATTCAATGAAAAAATCAAAAGAGGGAGTAACTATGGTTGTAGAACACCGATGTTATAAGTTTTTGAATAGGGACAAATTGTGAATAACCCATAGTTACTAAGATTCCTCATTATTCTAATTTTCTAAATTAGAATTGTTCCCAAATAATATGGGACATTTGCTAAGTAAATAGACGAAGTAGAAGATTTTGATATAATTTCGAGTTCTATACCAGGCTAGTAATAGATCAGATACATTACTACAGATATGTTCCTGAAACTCAGCCAATATGTTAACCAAACCTATTTTTCGAAGTTCCATATGAATTATGACGATTCTATTTCAAAGATTGGCTTGAAAATTTACCGAATTGGAAAAAATTATTAAAGATAATAAATTATCTCCTTTTAGCGGAGCACCGCGTCGATAACAATAAGCCCTCCTTCCATTGTTGGGAAGTCCATTAGATCTGAAGAATGTGACCTAATTTTCCTGGCGCGAGGAATACTTTCATGGTAAATTTACCTGCATTACTTTAGACGGAATTTCAAATTGGTTTTAACGAGAGAATTTGTCAACCACGTTGCTTGTATATTTTAACAGGTTTAGGCAGAATTATCCTTGCCGAAACTAACCACAAAATTCCACAATTTTAATACTTATTGTCTTATGTATATACTGAAGGTTACATTTAAGTTTACGTCGACAATAATGCGTCTTACCATCAAACTACGTTCAGTATGCGTCGTGTTCTCAAATTAAACATTTACCGGGACCAGTTTTCTCTGACACAGTTTGTGATGGTGAATTATCGTAATCAATTGTATTTTAAAATTGTATCTTAAATAGTTTAATTCTTTCTTTAGTTTTGTATTTGATATGTGACAGCGATTAGAAGCAGTGAATCTGCAGGTAGAGGAAGGAAATATTGAAATAGTATTACGAAAAGTATACATTTGTCGAGGAAAAATATAATACCTTCTAGATTTTGTTGAAAAGAATTGAGTTTTATTTTTGGCATGTATCTTACAAATAGGGACATCTTCTGCAAAGGGGCACTGAGAGGTGCTGGACGTTTATTAAGTAATCAAACCTATCCTAAACACTTTTTACTATATTATGCTGTCAAAGTTATCAAAGCACACGGTCAAACTAAAATATGTAGCTTATTTCTGGAATTTTAATTTTCGGTAAGGTATGCACATCCTTCAAATAAAGTTCAAATCTGTCAACCCTCTTTGTTCCATCGTCGGTTGAAATAAGCATTATTCCTCAGAGAAGTGCGGTGAAATTCAATGCTTACGAAATGACGCTAACTCTTTTCATAGCTAAGAGAGCCGAAGGCGACCTCGAAAAACAATTACAGTGTTAGATCGACTAATGATGCGTTAAGTCCAAAAACAATCATTTGCATCTTTGACCAGGATCCTTCGGCAAAACAGAAGCCAGCGTAACTACCACAAAAAAGGTGCATCTCTAAGAAAAATATAGCGCTTTAGAGAAACCCATGGTGAGAGTTTGGAGGATGTTAAGAAATATACTCTGAGGTGACGAATACAAAATCTTCAAATTAGATTGCAAAGAATATGTTAGATGTCAGTCCATTTGATTCACTATACACAGAACATACTGTGGTAGTACGAGGGTTGTGACATCACGATCTGGCCAGCATTTTCGTGACATGGTGTGAACTCAACTTATTTAGGTGGCATATGTTCAATTCATATTTTACAGTTGTGACTTCTATTCTTGGTGCGGCAGAATACGTGGTTACCGTGGCTATTTGAACATAATAACAATTTAAAACACACTGTAAGGGGAGTCAAATACTGGCTACAGAACCAACATATTTCACTTTTGGCCACCACTGCCGCTGGACTTAAGTCATATGGACAATCTGTAGAAGCAAAGTTATTAGCATAAACCATGAGACTAAACTGAATTATAGCGCTTTATATTACAGAATCTATGTACAGGTAATTTTAATTTCTGTGAACTGAAAAGTTCATAGTTGATACCCTCTTAAAACGTATTAAAATCCCAAATGATCAGTATGTGTATTTATTGTTATTTGCAATATAAAGCATATTTTATACTCTTGGTTTCCGGGTTGGAACCGCGTCATTATCGTAGCTTTTGCGATTGTTCTTGTAGACTGGCGTCCTGACGATATTGAGAGATCTGTTCGTGTGCGTGGGTTTTTGGTGGACGGAATGAAAACCTACGCACACGGATAGGTCTCTTAAGGGTCTCTCACGCCATCATCCAGCCCAAAGGCCCATTTCCATATCTGAACCCAATTCGCTTCCTCAAGAACTGAATCACACCATTGAAATTCTGATCCGCAACAATTATTCAGTGAAAGATATTCAAACTACCATTAACCGCTACACCAACCCTTCTCTACAGCAACTTCCTTCATCTAACCCCAATTTCCGTAGGCACGCGTATCTACCCTACATTCGTGGTGTCATCGATCGCATCAGCAAAATTCTCTTCAGCAACAACATAAAAACCTTCGTCAAACCCAATTTCAAATTCTTAGACTACTTCCCCATCAAAGACCGCAAACATCTGGAAGCCCCTGGTGTCTACCAGATTCTATGTTCGTGCGGTAATGTGTATATCGGTGAAACAAAGCTATCAGTCAGCACTCGTGTTACCAAGCACGAGCGTTGTACGCAGTTGTTGCGTACAGCCGGGGCCGCACTGGCTGAGCAACAGTGTGGACAAAAAATCGGTAAAAGCTACGACACCGACGCGATTCCAACTCGGAAACCAAGAGTATAGTATTATTAACGACCGCGGAAGCCTACGTACTAAATTAAAGCGTATTTTGTTATTATTTGCATCTGAGAAATATTATACAAAATATACTTTTAAGTAAACCTATGAAAGTAATCAAAGTATTGGTTTAACAACCTATTTTGTCAATCTAGTTGGATCATTAGTAGTAAATAATTGATTTCATTTGTATTTAAAAATAACTTGAAACTTATTTCAATATTTCTTCGTCATACAATAAACGAATAAATGTTATTCGTTTAGGATCGCTAACTGGCCAATGAGTATCTCAAAACTAATTCATAATGCTAACACATAATCTTCAAACTGGAACCTGCCGAAAGGTTCAGAGAATAAATTATTGTACATAAATATTATCGTTTATTGAAATTCAAAAACTGCGTTATAATTAAGTAGAGATTAAAATTGCACTACAGGAGATCTTTTGATTCAAGAGAAAAATAAGAAGAAATTTAGAGTGGACGTATTTCCATCAAATTTTTTCAGGTTTTTGAGAACAAACATAAACCTCTGCACAAAATTAACACATCAGCAAAACCTTTTTTAGATTATTAAACATTCTATGTAGGTGGCCTAGGATATCCTCTATTACTACTGATAAATAACTGCAATTCTTTGAGAAATGTCAAGTAACATTTTGCAATTGCTCGTCAACAAGACATTTAATGCTAAAGTGATTTGTAAAAGGCTATTGCCATTCAGTTTTGCTAGTGATTTTTTTAAGTTAATGTCATTAAGTGAATGAAATGTTTTGGCCAGTGTACCTAGAGTAACAGAAATGAATCGTCCACGCAACTGTTCATCTGTGAAAGTGGTAACGATAGTTAACCAGGGACGTAGCCATATGTAACTAATTTGTTAGGAGCTACACAATTAACAAATAGTCGAACAGTTAAGCGTTTCAGTGAACATGGAAGTTACTGTGGAACCTCAGGACAAGAAGAAAAGAAGTTCGGAGTTGTAAGAGATGAGCCGTCTTAAAAAACAGGCGTTTTACCAGTTTAGATCTAAGCAGTGTCCTAACAGTAGCCCAAAATGTAGCAATTTTTGGACGAACGATCAGGAGAAGGCTTAACGAAGCAGGAAACATGGAGTTACTAGGTTATGTTTTGCAAGAGAATACGTAAATTGGACCATTGACGACTAGAAATGATTTTTAGTTTCAAACGAAACAAAAAGGGCCAGAGGAAGATCTACACGCAACTGAACTCAAATTCTGACAATTTAATTTCACATTCAACTTTCTTAAGAAGCTCTTCAGTGGTACCGTTTGCATTACATTTGACATTATTTCCTTCTGTTATTTAATCATGTCTTTTCCGATAATACCATTCTAATTTATCAAGCATTAGTTGAAATCATTTAATTTTAATATCATGTAACTAGTATGATATAAAACTTCGAAAGAATAAAAATTTTGTCCAGGATTTTACTTGTCACATAATCTGTTATCTGTATCCCTTCATCATACGGAGCTTCTTATTTCAAAGTAAACAAAGTAATGCAGATTTTGTTTGTTACTCAAATCAAGGAGAAAATATTAAACTTCTGCCCAATTTATTTGCACATTTTTTTAAATTAAAAGAATATGCCCGAAACGAATTTAGTAATGCATTCTACAACAAAGACAAAAGCTATTCAGAAGCTAGGCGCTTTTGTAGTGTCTATAGATACTTATATCGAGGCGAAGGAGCTTTCTTATTTGGTTTTGTTGCTGTAAATTTATCGTTTCCGCAAACCCATCTAGGCCGGTTTTCTGCTCGAAAAAATGTACATGATTAATGTTTCATGCTTCCGCTAAGGACAAAGGCATAAAAAAGTGTAATCTGAGTACCTAGCACAAGTAGTAGTTATGTATTTATAATATTCCGATTTTAATTTTACTTAATGTGCTTACTGTGAATGATTTTCTAAAACAAAAAAGTATGGATCTTGATCGGCGAGTAAACATGAAACTAAAACGAATATATCACAAAGTAAAATATAATAAATAAGCGAAATATGATATATTCTCACGAACTTTACCTAAGTTTCTGACGGCTAGATATATTTTATTTTGGAAATTTTATTACGTACATCAATCAAATTATAACTTACAAACTACTTTCTGCTAATCATAAAATAACCTATTCAATCTTATAGCTTGCTAGAGAATTAGTTGTAACTACTTAGGAAAGGTATAAGTGTATCTTATTGAAGGGTAAGTGTTAAAAAGGAGGATAGAAAGGAATTCAGACGAAAGCACATGAAAGTTTGGATATCATCACTATGGGAGAGAAAGGTATTTTCGATGGATCATCAAGCCATCAAGAATGTTATTTTCTATAATTCAGGTAGTAAACTGGGGTTCTAAATTAGAAAATAAAGGAGACGGGGTAAACAAGTCTCGACGACAAGACTTATTTTCAAAATTTCTCGATAAAATATTAGTTTCAAGTTAATAGGAAACTATTTCAACAAAAAATTCACTAAGTAAATCTATTTTGAACTTTTAACACCAAAATTATTATGCAGGCAACTTGATTATGAATCGGGTGCAGCTTCTAGTCCAAAACATCAAGAACGGACACGGAAGTACTTCAATATTCTGAAGAACGTCAGTGTGCAGGTACCTGACCAAATAAACGAGAAAATTGTACTTAATTATTGTTTTTTTAAATTCAAAAGCTCAAAGTAGTAATACATACAGTGCGATCCTGAAGTCTCCACACTCATGCTAACTTTTGAACGACAGAAGCAAGCGTTTTTAGAAGAAGTAGGTCGATTCCTGTGTCACTGGAAGTGACGTCAACTTTCGGATTTTAAATAGAACATCCTGTATACGTATTTGGAAAGGTAATCGAGAGGCGAATCCAACGATACCACATATCTTATACTTTAACTTAAGGAATATGATGATATGCAGCAATATAAGTTTTGGTAATCTGTTTTTGTTGTTACGCAAATTTGGTTACGAAAGAGCGCCAGATTGTTTCTTGTGACGCCAGACTGATCTAAAGAGCTCGTTGCTAAGCAAAGTAATCATAACAATTGCCAAACTGTCAAATCCAAAAGCTTAAATTATTCTTGTTATTTATTATTATTATTATTATTATAACCTGCATTTGTCATAGTTTCGTTCTTTGTGCTCCTTATTATTTTATCAAATTTTAACTTGTTTTGTTAGTTGTTGTTTCTCCTTTACTTTATCGGACTTTATTGTAATTAACTAATTGTAGTAGGCTTATTAAAATTTGTTAACTTCGGTAGGCACTGTGCTTAAGTTTCAGTTTTTCATGTTGTTGATTTTACAATGGCTCCCGCATAAACCACGTTTACAGGGCAAACTGGTTTAACAGAAGATAATATGATCTAAATTATTGTACAATTTGTTGCACAACCATGGTAAATAGGTGATAATTGTTGCCAGATTTACATAATATTAAAATTGACCTAGCAATTTTGCATGGTTCGTGCGGAAGCCATCATAAAAGTAACGACACAAAGGAAATGGACATATTATCTATCAAAAACTAACATATTTGAACAAATTTACCATAATTAATTAATTGCAATAAAGTTCGATAAAGTAAAAAAGAAACAACAGTTAACAAAACAAGCTAAAATAAGAGAGAATAATGACGAGAACAAAGAACGAATGTATGACAAATGCAATACAGTAACAATAAATGATAGGAGTAATTTACGCTTTTAGAATTGAAATTTGACTGTTTGGCAATTGTTATGATTGCTTTGCTTATCAACGAGCTCTTTAGATCAATCTAGCGTCACAAGAAACAATTTGGCACTCTTTCCTAGTCAAGTTTACGTAACAACAAAAACAGATATTTCTAAAGTTAATGTGCAACATATGTGGTATCGTTGGATTCGCCTTTCGATTGCCTTTTCAAAAACGTAAAAACATACAGCGTGTTCTATTTAAAATAAGAAAGTTGACGCCACTTCCGCTGAAACCGGAAATACAATTGAACTGAAGAAACCGGCAAAAGTTAGTTCACAAAAAATAAAAGTCGCCCTATATTTTCTGAAAATGTGAGTTTCTGTCGTTCAAAAGGGAGGGGGGGACACTTTAGGACCTCACTGTATAATAATACATTAAAGTTTTAATACAACTGTCGGTTAGAGATTGCGTTAGGCCTTTGTCTAAAAATTCAACACACAAAAAAATATAATATTAAGTTCAAAATAAAATATTGTATCTCCAGAATACTAAAAGCTATTTAATTTTCTATTTGTTTCTATTAGAAAAAGAGAAATAAGTAGATTCCACACATCAATTAATTCATAAAATTAAAAATTTATAAAAACGTTAACCCCAAGTTATCAATTCTTTTAAGAATCTCATTACAATATATTTGGAATCACGAAACAATCCTCCGTCGACCTGAAAATAATATACAGCATGTTCCCTTTAAAAAAGTGCAACTAATACGAAAACTTCAAATTTGTAATTCCTCTTCAATTGCTTTAGTATTAAATTCGGAAGGTTCAGAGAAAGTGCTACCACTTTAGTAATTTAAACTATTTTGTAGGACTAATATTATTGATTGTAATATAAAAGGAAGGAATGTATATAAATAATGGTTTACCGAAAGCAAAGCAGGCAGATTATCTTCAAATTTTGAGTGAAAAGAGGATGATGAAATGTCACGCAAGGTCCCATGCATTTTAAAAATAAGGTTCTAATTAATTTGTTCAACTATTTCCTGTGATAATGAGCAGTAATTTGCAGTACTGCCTCTAAGGTGAGACCATTTAACGACTTTTTAGTTTATAAGAACGTCATTGAGAAAAAAACTATTCCACGGTATAACTACGAGATACAAACAAAGCAAATCAATAGATCGACAAAGGAAAGGATAATCAATTGAAGAGATAAACTAGGGGTATAACGCATGACTGGAGTCTAGTGCGATTTTCTCATGGCAGCGGTTAGATTATAACTGATTCTGATTCAATCCCGTCGCACACATTCCCCCCGCCCTTACACTTTTATAGCGAGCAAATTTTACAACAGTGTCTATGTATTTTAGCGGTTCACTTTACTAAGGAACTTTCTAGCGCGGTGTGCCCTACATCTATGGCATTAATCAAGGGGTTCTTTATTGAGAAGTAACGAAACTTTTTCTCTATGTTTTCTTAAATTACGCAATAGCAATTTCCCTCGGTCTATTTATTAACCTTATTGGCTCTTTCACTTAATTTCTTTTCCATTTCGTACGAATATTTATTCACCTCACACCCGCGGCTTTTCGTGAAGAGTTTACTGACTGTAGCACTCACTTCTTTGCCGAGAAAGTTCGCGGTAAAAGTATCAAAGCGTGTGTGCGTTCTTCTCCTTTTTCTTCTTCTAGTTTCGGAGATGAGAAGCTGATAGATGCCGAATAGGCCCATCCAGCGTATATCTATATATATTGTATCGATTCCGGTTGGATGGTTGGGTTATGTTCCGACGCGACGTTGGATACGGAAGCGCAAGCGTAGCGTCAAGGCGCGCTCCAGCGTCCGTTAATACTACAATCTGCGTCCAGTATCCTAACTGCCGCATCCTCATGCGAATACAACTCAGCTCTACGAAGGCATCACATAAAACGATCAGCAGCGTCGTAAAAATATCGTCCAGCATGTGTGACACCCATGTAATAATCAAAAGAATACTATCTTCTATCAGCTTTGGTCTTTAATAAGTTATACCGCGTCAGTTTGGTCAATAACCTTGTCTTATTAAACTAAATCCTTATTTAAGCAAGTTAAGTACGAACACAATGCACTTTACAAAAGTAAATAGAATAGAATTATATGTGCTCGAAGTAAATGTTAAAAACTAAATATCTATTGTGAATCATACTCGTTGTGCTTATCTAAAAACTTATTGTGCAAGAAACAGCAAAAACCGCATGAAAGAGATAAAGGAACTCACCCACCTAATAATTACATGATTTTAGTTTGATTCGAAAACTAAACTCTGACGTGTTTTTAAAACGAACTACTGACGTGTTTTTAAAACGAACTACTTTGATCTATAGTGCTGCACCATCAGCGGGAATTTCTTGGAGAATTCAGTCCATTGTAAGTTCTACTCTTTAGTGTTTGCACGTTTTCTATGTAAATATTCCGGAATAATAAGACAGCGAAATCCAAGCGATGTACTGCAACCGTTTTCTACCTACTAAAACCAACGGTTGTTTCACCGGGTCGGTTTTAAATGCATACATCGGAGAAAGAAAAGGGAGAGATGTATAAATTTTGCGTCGTATATCATCCGCTTTATTTTCATTTTCCTTTTGTTTAGCTTTCCCGTCACATACTTCTCGCAGATATTTTCCTTTTATTAGGCGAGGACGCTCTTTACTGCACGGACTGTGGATCAAATAATAATATAAATAACGCCAAGCTAGTTTTTATTACTTTATCCGTAAACGGAACTACAACTTATGAGCTTTTGACATTGGCGTCCCTGAAAGTTTACTTAAAAGTATTGAAAGGCTATAAAGCTGCTGCATGTTAGTGATACTTACCTTTCAATCGCTAGATATTCAAATGCAGCATTGTACTTTTTTCTTTTACATTTAATTTATTGTAAGCATTTCATTGTATTGCTCTTTTCATGGAATTCTACAAGAGTTATGCCAACAGAGAAGAAACACGTTTATATGTAATTTATTTATAAAAAGTAACTACATACAACTGAATACTTGATTTGAAAACTTAAAATTGATAAAAATTAGATTTTTTCTTGAAATACTTAAAAACAAAAGCAACGTTACCAATGATCTCTTAAGCGATTATAATGCCATATTTTGTATTCTTCTCATTTCACTTAATCTTTAGTACAAGTAATTAGCTTTTGAACAGTTTTATTTCTTGGCGCTCAAAGTGATGTGCGATCACAGCATCTTCAAAATGTTGCATAGAACGTCTGGGTTCCATTGAAAATAAATACATTGTAAGTTTGGCAATATTGCAATAATTTTCAGTTGGATTTCGACTTTGAAAGATTGGTTAGTTCATGAAAAACTAATTAAATTAATATTGAAGGGTTCTTAAATCCTGTAAGTCCAGAGCATCTAGGAAATATGTACTACATATACACGAATTCAGGATCCTATACATTTTATTTACTTGTACTTCAAAGGGAGACATTTAAATATGAAGATAATCGCTTTTATCGAATAAAGAACAGAAGCTGGGTGTCTTCCGCGAATACTTTGCGTTCATTTGAAATTATGAATTAGAATCCTGCTTAGTTCGATCTTGAAATAAAACGGACAGTAATTCTGTTGTTTGAGTATGGTATGTGTAAGAATAAAATGTGCAGGCCGGTATATCATATATTATGCAGTAATAAAGATTAACAGACTCAAAATCATATATAAATTCTACATTCCGTGTTCGGGCTTGTTTAACATTTACGTTGTTAGATGTCCAAAGTAACATTTACTTTTCAATTAATGCAATATGCTACTCAGAAAACTATGTAACTCCTAATTATTGTTGATAAAAAGCCTTTTTATAAAGGAAGAATTTCGCTAAACGGTGGAATCGAGAACCAACACTTAGTATTACAATCATCCGTTAGTTGAGAGAATTTTACAGACCTCTTTTTAAATGAAGAAATGTGTAAGAAGTATATCTTGCTGAATTCTGCTAAAATGTTCCTATATGACTCTGTATGTCATTACCTACATTAATTTTTTTAGTTGTAGTGTATAAAAATATTTCCCTATTTTTTCAGTAACGGCTGAAATCAGCAAATATTTCTAACATTTCTGTAAATTAGCTTTACTAAGCATAGAAACCTAGTACATACAGTGCAGTCCTAAAGCGTGCCCCCATGCTAACTTTTGAAACATAGAAGCTAGCGATTTTAGAAAAAAATAGGTCGATTTCTATCTTTTGTGAACTAACGTTCTTTTGTTAAATAGAACAGCTTGTATATTTTTACATTTTTGGAAAGGTAATCGAAAGACTAATTCAACGACATCACATATGTTTACTTTAACTTAACAAATATGACGATATGCAGCAGTAAAGGTTTTGGTATTCTGCTTCTGTTGTTACGCAAAGTTGACTAGGAAAGAACGCCAAATTGTTTCTTGTGACGCCAGACTGATCGAAAGAGTTCGTTGCTAGGCAAAGTAACCATAACAATTGCCAAACTGTCAAATCTCAGTTCCAAAAGCGTAAATTATTCTTGTTATTTATTGTTATTATAACCCGCATTTGTCATACTTTCGTTCTTTATGCTTGTTATTTTTTTAACTTGTTTTGTCAATTGTTATTTCTCCTTTAATTTATCGAACTTTATTGTAATTAGTTAATTGTGGTAGGCGTGTTTGAATTTGTTAATTTTTGACAGGCAATGTGCTTAAGTTTCAGTTTTTTATGTTGTTGATTTTACAATGGCCTCCGCATGAACCACGTAGCCATCTCGTACTTAATTTTAATATCTCGTAAATTTGGTAACAATTACCACAAAGTGAAACATAATGAACACTGCTCTTGCACAGCCGGAAATATTTGAACTTTGCGCTAAGTAAGCAGATAGTATAAAATCTACAAGGCGAACTGCTTTAACAGAAGATAATATAATTTAAATTGTGGTACAATTTGTTGTGCAACCATGGCAGATAAGGTGATAATTGTTGCCTGATTTATATAGTATTAAAATTGACCCAACAATTTCATTCATGAAATCGATCCATTTTTTCTAAAAACCTTAGCTTCTGTCGTTCAAAAGTTAGCATGGGGGGAGGGCACTTTAGGACCGTACTGTATCTTCTACAGTGCGATCATATTAATCATAAACATTAAGTATTGATATAATTAACTATGTTTATTTGAGTTTATAAGTTTTATTGTAAAATTTTTACGTAGGAAAATATGTAGTGACATTTGAGGAGGTACATTGCAAGACGCAGTTTTTGAGTTGTGTGTTTTTCTACAAATAGCATAGATTAACTGTACGTGTCTTACATGATATATATTTTTACAAATGCTAGTATGTTGTGCAAAATGGGAGATACTAACTAGTGTGAAAGTGTTCATAGAGACCGCACGTTCTTTTAAATTTACTAGGGCCACATAAAGAAATAGATACTGCGTTTTGAGTCATGTCAAAAACTGCGATTTGTAATGTAGTTATAATTTCCTACACAGTTTGGAAACTACTAAAATCATGAATTGCTTTGGAAACAAGCTAGAAGTGTCAATTCAGCCGTTCATTGCATTGATAAAAATGTGTATTAACTGTATAGATATATCAAAAATGTACATACCTAAATGGAAACGAGTTTGTTGTCAGTCTTGCCCTTAATCTCTTTATTATTATTTCCTTGGAACTCGAATACTAACTGTCCATCATTTCTTAATATTTTCGAAAATCGATACGCAGCTCAATAGGAATTGTTCGCTTATAGTGAAAACTCTGCCCGCGGTAATATTATTCCATTATTAAGAACTATAGGGGAGCATACTATGAAGATGACCTATTCAAGATATTTTTATTCCTCGCATTTAACGGTACACTATTGTAATTACGTAAAGTCCAAATTATCTTGTGATAATGAGTTATATTCCAATACACGATAATCTAACAATAAGTACACTTACTAATTTATATCTATTGAGTGCTAATAGCAGATGTGCGTGTTTTATAAATATTTTAATGCTACTCTTGTTCCATATCACATGTATTCATTCGATTATTCATTCAAGGTTGATAAAAATAATAGTTTGGATATACCATATGAATACATTTAAAAACTAACACGCGCCAGTAGAAAACCTTAGGACCCGATGATATATAGTGCTGAAAGACTGTATAATAACATACCTTTTTAAAAAAGGAGATCGTAATAATTTCAATAACTACCGACCAATTTGCCACTTGTCTATATTTTCCAAAATTTTTGAATCCATTATTAATAAGAAATTATTTAATTATCTTCAAAATTGTAATCTACTGTCACCGTTCCAGCACGGATTTCGACCTAACCACTTCACAGATACCGCCTTATTTCAATTCTTAAAAAATATTCTTCCATCATTGGATGCAAACGCCACTTGTTTGGCTATGTGCATCGATCTCTCCAAAGCGTTCGATACGATCGATCATAATATGTTATTACAAAAACTTCAGTGTTACGGTATAAGAAGCCTTTCGTATGATTGGTTCAAGTCCTATTTACTTAATAGAAGACAGAGTGTGGTATGTCACAATACCAAGCCAAATCCCCATACTGTAAACATCGGTGTTCCTCAAGGATTAGTCCTGCGGCCAACCTTGTTTCTGTTATTTGTTAACGATCTCCCCAATCTTATTGATTCCTCTGTAAGCATTTCTCCTTACGCTGATGATATTAACATTATCATTAGATTAAACTGTGTATATAATTTATTAAACACTGCCAACAATACGTTTAATGATATTAACAATTGGCTAGACGCCAACAAGCTAATAATGAATGTCGATAAGACCAAATGCATCTTATTCCACAATAACGCGAAATATAACTTACCTGGATTGGTCACAGCACGTCAACGACGTGTGCAGTGCTCTTGCACGAACCTGTTATGCATTGCATAATCTCAAACATTCATGTAATCTTTTTGTTTCAAAGACATTTTATTACTCAAATTTTTACTCTAAGGTTCGATACGGCATCATATATTGGGGAAACTCAAAGGATGTCAGTAGAGTGTTTCTAATGCAGAAACGTGCAATACGTATTATATTCAGTTTGAGTTGGAGAGAATCTTGCAGGGATGCATTTAAAAATAACAAAATATTGACAGTCTATGACATATTTATTCTGGAAGTTATCTGTTTTGTTTATAACAACCGAAAACATTTTGCAAATAATGCTTCTCACGATCACAGCACCAGATCTGTTGCTTATTTACTTCCTGCACCACATACTACAACTCAGTTTCAAAAGAATTTATTGTTTATGGGTTGTAAACTGTTTAATAAACTCCCAGATGAAATCAAAACGATTTACAGATTTTCATTATTTAAATTTAAAGTGAAATTTTTATTACTGAATATAAGTTGTTACTCAATCGAAGACTACTTAAATTATTAGATGGATCATTTTCTTAATAATTATTATTTTGAACTCTAAGTATATAGTTTTAAGAATTTATATCATACTTTGTCTGTTGCTCGATTTGTTTTGATCATACATTGTACGTATAGTATCTATGTTACGTGTTGTGTATGTGCTCGAAATAAAGCCCTTTATTATTATTATTATTATTATTATTATTATTATTAAAGGGAAAAATGTTCCCACCAGAGGGTTATTTTCTAAAAGAGGATTGCCAATTCCTGTATTTATGAAGTTATTTATTTCAAATGAACAGTTACTTGTTCATTGAACATGAGAATACTAGTTTATTAGTGCTAATGTTGATGTTTCTTGTTCTTTTGGGTGCAACAGATTAAATACAAAGCAAATGCTTATTATTTTCACGTGGTATAGAACTAAGTAAAAAATTGCTCTGTTATGAAAATCATATTTCCTCGCGATCACCAAAAAGACAAATGTGCAAGAAATGATCACATGCTAAAGCTGAATATGTAATTCAAGAAAAAATGAAACTCCAAAAATTTGCTTTCTTCTCACCAAGAAAACATAATCGATTCATTTAAGTACAAATTTCCAAAGAATATATCTCTTCAAGCTTTATAAGGGTAAAAGTATGTTATGCACGCAATCCATTTAACTTGCATCTACACTAATAATAAAAAAGTATTCCACCGAACACTAGTTTTCAAATTGCTTTTACTTAGATGCTGCAAACGTGTGATAACGATGAAGGACTATTCAAATATCTGCAATCTCCTTTTAACCTTTATACGTATGTACCATCATTTTGATTATTTCTGGCAAATATTCAAAAGACACACTTTTGAACAACTTTCCCTGCCGTTTTCAAGAGAGGTAACAATCAAAATTTTGAGTTATATATTTTACATATCTTGTAAATTTTGGTTGATCTACCTTCATTATCTTTTGTCAAAGATTGGCAAATGAGGATAAGTTTAAATGCTAGAGATACTTGAATATGTCATCCTCTTCTTAGTTACTCTTTCAACAAAGCTGAAGAAGTTGAATAATAAGAAGAGGACATAAAGCACCCTTAGAGATATTAGCCGAGGCAATGGGTAACGTAGAACTTTATTCTCTAAATGTTGAAGCAAGTTTGTATATTACTAGCAAAAGCAAATATTAAAGATTTGTTTATGCCTTAAGGCCTATGTTACACCCACAAAAATGGGTAATAGAATACGGTAATAAACAATTATCGCGAAGATTTAATTTAATACCATAAAAAATATAGATAGCAGGTTACACGATGGCAAAAGATATGGTATAGAAGTTTCTGTAAATTAGCTTTCATAAGAATGCTTTTGACATAACGTCTAAGAGAGATAAAGTTTTACTGACATGCATAAAGTTGTCTATAGTAGAGTTAATGGCTTTAAGTTTTTATATACTTCGCAATTGCTTTGGTGCAAAGAGTTCAATTTTTAGAGAAAACGTTGAATAGCTGACATTTGCTTACGTTACTCAGTGTATGCCAAAAACATGTTGTGTTTACTTTAGAACAAGAAATATGGTCACGGTCTTAAGTAAGATATGAAATTTGTTGCTTTATATTGCTGCATATTGCAAATTAAGTCTACTTGCTAGACTTAATTTGACACGGTTGTGTACCAATTTCTTTGCATTCATCTTATTCTACTTCAAAGAGTAGTTTTTCAAGAAGTGTTAGAATCACTAATAAATATTTGTGATGGAAATAGAGCCGCTGCAAATATTCTTACGATCATATTGTATCAAATGGTTTAAAATGGCTTGGGGTTGTCTCTCGTTTCAAACCTTGATCGTTACAATTTGAAGATAGATGGATGATGTAGATATTTTTATTGCAAATTTGCTGTGAGTTCAAGAATATGTACTTGATACTCCTTTGGCAGTTTAAATAAATAAATAAAGTGTCACAAACGATTAATAAATTACCAAAAAGTAAATGTTCAACTTTGATCTTTTAAGAACTTTCAGCGCGCCGCGTAGGTACATACCGTATAAACCCGGCATTCTTTCAAATGACCACAGTTAGAACCAAAAAGTCTCGAGTGTCCTAGCGTCCCTTCGTTCATCTGTTCAAATTTCAACCAAGGATAACTGCTCTGCTTTCCATTTAAAAAATATTACTCTCAAAACAAATGTATATACATATAACCTAAGTAATCTGACATAAAAAAATATAATTTAATTTATATACATAATTTCGAATTCCAAATTTTATTGCCGACTATAATATTCTGCTAGAGTTTGTCGTCTAGCGTTTAGTAAAATGTCATCGTTGATTATGTTCAACCTTGAAATGTGCACGATCCTTTGCCGACCTGTTTGCTAGCGGTATTTAATTTGGTAAGTTATGCTTAAGACTAAATGGAATTGTTCTCTGTGTCGCATATGGCGTCGGAAGGGCGTTACTCTGAGAGCTATTGCCTGAGTCCATGTGGCTGAAGAGTGTCAGTCGTGTTGCTAATCATGGCCATACTAATAGCGGCATTTTTAACATTACAGTGTACCTCAGTTATTATCTATCATCTATCTTTCATAAATTAAGAGATTGTAGTTTTAGTGTATTTTATATCATAATGCCTTTCTTGCAAATTAACCAAATATTTCTAACCAAGTAAAGACTTTGTGGATAAAATCTTACTTCAACTGCGTTCCACAACTTCTTAAAACCGAGAGTGGTTCTTGAAATTGCAATTCTCCTTAAATAAATGCTGCAGTTATGCATACATCAATCTTACGTATAATTGCATAGACTATCAGAAAGTATTCGCAGTGCATAAATATTTAAAGGTTGTTTGATAAATTCTTACGCAAGAGTGAGTTTCTATCATACTATACATATTATATTCTTTTCTATTATAACTTCACGAATATAAATGAGTATTTAAAATTCTATAGCACGTGATGTAGATTATTTAACATATAAATTCGCTATCCGTCTATCTTTCAGCGGAAATAACCTCCTTTCTTATATTCCATTTGCGTTAGACCGCAAAATATCCGTACCCTTATATTACACGAAACCTTTGATCTATCTTTATTTTGTTTCTGCCTCGTTCGGTGTGTGTCGAGAGACCATGGTCCTATTTTGACCCATCATCCCAGGCGTATACAGCCCGTTAAAACTATGACCGCCCTAGTGCCTTATACAACTCAGTAAATCTGTTAGGACGTGCTTTCCAGCGGAAAGTTATTCTACATTGGATCGTTTTATAGATACCGAGAACATAAAATCTTGTAATTGTATGTTAACCCGGCTTTATCTAATATGTGGACTATCGCATGTAATACATCTGAAATTTCGTAGTATATCTTCGGGCGCTGCCTTCTTTTGCGTCTTTCTGCCATATCTGTTTGTATACGCTGATGTATATTATAATTTCACCACATTTATTCTTTATGACAGAAGCAGTAACGGGAAATTAACTTAATTTACATATTTTGAAGTGCATATTTGTTGGAGGTTTAAGATGGATTTGCACATTTTGAAAAATAAGATCGCAAAAAATCCAGATATAGGAATAATGTAAATATGTGAAATATGCGTTTTTTCTTTATAATGAGATAATAATGATATTATAATTATAATGCAATGGTGAAAAGTGAACCTGATACTCTAAGAAATATATTGTAAATATATAGTTATTATATAGTATTAAATTAACATTTTCCAATAAATTTTGTATTTATAACTTAACATTTAATATTTAAATTTTAAATAAAATTAAATAAGGTAATCATACAGAAAAAATTAAGGAATAAGTTCCTCTTGCATAACTTACATAAAAATGGAAGTCTCGATGTTATGTAGGAAAATATATAGTTAAAACTGTATACACGTTGATCCACATTTCACTGGGGTGCAAGAGACATTGTACCTAGCGCGATCTGACATACTTGCATTTTTCCCCGCCAGCCAGCCTCGCCGCGCAACTGCTGTAGCCTATCTGACGCACTCTTTGTCCTTCTGTGTAAGGTTCTAACAAGAGATCGTGGACTTTGAATACATTATGTTTATGTTTATACAACCGTAGAGATGGTACAGATCATTAAATGGTATTTTGCGAATTGCCATAAATGCCAACAAATAGACGAACAGCCTCAAATCTCTCTAACGCATCCCGAGCGGCAGGAGGGAGGAGTGAGGGTTTGTGCGTCAGTTGAAATGGGGGAACCTTGCTTTAGCCGGCAAATTTCAGATGAAATCGGTATTACTAGAAGTGATGTGAAAAGTATTTTGAAACGCAACAAATACAAAAGTTACAAAGTTCAATATTGCCAGGAGATTTTTCCCCTTAATAAAGTAACATTGTTAGAACTTCAATTTATTTTATATAATTATCGAATTTATTTTTCTTTTGTTCAATTTTGTAAGAATCGTTGATTATTTTCCTATTCAGAATTACTTTTTCGTTCTCCTACATCGTATAGCAGCAACAAAATGAACATAAGAAACTGTAATTTCTAACATAATCTGAGAATACAGAAAAATTACGCAGTAATTCTGTATTAGCACATTTTGTCAGAAGGCGTTGAATTAGAATATTACGTGATTGAGCAGACAAGCCTGCGTACCGCTGTTTGCTTTATGATATACTGAGATTGGATGCGATCTATCAGAGACTCGAATGCTCTGTTGCCATTCACAAAGACAATATCCCGTTCGTATCTGGACCGAAGTGTATTTATTTAGATTGCTTTTGTTCCAATTGTATATTTCCTGATTTCACATTTTATTTTGCTCCATACATTATCAATTGCGTTTAAATCGGGTAATTATAGTGGGGCTTCAATCATATTTGAAAGCGACCAGTTTAGAATTTTGCAGGTCTTGTGTTTTAGATCGTTATCTTGATAGAATTTGAATGGTCCACCAAAACCTAACTTTTTCGTAATAGCTCTATTTTTTTTTAACATTCAGAAAAATGTTCTGGACATTAATCTCTTCTATAAAGGGATAATTACAAAGCTCTGCCACGGATACCCCCACACTATAACGGACCCCATAGCATGTTTTATGGTTGCACGTAAATTTTTGTTTTTTAATTCTTCGTTGGGTTTCCTCCTCACGCGAATTAGCCCATCAAAGCCAAAAAGGTTGAACTTACCTTCATCAGTACACCTTTCCAGCAGTTAAAATCATCATTAGAACGTCCTTTACAATATTTCAATTTTGCTTGATGGTTTTTCTCTATTATAAACGGTTTTATTCTAGCTATTCGTTCTCGGTATTGTGACTTTCTTAAGATTACAGAAATTTGACCTTTGTTAGCATTTATTACTAACCAGTTTGTTAGCATTCATTACTAACCAGGGGCCATTGTTGTTAATATTGAAGCTAGTAAGCTTTGTACGCAAGAATAAATCTAGAGCAGTATGAGATTCTTGTTAGTTGAAACATTAGTGGTTCTAGATCCGAGGATGTCTTAAGTAAAGCTAAGTGTAAGTCCAATGATGTTCTCAACTTCTGACAAGTCTACCCACATGGATATTGGTTTTAAAAATTGGTAAGCCAAACTTACTGCCCTAAGATAAAAAGTTTGGAACATCCTTGGGGATAGTTGCATCAGACAAGTTAACAAGCCACTTGTTATTAGATTTGAATTAAATTTTGAAATAATCCTTTTTTTTTGTTATCAAAACGTTATTTATATGAATGGGAACGATGTGTAAAAAAATAACAATGATGTGGGGAGGAAGCAACTGAATATAGAGTAAATCTTAAATTGTTAAATGTAATTGAAATTTCAAAATTTAGAACGCTTGGTCTCAACCTCCAACCCATCCAACAACAGGTTTTTCAAGTTCTTCCACCATCGGTGATGTGAGTCGGTAGCAACCCATGTCGTCTGCAATGAATCAAAAATGCCTTTCTGCAGCTTGCTGTTGAGCGTCAATAATTGCTTCATAATGATTGTAGCATTGTTCCCGTAGGAGGTGGTAATGTTGCTCAAATCACTGTTTGATCAAGCTTTTATAGATTTTATTTCAGTTTGATCAGGATAACTCTAAAAAGGTTTACAACCTGTGCGAAATAACTATAAAACTTTAATAAAAATATAAACATTACTTGCGCAAAGAGTTGTCGTCGGCATTTAAAAACATTAGAAAAGTAAACAATTGATTCAAGCAAAAGCATCCGGTTTAAAAAAATATCTAAGGTAGCACCATCTAGCGGTGACGCATTTAGTTTGTTTTTTTTTAATTACCAGAGAATAATAGTGAAGTTTTCAAAGATTTAAAATGTTTGTTTTCGCTGAACGTACTGCATACTCTACTGATTTAAAATACGGCTTTAGTAGAAAATATATTATGATGTGTTGGTTTATTCAGGAACTGATTTACTAGACACTAAATTTATCTACAAAAAGGATTTTGTAAACAAAATTGTGTAATAAATTATTCACGTCTTGCCATAATTAAATATTATATACACACTTAACAACGTGTAACCCAACTTTCCGAAACTACTGACGTCTGGAACTAACTTCGGGGCGCTGCTGGCAAATTAATATCATCCACATTCATATTTAATAGCATTTTATTAAAACTAACAAAGATTAAGGGTTCATATAGTAGCAATGTTACTTTAAATAACGGCGAGTTTAAAGTTTATTACAAAATTGTAATCGGCTTTAACAAATAGGATTATTGAAGCAGTTATCCAACTTTGACGCAGCGAACTTTGCCTTTTGGGTTTGTTTTTATAGTAAAGATATTTGAAAAGTTGACAGCGAGTATTAGAAGCGTGCTTAAAATATACGTATCCGGCGAACATTTGTTTCAAGACAGAAATACTTCAAACAACTGCCTCCGGTGTTGTTATTTCTAGGATGGATAATAAGGATTAAGCGAGAATCAAGAAGAAGCAATTTAATTTGCAATATTATACAGAACTTTGACCATTTATTGAAGTAACGTTAATACGATTTTTGCGGTGTATTATCCATTTTGTAATTTAAATATGATGTCTTCAGTTTTTACTATGATGTATACGGCGTAGGAACCTTTGTTTCTAAGAAAACTGTACTACAATACAAATTTTCTTAAATATCTTTAAAATTATTCATTTTAGGTACGTAATAAACACACTGAAAAAAGAAATTCCAGTACGGATAACTTGCAATTTAATTACCGGTTATCCGTACCTTAATTTTCGTCGCAACGGCAGAAAAGTAAATTTCAATGTGAAAATTTTGAAAGAGTGGAACACTTTTACCTTGTATTTACTGCTCATTATTACTACCATAACAAAAATTTGCTCTTGACTTATGTACAGGGTTTTTCATTTTATCTTGACCACTATTTATTTCCGTTGCTACTGCAGATTCAAAAAAATATTCCCAGTAAAAGTTGTAGCGTTTTTCCTCTACTGAATAAAAATGTAATAACTATCAGAATTGTGTATACAGGGCGGCCAACAAAACATAATTATGCTTTTTTTAATGAAATCCTACACGTGGAAAGAATGCCTAATAACAATAACCACCTATCGGGCAGCTCCTGAGCTGCCAAACGCAAGGGGGCGTTGTGCCTAGGCACAGCGACGTATATATGAGCAAATGATTCCTCAGGCTTACCATGACGTATAGAACGATAGGTGGTGGACATCTACACTCCGGTTTATCTTGCTACCCTATGGGACAGCGTGACTGTGTTTCTTGGCGATAGGTGTCGCCGAAAGACATATTCAGTGCTGTTCTGGAGATTAGCAACAAAAACATGTTCATGTGTTAGCGCTATTTTCTCTGCTACATTGTTTTTGCCGGGAATGATTCCACCAATATCATGAGCTATATTAGCATTTATTTTTTGGTTAAATCCTATATATTTTAATATTTTTGGATAGCCTCTCATTTTCTGATTCCAAGTTACTTTACTGAATACACTTAGGAAATTTGTTGTTAGAAAGAAATAAATACCTAATATTATATATTTGGAATCAGGTAATAAAGAGCTATTCTAAAATACAAAAATATACACGGTGTTCCATTAAAAAAAGCAAAGCTATGTTTTCTTGGCCGCGCCCTCTATATGCAATTCTGATAGTTATCAAATTTTTATTTGATAGAGGTAAAACGCTACTACAACTTTTGTTTGAACATTTTTTTTGTATATGTAATAGTAGCGGAAATAAGTAGTGGTCAAAAGAAACCCTGTACAATGGTGAAACTAAAACTTGCATCTGTTTAACTGCCAGTTCGACATGTACGTACATGCATTTAATTAAGATTGCGGTCGAAAGAAATATGATGTTTTAGCTTCACCCTCGTACATACGTAACCCTGGTGCAACGTTTCCGCAACAAATAAATCTGGAACCAGTTTAGGCTCTAGCTGTGCGATTTGGTCGACATTTTAACAAAATCAAATTAAATGCCCGCTCCAAAATGTTATGGAACTCGAAAACTATTTTTAGCACCATACGTGTGCTCCAAAATTCAACAAACTGGTTTGTTATATTTGCATGTTAATTACTTACATCTTTTCATATTGGACCTAACAATATTCTATACTATAACTGGATAAATAAAAGTAACATATTGTAAAACTATCTTACTGTAAGTTTGGAAGTATACTGTGCAACAATGTTTAAACGAGAAAACAAAAAGGAAAGCTCCGTGTTTCTTCTATCCTTCATACACTTTTCTGAAAATAATAAAGAGGGATAAGTAATTCACATACCATTACAAATTTTATTTCTTTGCAATTTCAAAATCATGTCATAGCTCTAAAACCAGTATATTTTTAAAAACTAGAATTGATGGTTTATTTTCCCAGATATTGATAACAATTTGATAGCAAAATTATGAATTTTATTGTCACATTGTATACATATGTATATAAACATTCATAGTCCTTACTCCTTAGTAAACGTATTCTATTTATTTGAGTTGGTAGTTACTTTGAATATATCTACACACTTACTTATTTTTTAAAGATTTTTATAGAAACTTTCAACCGTTTGATATTTGTTGTTTCTAGCAGACAGAAAATTGCATTCTTCATTAATATGATTAGTTCGCTGCACGCTATGATACAATTAATTAAATATTTCGTTTTGTTTGCTCTTTTGAACAATTTAGTGAAAAAATATTGTCTTAGCAAATTTTCTTCCGTCACTGAACTACGCAGTTTATGTTTACCACATATCTACATATGTAGAGAATAACATTATTTTTATTTATATGTACACACATAACTGACAATCACGAAAATAGCTTGATTTAATTAAAATATGCAAAAGTTAGAGGTTATATTATATATTACTACAGGTTATATATTACTGCCGATTTAATATATATGTATGTTACCGTTACTTTGATAAATGAGGGTAGTATGCGTAATAACCGGGTATTATACATAACACCCAGCGCTTCTGAATAATATGATAAATATTTTATATTTTAAAGAATTAATCACATTAACGTGTAATTATAAATAATATCCAGCACCCTCTGGTTAGTATGATAAATGTCACACTTATGCAGGTTTGAACCTGTCTCTGTGCAAGTTTCAACCTGCCCTAGTTGCACGTAGCATTTGATTGCTTGCTTTCATGACAGTCGAGGTTGAGCGTTCATTGAGTGCAGATGCCTTGTGTTATCTTGATATGGATACCGGTCGTTTTAACACAATGGGGGCTCGTTTTAATAAAAGTTTATTGAATGCTTTTAAAAATAAGAAGGAAAATAGTGGGATGATGAGTAAAGAAGGCTACCAGAACTTAATTGAGAAAGTGCGAGTGTCAAAATTTAAAACCGGTGGGAAAAAAACTGGGGATTATCAACAATTGAAGCGGTACGACATTATGAAGTTGGGTGATAGTGAAAAATTAATAAACCCGGTGAGTGATGAGTCATCATCAGTCCGTTATTATGTGCATACAGAGCAGATCTTCAACATAATTCACGAGACATACTTGGCGATTGGACATGGGGGAAGAACGAGAATTTTGAAGCAGCTGCAGAACAAATACAAAAACGTCACTGAAGAACCGGTAAAAGTGAACTTGACATTATATGAAACCTGTGAAAGAAAACAAAAGTGGCAAAAAAAGACTTGTAATCATGATTTTTAAGGAGATGAACTCAAGATATCAGGTTAATTTAATTGACATGCAGAGTCAGCCTGACTATGACTACAAATCCATCCTCGTTTACCAGGACCATGTTACGAAATTTGTACAGTTGTGGCCTTTGAAAAGTAAAAGAGCAGAGGAAGTTGCATATAACTTGCTTGATATTTTCACAATTTTGGGCGCTCCTAGCATACGGCAAGGTGATAATGGCCGTGAATTCTGCGAGACATAGCCAGTCGCAAGGCTCTGTGGAGCGGGCAAATCAGGATATTGAAAACATGTTGACGACTTGGACGGAAACAAACCAAACTCCACACTGGTCTGGGGGTCCGAGATTTGTTCAATTCATGAAGAATAGAGCCTATCATGAAGGCATAAATTGCAGCCCATATGAGGCCATGTTTGGGGTTCCAGCAAAAGTCAGTCTTACAACACCATCACTTTCTATTGATGTCATCAGGAACCTGGAATCTGAAGAAAATCTGGAAACCTTAATCGACTCTTCGTCAGGTACTTCAGTACAAGATGAAGATGGACAAACAGAGGATAGTGGCGAAGAAGATGGGGAAGTAACAGAGAATGGTGGCGAAAAATATGCGGAAGTAATAAAGAATGGTGAAAAGGAAGATGGACAAACAGGGACCGGAGGTAGTGCTGTAGAGGACATTTCGGGGGAAAATATGATTTCAGGCAAAATCACCATTATTAAAAAGAAGAGGAAAAATGCCATAAGTGCATTGCAGTGCCAGGCAAAAAGATGAGGCTAATGTCTGAATCGAAGTTTCCAAGAAGCAAGATTGGAGATACTGTAAAAATACGGGTTCCTGATGTCGACAGTGGTACAAGTGACTCCAGGAACATTCTTGGGGTCATTCTGCAGATGAATGCTGATGGCAAGATGTATGAGATTGGCACTAAGGAAGGACGATTGGCTTAAAAGTATTTTAAAAACCAGTTTGTAAGAAGAATCTCATTTCACAAGAGGAAGTTCCCGATGTAATTGTGACTCTTCGTGAGTGTGGCAGGAGATCTTCAATCACAGGTGGTCAAGGTTTCAAGAGATGTAACTGCAAGGGAAAATGTCTTTCAGGAAAATATAGCTGCAAAAAGCATGGGTTATTCTGTAATTCGAAATGCCATGACAGTTTGCCATATTATAACAAGTAGAAGGTTGTTTGTTTGCAAATGGTAAGAATAAAACATTTTCTCATTGAATAAAACATTGTCTTTTTATTTCACAAGCACTGATGAAAATTCCGTACTTCCTAAATATTGTAATTTATCACTTCAGCCAAGGGGGTTGGGGTTGTATGTAAAATAATCGGTTAAAATAATAAATTGCATACATATTATTACATTAACCACCTTTATTGGTTATTATGTATAATACCCGGTTATTATGCATACTAACACATTTATCAAAGTAACGGTAGCATATACACTTATAACAAAGCAATATGTAATACATTACAAGTTCTAACCTCCAAATAACGCGGCCTGTATAACTTTATTTTCCATTTTCATGCAATAAACCCTTGCATTACATACATACACCAAGTATAATATTAGCATTAATGCCACACAAATATGCTCGTGTAACATGCATACGACAATAAAGTGTTGATGTTTTATTCTGGCGTCAACGCCTAAAATACTTTAAGGAATAGGAGATATAATACTCTTATACGTACCGGAATTCTGATACCAACAGGAAAGTTTCGGTTTAATTTTAAAACACGCTTTTAAAATTTCTGAATTTTTGAAAATTTTTGTAAAATTTGGACAAAGATCTAAATTTTCGCATAATTTCATGTAAATACTAAAGGTTTACAGGAAAATTACCAATTTGAAGGAAAATTCCTTATGTTTCTACCGGAAATATATACTTTTTTCGTAATATGAGGACTTAAATTCTACAAAGAATTCAAAAATGTAATAATAAGGACGTTTTCTTTGAAATAGCTAAGTTGGCATTTACTTCTGATATAACCGAAAGTGTCGGATTATTGAAAATATTTTAGTTCAATATTACGTGTTGGCTTTAATATACTGCTAAATTTTCAGAATTTTCCAATGTACGAGGTATGGCAATTAAATAACGAGAAATTGTTTCGAATGCTCGAACTGACAACATTGGCGGGTATTCAACGACGTAGGCATAAACTTCCACAGTTTTACTAAATGCGTAATAAGTTTCAACTCGGGCGAGTGCATTGTGTGTGAAGTAGTAGGTTTGAAAGGTTGGTGTTGAAGCGTCGTATATCGAAAAAATGTGCGATAAAAAACTTGAACAAAGAATTGTGATCAGATTTTTTACGGTAAATTAGGCGAGAAACCGTCTGTTATTTTACAAAAATTAAAGAGCGCGTTCGAGATTCGTCAGCAAAGTAAACAGTGTGATGAGATTGGAAGAGAGTGTCCTCAAAAAGCAAGAATGTCGCAGGCACAAATGAAGACAACGCTCATTTGTTTCTTCGACATCAATGGCATTGGCCACAAATAATTCGTTTCGCAAGGCCAAACTGCTAATTCGGCCTTTAATGTTGAAGTTTTGAAGCGGCTGTGTGTCAGGGTTGCGTGGGTAAGGTCTGGACTGAAAATCTAGATGAATTCTTCATCACGACAATGCGCCCGCCCATTCATCGACAGTTTTTATCGAAAAAAATAATTCCAACGCTGCCCCCCCCCCCCCCGTACAGCCCAGCTTAGGCACCACTGGACTTCTGGCTGTTCCAAAAAATGAAAAATTCCATGAAAGGACAACGGTGCGGCTCCATAGAAAATATCCTGAAGGAAACGACGACGGTTTTGCAAGGTCTAACTTCGGGCGACTTTCAGAGGTGTTTCCAGAAGAGGGAAGAGAGATGGAATAAGTGCGTCTCACTCCAGGGAGGATACCGTGAAGGAATGAATGCGTGATTATGTTCAGTTTTTTATAATAAAACTTTAATAAACAAATTCTCGTTATTTAATTGCCACACCTCGTATATTCTTTCATGTACTGATCGATGCAGTTCTTCGTGGGACACCTGTATAGCACTGCACATGGACGAGGTAGTACGTTTTCTTAGTTGAGGTGATATTACAATAAATATGCAATAAATTTCAAGCGTCAATGTCATTGCGCTTGCGTGTGGTGAGCACGCAAGCGAAAAGGTAACCATTTAGTAAAATGTGACGTGGTCAGAAGAATACAGTGTTAGCAGTTACGTCAGTGAAAGTAAAATCCATATGTTTGACAGACAAGAGTACAGAATTTTGGTGTGGAAGTTTTTAACAAATAATGCGAAGAAATGCTTTGAAGAAAAAGAAAATTCAAGAAGCAATGGAACTTCATGAAGTTAACAGTTAATTCGTTAGGCAACCATGAATGCAGTTTAATATTGCGAGCTTTTAAGATGTGCAATTCCCACATGAAACGTGTTGGTATTGCATGCTAGTACTAGACATCACATAATACAGGTAACGTTGTTTGTCCTACTTAAGAGATATTTCATTGTGTATGCATATCGCATAAGCTACAAATCTAATAAAAAGTTATTTCCTTAACACTAGTCTACCAGTTTTTTTGAAATACAATTGAAAAGAAGCGAACCATGAGTAATAAATAAGGGATTTTATATTATATCAAGGATATAGATATAAGTCAAGAAATGATATACATATTAGTGTATTTTTCTAAAACAACGTTTTGCTTACAAATACTTTTGTTGTGTTACGTTTATTCCATTCAATTTGAGTTTTATAATTTTCCCTCGCGCATGATGCAGGTACTGACTGCATTCTGTAGAGTGTAATTTCAGTTTTATTTCCTCATACATGCGCACAAAGGAAAACTCATTAAACGGTACAGTTTATTAAGTCGACCGTAAAAGGAAAATGTGAAGATGCAAACATTTAGGGGGTTATATAAAATTTTTATTGCTGAACTCGTCCGTATAGCTGATCGCTAGGGTTTTCAGGGAAGCACCCTATAAAAATACGAAATATAGTATTCGAGGAAGCCAAGAAGGTGTAGCGTTAACTTGTGCAAAGCTTGTATGGTTAATTAATTTTCCGCTTAGGTTTTAAGTTAGTAACGATGAGGCGGTGTATTTTATGCTAAGCGTTAATATATTAGGCGTAAATCTTCGTAGTTATTGTGTGCAAGTATGCAATGAGTATAAGTTATTTGTTAATATTTGTTAGCTTTATCATCATACGACAGGAAGGAAAATTCAGTTGAATCAGATGATAATATTTTTTCTCCCAAATTGCGAGTATCCGCACATAGTAACAGTTCTTGGCTAATGAGATATGCAGAGTAGCTGACGACCATCTCATCTTCTACGTATTCAACGGAAATTAAAGAAAACATAGTTTTTCAATTTTGCTGGGCAATTACTATAAATAAAAGTTAATTTTTTAAAAATATTTTCAACTTCATGACGCTCTTTTTGAAGCCAGGGATGACATGGAAATATAAATTTTGGTAATGCCCCTGCTCATGACAAAGCGCATTATAGGTCTCTGTAAAATCGGATTCCTGTTGGCAACAAGTATATTTATTATAGCTAATAAATGTAAAAAAATCCCACTTATGGCGTTCAGAAAATGGACACTAAAACCCTAATATCATTTATGAGGCCGGGCACAAAGAATTTCGCGCCAGGTTAGAAGTGAGGTTGCCGCGCCCGCGACGCGGCGTGTGTATGTATTATGTAGATGAATCGGCACGGGCTACCTCAGTGAATGAAATTATTGATTTGTTGCAACAGTTTCTCATCAACCCTTCGCAGCGTTAGTCGTAATTATAGAGATAAATATATGTATGGAAGTATGTCTAACGTACGCAAGGAAAATAAACAACCGTTGGCTAATAAAGTCACTAAATCTATCAGTAAATTTCCCGATTTTAACTATAATTGAACTAAAACGTTGTATGGAGTTTGCAAAGTACCTTTAATGCGCTGGAACAAAGCGACTGTAAAAAACATATACATAGTGTATAGCACAAAAATGAGAAAAATGGCGTGCCACCTCAAACCCAATTTAAGCCGGATTTACTTTTGATGGTCTACCGCTTCGCCTACTCGATAAAAAACCGTTTCGACAGTTTTGGCGTACACACAATCCCGAGTGAAACTTATCACCATGGACAGCGTTACGGAAAGAGCTACCAAGTATACGTAAAAATATGGAAAACATAATCAAAGCAAAATTAAAAGATAAACAGCTGTGGCTATGTCTTGATGAGACGACAGATTCTAAAAAATACCATCTTGTATATTATGGTACGAGTACTAGAGCTTGTTAAACTGAAATTTTCAATCTTATTAGCTAGCAAAAGAATAAGAAAGTGTACTAGCGAAGCAACAGAGCTCGTTTATGCGCGATGGAGCCGCGACAATGTGTAATGAAGGCCGTTCTCTTAAAAAAGAAAAGTGAGGGACCTTTACAAAGATCATGCTTTACATCTTGTGGCACACACTATTCGAGAATGTTACCCGGAGGTGAATGCATTAATAGCAAATACAAAAAAAAATGTTTATCAAATCTCTCAAACGAATTCGAGCATTTCACAGGCTTTGTCCCGGTATTCGCGAACCACCACAGCTGATTTTTACGTGTTGGCGAACATGGTTGCAAGCGGCTGTTTATTATTCTGTACATTTCCAAGAAGAAAAATCTGTGATTTTACAATTCGACCCTGATGAAGCTACAGCTAATAACGGGAGCCAGAAAGGATTTCTAAATGCTTCTGTTGAAACAGATTTAAAAAGTATCAGCAACAATTATAATCGATTACTAGACGCAATAGAAAAATTGTAAAATACTGGGTTGTCGTTAGTAGAATCAGTGCAAATCGTGGACGAAGTTAATACATTGCTACACGGTATAAATAACGCAAATCCGGTCGCGTTATAGCAAAGTTCGACCGTGTAAAAAAACAAAAAATTCCGATTATACGAGATTAAGACAAATGTGTGGTGGTACATCCGCAAATTCATTAACCAACTCTAAGGATTATTTTAATTACGCCTGTATTACTTCCGTAAATGTTGAACGGTTCTCGAAATATAACATCATCCCAGCGGACAACCTTCACCCAGACAAATGTGGAAACATACCTGATGGTGCAAGTTTTTCAACAATCCTATCCACACTGTTAAGAAGTTACGTTTATTTATTATATTATCATTTATTGCTACGGTACTAAGTACAACAGATTTTTCAAGAAACTACTTTGTTTACTTTTTACGGTTATTACTAAAGCTCGCCACGAGCGGTACCGCGCAGTAGCGTAGAGTCGACCAGGCCTCGCGTTCCACTAGAATTATTCTGCTAATAGAGATGTTTGCTGCCGCAAATAATTTCGCTCATCTTTTAAATAAAAATTAAATAACACGTGCTCAAACACTTACCATTTTAAGAGTCCTCCGTGAAATCACAAAGTGAATAATGTCTGTTAAATATCTGCAACATTAGATATGTTTCAACTGTTGTTTCGGCAAAACTAGTACGGCATGAGGAAAAAATGCGTTTATATGCAGAGAACGAACGTTCTACATCTAGTGATGTAATATTTGCGTAAGTAAAATAATCTTTCAAATAACTTAACGATTCTGTTGACGCACCTTCACAAATGTGTCTTAATATGCCAAAATCAGAATTTTTCTCAAAAACACTTTCAAATTTTTCTAGAACAGAAACATTTTTTGCGTCTTCAATCGCGCATAGCTATGCGTGAACATGTTGCACTATTTGTAGAGATTCTTCTAACGGCACCGCAGGATTTTGTAATTTTTCTATTGCATCTGCTAGCCCGAAGTAATTGTCGTGAATGATTTTTAAATCCATTTTAACCTGACTATCTTGAAATTTCGACTGGCTTTTCTGGATAGCGGCAGCTTCCTTTGTATCGAATTGTAAAACCACGTTCTTAATATTGTCAAAATATTTATGATAATAAAACGCGGCCTGCAACCATGTTCCCCAACGAGTTAGAATAGGTTCTGGTGGCTCTGGTATACGGGGCCACAGTCTGTGAAATTCGCGAATACGTTTCGGTGATTTGACAAATACTGCTTTGGTATGCGCTATTAAAGCGTCTATCTCAGGATAACATTTTCTGATATTATCCGCCACAAGATTGAGAGCGTGAATTTTACACGTAATGTGACTTTTTAAGAGACCGGCCTACAGAAGGCATGTTTGCAGCACCATCACTCACCAACATCAAAAGTTGGTTTGTTGAAAGTTCAAACTTGTCAATTGTATTTAACACTAACTTTGAAATTACTTCGGCAGTACACTGTTGTATTCGTTTGGAGACTAATAGAATTGAAGGTGCCGATTGATGAGGTTCCAATTTGCGTGCCATTACATTAAGAACAGAATGTTTCTTCCGATCTGTTGTTTCGTCGACACATAACCACAATTTTTGATCTTTCAACTCCGATTTTATTTTTTGTTCAATATGTTCGCGCGCAGATGGCACAATTCTTCGTGACGATGTTCGACTTGGTAATTTGCACTCCGAATAGTTATTCCAAAAGCAAATAAATGGTTCCTTGTCTAGTAAATTAAACGGTATATTACATGCGATAAACGTAACGCATAAATTAAGTATAAATTTTTCGTTGTCTCGTGCGCAATTTCTTTTTGAGACATGCTTTTTACTATTTACGTGTCGTAGACAATGTTGTCTGGACCAACACATTAACGGGATTTTACAGATTACACTACATTAATTTTAGCACCTTCATATATTAAGTCTGGAATTTCTGCAATAAATTTTCGAAGTTTGTCCGACCGCGGTCGTTTTGCTGACGAAATCATAATTTTTCTAGGACAGATAAACAATTGCGCAAATGACCGGCAGCGAAAATGTCCGTACTGCTCCGCAGACGAAGTAATACTACCGTTCCTCTCGGTCCGAACTGATTCTACGTCGATGCGCGGTACCGCTCGTGGCCAGCGTTAGTTATTACATTACATATACAACAAATGCCGTTTTCAAGCAAAAAAAATCTAATAATGGCAATGAGAACACTTCAACGTCAGCTTTTATCTTTACACTGAGGTATTGATTTCAAATTATCACTTCTGTGGGCTACACTGTTTACAGTCTGCTGCCCATGCGACTGATCCGATTCTGTTGCGAAGATCGATTATGCCTGGCTTAATCATAACCACAGTCAAGTGTTAACGATTACGAACTACCTTGGGAACTATGTTTCATAAACCGTTCTCTTTCTATTTCTGATTTTTTTTGCTTGAAATTACGTTATTTGCTGATTATTTTAGAAAATGCAAATTGAAAAATTTGAAATTATACGTATATAATTTAAAAGAGAATACCATTTAATTAAATAAAATATATTTGATGAAAATAAAATCACGTACCAGCTAAAAATTTGAACAAGTAAAGTTATAATATAATATAAATTTCATAGTATATTGTTTTTTTTTGTTGATAAGTATAAGATTGATATCCAACGGCGTCTTAGAAGAGGCATACATTTAAGTTTGATGATAAGAAATATTTTTTTGTAAATAAAGAACATGAAACGTCATATTTATCGATACATTTTCATCTTATTCTTGTCATATACCGTAAGAGCGAACGCACTATGATCACCAGATTTTACACGAACTCAGCGCATCCAAACGTGTGCTGTGTTGAATGTCAATGTGAAACGTCATTTGCTTGAAAAAATTGCATAAACGCAAATTCATTTGTGCACCTTGCTCACGTTATAAACGGTGTATTCGTTCACGTACACGTGCAAGCCACGACTTTTCTTTCGCATTTCCAAAAACACCTTGCTCACGTTATAAATGACGTATTCGTTCACGTACACATGTAAGACACGACTTCGCTCTCGCATTTCCGAAAAATGCCGATTATGCTGGCTGATCATAGTACGCTCGCTCTTACGGTATATATGAATAGGATTGATGAACATACTGAATATTTGCTATGGTATAAAACACTTCATGGATTTCGCCGTTTTAACTTTTCGTAAACACAAGGTTCTAGGTCAATCTTTCACAGATGCATCTCGCTAGGGAAAAAAAATCAAAATTTTTATAGGATTGCAATGACAAATTCTACAATTTAAAGTACAAATAAGTATTGACTCGTTACAATGAATTTGAATATATGTTCGCATATGAGCGTAATATTCTATTGTCATAGACATCGTAGATGTCAGGAGCTGTACTAACCGTTAAAAAAATAGTTTAACCAAGAGTAGGTCGCTGGACTATTGTATTTCCATATGTTCGAGTCCGCTTACACATGGGATAAAATAATTAGAACTAGATTTATTTAGGCTTGTCGGAATTTATTGCCACCTTGGTCTGTTATCTAATGCAATTAATTTTTTTTTATTAAATTAATCTTTTATAGCATACTAAACACATGATTGCGTGTATTTTTACATAGAACACATTTTGTAAAACTGCGCATCTCCAAAGAAAATGGCTCATTTGTTTCGTATCTGTAAACACAACTCAATTATTAAACTTGTTACAACACCGCAAAGAAAGGTAGAATAAGGTATACTCTAAATACCTAGGTTACAATAAACACTGACATGAGTGATAAATGAAGTACGTCAGAGCAAAATCTCTAGTTTGTCTATTGGACGTGAGCTAATACATTTGCCCATAGTTTAAAGTAAAATTACTTTCTTGTTTTGTAGAAATTAGCGGGAAGAAAAGAAAATAACCAACCATTTAACATCAAATAACGTCTCTCCCGCGTGGTTGAGATAGGTACCAACAAATTTGCAAATTTCACATCACCATCCATGAATAATACATACTCTCAAGATGTTAATTAAGTAGACAACATCTATAGTATCTGTTACTATCGTTGCAAACAGGCAGGTGCAAATCACTTCCATATGCATATTAATGGTATCATCATATCCACTACGTCACTACTTGACATCGTACAATTTGCAATAAAACTGTACAAAGAAGCTTAATGCACTCGGTAATGCTGTGTCAGTGCTAATGTAATATTTACGTTTATGCTGTGAAATAGGCGCTAGAGTAATTTCGTTACATGTTACGTACTATTATCGCTTTCTATTTCTTTCCTTTCTTTCAATATGCACTTACAAGAAAAGATTCCCGGGTGTCAAATTCAGATTAAATAAAACTTGGTGAAAATGTAAAGAATACTGAAGTTGTATGTAGCAATTTTTTTATCTGTCGAAATTCATTTTGAAGGAGGGAAACACCTTCTCGAAAGTGGGGGGATTTTCGGTTTTCTCAATATAATTGCAGAACGAAGAAACATAGAAGGGATGGATAAGTGCAAAGGTTGTACCAAATTTAAGTATTTCTAAAATACGTGACTATCATGTTTAGGCCTACTTCATGCTCCCTATCTTTTGGTAACAATACGCAAAAAAGGGTAAAGTAACAGTTGTTTACCTTTTATAGTGTATTTCTTTAGAGAAAATTACATTACGTCATTGAGACATCACCATTCAAAAGTGAATTAAACCAACAAGCGCCAGCACTAACCTGGGCGCCACATACGAGGTAGGCGCCATAAATTCTTGGCCTGACAGGCATGTACAGGTTCTAGCGTGCTCAAACTTCATTGCGTGATAATTGGACATGTGCGAGGCCTACACTATATGTATATATTACGGCTCGAAGAGTAGTAGTTTTTAGTAGCCAGCCAGACAACGTAACTAGTGCATGAAAATGTCTCAACTAACGAAAATTGAGTACCGCGCGGTCATTAAATTTTTAACAAAAGAAGGGCATTTGTTTAAAAACAAGCGCGCATATTCGACCCGACGTTCATGTTGGAAAGCAGAAAGAAGATGCGCTACCCATCTTGCACTAATCTTACTCATACCCAAATGGTTATGGAGAATTCGGCGAATACCTGTTTCAAAAATGTTACACATTTAGAGCAACGCAACTGCGCTGAAAGCCAGTGGCGGACGCATAAAAGTTTACACAAAATAAATTAAATGTGATACGTGCTCAAACACTTACCGTTTCAAGAGTCCTCCGTGAAATCACAAAGTGGATAATGTCTATTTAATATTTGTAACATTAGATATGTTTCCAAAGTTGTTTCGGCAAAGTGAGTGCGGCGTGAAGAAAAGTGTTTTTGTATGCCGAAAACGAACGTTCTACATCTAGTGACGTTACATTTGCGTAAGTAAAATAATCTTTCAAATAACTTAACGGTTCTGTTGACGCACCTTCACAAATTTGTCTTAATGTGCCAAAATCAGAGTCTTTATCTAAAACACTTTCAAACCTTTTTAAAACACAAACATTTCTTGCGTCTTCTATCGCGCATAGCTGTGCGTGAACATATTGCACTATTTGCAAAGATTCCACTAACGACACCGAAGAATTTTGTAGTTTTTCTATCGCATCCGCTAGTCCCACATAATTGTTCTGAATAATTTCCAAATCTGTTTTAACTTGACTATCCTGAAATTTCAAGCGGCTTACCTTGACAGCCACAGCTTCCCTTGGGTCGAATTTCAAAATCACGTTCTTCATATTCTCAAAATATTTAAGATAATAAAATGCAGCCTCTAACCATGTTCCCCAACGAGTAAGAATAGGTTGTGGTGGTTCAGGAATACCGGGGCATAGTCTATGAAATTCCCGAATACGTTTTGGGGATTTTACAAACACAGCTTTTGTATGTGCTATTAGAGCGTCTACCTCGGGATAACATTTTCTGATAGTATCTGCTACGAGACTGAGAGTATGAATTTTACATGTAACAAGTGTAACAAGTTAGCACAATGTTTTTTAAGAGATCGACCTACAACAAGCATGTTTGCGGCACCATCACTCATAAACATCAACAGTTGATTTGTTGAAAGTTCAAACTTTCCAATGTATTTAACACCAACATTGAAATTACTTCGGCAGTGCATTGTTGTATTCGTCTGGAAGCTAGTAAAATTGAGGATGGCGGTCGATGTGGTTCCATTGTGCGTACCATTACATTAACCACAGAATGATTTTTACGATCTGTTGTTTCGTCCACACATAACCACAGTTTTTTATCTTGCAACTCCGATTTAATTCTTTTCTCGACATGCTCACGAGCAGACGGCACAACTCTCTGTAATGTTCTCTCACTTGGTAACTTAAAGTCAAGATCTATACTAGAAATGATTCAAATTAACAAACACAAGAATGCGGTTAACGACAAAATCGAAATCAAATGAGTATCCAAAATTTATTATCCTATTTTATAACGTTAAATATGCTTCAAACATGTTTTTTACATTTAAACAAAAAAGTCTCGTGTGTGTGTTGCATTGCTAAAAATCAAGATCTTCGCATTCGCCTTTTCTACAGATGACAATATAAAATGTAACATGTAAAATTTTATTGTTTTAAAAGTATTTTAAAGTATTTTATGTATGTAATATAAAACAAACAAAAAATCATAATGAAACAAGAAATTAAAACGTACATTTCTGAAGACAGAAAAATGTCGAACCGTTAAAAATGTTTACTTTTATGAACCATTGAAAAACTTATATCAAGAAAGCCGCTAGATTCAATTTTCGAACTAATTACAAGAGCGGCTAGAAAGGAAATTACATTATTTTATACGTATGCACATAAATTAACATTTGAATTATATTGTAGTGATATTTTTGAGTAAATATCAATTAAAAATTGTATTTTTATATATTAAATTAAACAAATTATGCTAAATTATCTCAGGATCTACTTGTTGTTGTAAAACGTGGGAAATCTCACTTATTGACTTTTTGCAAACAAACTATTTGATAGAAAAATGAAACGATTCAATAATTTTAAAGAGATATAGTGATTTATCAATAATAATTTTGATATAAATTTATAACAAGATAAATTTTATTTCTTTCGGACAATAGTAATTGTACAAAAACCTATCACAAACCCTAATCGATAGCTATTTATAAGTTAAATTGTTAAGTTGAAATTTTTATCTTTTTTAAATCGGATTCAATAATTAAATGAATGGATTTTGTTTCAATTGGTTATTTATTTGGCCAAATTTTTAATAATATTGGAGTAAAATTTCATTTATATTTAAGTATTTGTAGAAATTATCGAGGAATTTGAAAATTAATTGTGTGTCGAAATTTTATTTTCTCTTTGATCACTTTTTGTTTTCTGAAGTCCCAGTTGACTATATTTTCATAAATAAGCTTGCCTCTTATATGTCCATTTGAAATTGCATTCCCTTCCGTGGTTACGGTGGTTTGATGTTGTAGGTACGGTGGTGCAATATAAATGTGGTTACCATGAAAACGATGATTTAAATCCATTAACTGTACTGTTTAGCAAATTGCCTATCCAGTTTCATCCATTTTGAATTACTTATTTTTAAAGAAATATAATTTATATTTTCATTATTAAAAATTAGTGCCTCACTGTACATGTCTGGACTTATTTTTTTTATTTTTTTTTTTTAACGAAAAAACTCATCTTATTGTGTAAGACAGAGATAAAATTATACCGCACTAGGGGTGTGGGGTGCTAGACTAGGGCAATGGAAAGCCATGATTAAACTTTTTATTCGAAGCAAAATTGATATGTGAGATTTTAGTAATCTTACTACGATAGTGATTGTCCTCGAAACTTTTCTAAAGCAAATACCTACCGTACATTTTCTTTTCCCTGCTTATTGACTTATATAAAAGAAAGATAGCTTATCTTAGAAAATATATTCGACATAATAAAATAGCTTCTGGCGATGGTTCATTTTGATGGTTTTTGCTGTAAGCGAGTTCTTTTATTCGTCGTCGTTTCGACAAACTTACTCAAAAAATTGTAAACTTCTTATGCGAAAACAAAAATATTCTTTGTTTTTATGAGAGCAATGCGAGTGAGATGCCTTTTGCAGAATTCCTTTCCAAAGAGGGAACTTCCCGCAAAAGTAAAATAATACAATATAAACTCGTCAAAGTTACCAGACTTTGGGATACATTAAATATAGCGGTTATTTCCTGTTTTTGAAACTTTGTCCGAACGGCTACAAGTTGAGCGAGTTTAATCGGACTTATCGTTATTTTAGCGCTAAAGATCTGTTTTGCAATCGATTGGAAGCAATTTTTTCTCTTGCATTTCTCTTTTTCCATTTCTTCCACATTTAGGTGTTTAATGTAGTTTTACCACGTTCGATTCTCCGATTGCCTAATAGTTTTATGTTCTATTGTAGTTGTGACTATGAGGATTTTCATTGTGTTGCACAGGGCGTCAAATTTTCGCATTTTTCGAGTTTCAACAATAAGATCCATGTTAACGAGTTGGAGAACACATTACGTTTTATGAAACTGCTTCCGCCGTTCTAAAGTACTGTTTGTGCTATCTTTCTATACGTATGTCTACAATTACATTCCTTTTTCGAATGCACGTGACAATTGCAGCACACTAAAAGCTAGTTGCCACATTGAAATAAGTTCAATTTTATTTTATAGAAACAACAGCTACTGTAATGTTATAACTAGTCTGGGCAAACAGCGGTAACAGTCAGTGTAGTAGATATGTGGTGCGGAGTCGCGTGAGTATTAAAACGATGCTGTATGCGAGTAGTTCTGTGTATATGTAGGCTGTCGTAACTTAATTCGTAATTGTACGCTTATGTTTGCTTTATAAATGTCGTAGTAAGATACGTCGCGAAAACGACCAATGGCAGACACAGTTAAAAACTTTATAGTGGACATGCCGGACTTCATTCTTGATGGCGCTAAAATTCAATCTCTAGTTTGTAAAATCCCCTTAATGTGTTGGTCCAGAAGCCATTGTCAACGTCACATCGAAAGCAAACAGCATTCTTCTGGAAAAAAATGGCATATGAGACCAAGAAAAATTTACATTTGATTTATGAGCTACTCTTATTTTATGTAAACTATCGTTTCGTTTACTAGGCAAAGAAGCATTTGTCTCCTTCTGGAATAAATATGCGGACTGTAAATGACCTAGTCGGTCATCGATACGAAATGTAGTGCCATCTGCTCGTGAACATATAGAAAAAAGAATGGAAACGGAATTGAAAGATAAAAAACTGTAGTTGTGTGTGGACGAAACAACAGATCGTCAAAAACATTCTGTGGTTAATGTAATGGTACGTACAATGGAACCACATCGACCGTCATCACTTGTTTCCAAAAGCGTTATAAATTGTACTGCCGATAAGATTTTAAAGGTGGTGTTAAACTCATTGAACAAATTTGAAGTTTCAACTAAGCAACTTTTAATGTTTATGAGTGATGGTGCCGCAAACATGCGTTCTTTGGGCCGATCTCTTAAAGAACACAGTGGTAACTTCTTACATGTAACGTGTAAAATCCACACTCTAAATCTTGCGGCACAAACGATTCCTACATGTTTTCCACTAGTAAATGCATTGATTGCTATTACAAATGCAGTGTTTCTAAAGCCCCGAAACGTACCCGACTATTTCACAAACCGTGTCCTGATTTACCTGGGCCACCATAGCCGATTGTTATACGTTGGGGAACATGGTTGCGGGCTGCGTTTTACTACAACAAATATTTTGATCAAGTAAACAAGGTGGTTTTACAATTCAATCCGACAGAAGCTGCAGCAATCAAGAAAAGCCAGGAAATATTTCAAGATAGTCAGGTTTAAAAGACATTTACAAACTATTCACAACAATTACTTCGGACTAGCGAAGGGAAGAGAAAAATTACAAAATGTTTCGATGTCGCTAGTGGATTCTGTTCAAATTGTGAATGATGTTCACGCACAGTTATGCGGTGTAGAAGGCGAAACAAATTGGTGTGTAATACGAAAATTTGAAAGTGTTTTAGAGAAAGACACCGATTTTCTTATATTAAGACAAATTTGTGAAGGTGCGTGTGAAGATGCATTAAGTTGTTTCAAAGATTATTTTAAATATGCAAAAAAATATCGCTAGATGTCGAACGATTGTTTTCGGCATTAAAAACATTTATTCCGCACGTCGTACTCACTTGACTGAAGCAGCTGTGGAAACATATCTAATGATTCAAATATTTAACAGATGCTACCCAGTTTGTGATTTCACGGAAGACTTTTAAAACGGTAAGTGTTTCAGCACGTTTTATAATTTATTTCTTACCTTCTATTTTATGTGTAAACATGTATGCGCTCACCACGTCTCTGGCTGTCACCGCATATTTGCCCAGGTTAGTTATAACTAAGGTTGGACAAACGAGTGCAACGTCAGAGGCGTATCGCGCAGAAGTAGGTACGTGAGATACAGCAATATTAAAAAATAATATATTCTTACCTTTTATTGATGTCTTGACGTCTTGGGGCAGTAGTATTTTGTCGCAGTGGACAGCAAGACGTCATTAAAAGGTAAGAATATATTATTTTTTAATAATACTATATCTCACGTACCTACTTTTGCGCGATTCGCCTCTGACGTTGCACTCGTTTGTCGAACCTTAGTTATAACAATGAGAGAAATTGTTTTCAAGGTTAAATAAACCCATTTTTCCGGGTCGTTAGATCCATGATTCTATAAATGAATATACAATCCCCAATATTATGTAATATGTTATCCAATATTTTCTTGCCAGTCTTTGAATTCTGATCTGCGAGAAGTAGTATCAAGCTTACCACCGTTACGTTTACAATTTGTTTTAGTTGATGAGGTAGCGTATTGCGTTTAATGCTTGAAAAACAAATCAACAGCTGGTGATAAGAATATTCCTTGTTTCCTTGTAAGGGGTTGCGCTAGCGTTTTTGATACCCCCTTATGTGCTATTTTCAACTTAGCACTTCGAACGACTCTGTTCCCTTACATGTGGAAGAACGCTAGATTTTTACTTACCTTTAAAGAGGGTAACAGTTCTGATAATAACATCTATACCAATCTGGTACGACCACATTTAAGCTCAGCTGCCCATAATTTCACTGTGGCAAATGATGGTGCAGATTCCCTGTAAACAGCACCCATCGCAGCTTTAATTTGCATAGGCGAAGGCGTATTGCGATGCAGATGCAAGAATTTAATGACAACGGAAGAACAACAGGTACTGAGCAATATTCCAAATATCATTGTTCCCCAGCGCACATAAGTATATGACAGACAAACCACCCTAGAATCAGTATGCAGGACATCCTGAGGAGGTTAGCATTATGAACGTGAAAGTGAAACGTCGATTGAAACGAATAACAAACGGCAATACGCGAGAGAAGTAATTATGAAGCAAATTGATGTATTTATTTAGTTGATGCACTGCACAATGTAATCTAATTTTACTTTGCTATACGTTCACCAATTTTCAATTTTGTTGAATAAATCTTCTTGACAAAATTAAAATTTGTTGCAAAATATACTATTAATCATTTACATGTACGCATGAGGAAATCTAATTAGATATTCTCATTTGTACATTTTTGTCGACTAAGTTACTGCAAACGTCTCTACAGAACTGAACAAATCATATTGTTCCAAATTCTGACGCGACAGTAGCTCCCGACTACTGGCTTAAACCGCCTTGGTTAATTAATTGAAACGTAAAAGCCATCACCTATCCACCATGTATAGACGCGGGTTTCGATGTTTTCATCTCGTCAGCTTGTCTTTGTATGGTGGACAGGTGATGGCTTTTACGTTTCAATTAATTAATCATGGCGGTTTAAGCCAGTAGTCGGGAGCTACTGTCGCGTCAGAATTTGGAACAATATGATTTGTTGGATAATCTTGGAGCCGTCAGTGACGAACATGGGGAAAGATTTCTCTATGCTGGCAGAGACGTTCCTCACGCTAAATATAGCAGAAAATCATACATTTGTAAATTGTAGAAACATTTTCAGTTGTTTTATAAATAAACACATTGTACACGTTGTTCTACTATTTATTACGCTGTCACTTAGAAACCCTGGCTGATAGAATATTTCTGGAAAAAAATTTGAATTCAGCATAAAAAATGCTGCAAGGTTCATATATACTAATTTGCGGGACAAGAAAAAGTTTAAATGTTGCTAACCAGTGTAATAAGTGCATGATTCTTTCTTCTGTTAGCATTCTTTCTTCTGTATGCATGCTCTACACCAGATGCCATCTATATGTAAAGCGAGGACGTTGCATTGATAGGTTAGTGCGTGACGCACGCCGTCCTGGACCACTATGTAATCATCAGTCTCAGTATATAGCGATGGAGACTGAAGGTAGGAGAATGTCAAATCTTCTGATACAATGTGCTCTTTACATCACCTATCCACCATATATAGACGCGCGTTTCGATGTTTATATCTCGTCAGCATGTGTATATGTGGTGGATAGGTGATGGCTTTTACGTTTCAATTAATTAACCATTGCGGTTTAAGCCAGTAGTCGGGGGCTACTGCCGCGTCAGAATTTGGAACAACACATTTGTTCGGTACTGCTTGCTGTAATTTAGTCGACAAAAGTGTACAAATGAGAATATCAAATTAGATTTTCTCATGCGTACATGTAAACATCTACTTCGTATATATACGATTTAAATATTGAAATGCCATTACCTTCCACAAAGACATGCTGACGAGATGTAAACATCGAAACGCGCGTCCATGTATGGTGGATAGGTGATGGCTTTTACGTTTCAATATACTATTAATAACTCTAATAATATTAAGTAAAAACTTTACTCCCATTTTCAATATTTCGTTATTAAGTATTTACTATAATGTCTTTATGAGATTGTCAGATATATCTACAATAATAATAATAGTAATATTTTACATAAACGATCCGAAGATATACGGAAAGAAAGAGCAAGAATTAACGAAAATGATGGAGTTAGTCCTTGCTTATGCCGCCTACACTAGAATAAGTTTTGGCCTGGAGAAATGTGCCATACACAATCTGTTGCGCGGTAGGAGAGTGGATATCGGGGACGACACACAACCCTTAGACGGGTCTACTATCTACCGATTAAGAGACGACGACACTTACACGTATCTCGGTAATAAACCAAAAAAAAATGAACGATGCGAAAGCGGTTAAAGGATCATTAACATCGAAATATAAAAACATTCTACAAAAAAAAATGGGCACCTGAACTAACTCCTAAAGAGCAAGATGTTGGCAACGAACATGCTGGCGGTTCCTGCCTCCTCACATACCTTAGGAGTATTGAAATGGAATGTTAATGAAATTTTCCAACTTAACCGAGATACGAGAAAAGTACTTACCCGCGGTCGTAGCCACCATCATCATGCTACAGTTCAAAGACTATACTTGTGCAGAGAATGAGGAGGGTTAATTTCCGTCAAACATCTGTACATCAGAATTACAACCTTGACCGAAGTGAACATTTTTCAAACGTAGGATCTATTGCTGGATCTGGTGCGACATCGCGAGCGTACGAATCAGGGAAAATTCCTGTTCAAGATTGCTGAGAGTGTGCGATGGACTTGGTTTGGTGATTGAGTTCGTGACGTAGAAAAAGACACCCAATAATCTGGCACTCTGCGCCTTGAAAGAAGGGTGGAACAAACTCCATCACATGGCAGATACCTTTCTCAAGGACCATGCACAAAAGGCACTGCATGACTTATATTTTAAACATCTAAAGACCACATTGTATCAGAAGATTTGACATTCTCCTGCCTTCAGTCTCATTACATAGTAGTCGAGGACGGCGTGCGTCACACACCAACCTATCAATGCAACGTCCCCGTTTTACATATAGATGGCATCTGCTGTAGAGCATGCATAATAACAGAAGAAAGCATCATGCACTTATTATCAGCATTCCCAAAATACGCTCCAAGCTTATACATTTCTCGTCAAGACATGGTCCTTAAAATGTTACACTTTCTATTACTTTCGATTCGCTTCAAAAGTCAGATATGTCCGCAACGGTTTCCAATGAGAACTGTAAGGAATTTTGGAATTTTCCCTTCCACACTACACGACAGCGCGATTGTCCACCAATAAAGTGGGTATGGTAATTCTGGATTACAACAAGAAGGATATGTATGTTGCCAAGATGTCCTGCCCTTGCGAGACCAGATTGACGGAAAAAGAGGCGGAAAAGAAAGTCAAGTACTTGGATCTAATATACCAACTTAGTTACAAGGGCTTCTAAATTCACTTCGTACCTATTATTGTCGGTTCCCTGGACGAAATCCAAACAACAATACTGGAGCATTTGGAAAACAAAAATATTGAAGAAGCCAAATGTGCATAGACTTACCTGTCGGATCCAAAAGCAGGTCATCTTTGGGGTTCTCCGAATCCTGCGGGCAAATGAAACTAGTCACTTACCAACCACTCGCTGATCGCCTACTGGCGAAGTGTATGCAGAATCTTCGGCAATGAGGCTTATTCGTGAGCTGTGCTAAGTTGCCATGGACACCTGTGCTCTTGTTACGTGAAATTCCGGAGATTTAAGATAATATTCATAATTTAGCAGCAAGAAGTGGCGGGTTAGCGAGCGACGTTCCTGGGGTTTTTCGCGCAGGCGTCGTGTGCGAGACTGCCGCGAGAACCCCGCGGAGCGGATGCAGCCCTTGTATACGCAACCGTCTGGGCCAGGTGTTGGGGTGGAGGAAAATAGTTAAGAAGATAATCGTATACTGACTCAGATAAACAAATATTTGCAGTCATTGCCAAAAGATATAAAAAAATACGCTCTAAGTCTAGTCAAAAGTATAACTATAAAAAAAAATTGTTTAGCTGATATTATTGGAAGCAGTTTTAGTAGTATAGCATGACAGAGTAAATCGTAGGCACAACACCAGAACCGTCATAATCCGCAACTTCTTAAGGACCTCCCGACAGGAATTCTCCGGCGCCGTACCCAAAATAGTCCCAAGAGCTCTTTTTTGACGGACGAAAACCCTCTGCACCCTACTTCATAGACTCCAATGCGCTATCGTGTATCTCAAATGTGATTGGAAGTGGACACAGTATAAACACTTCAATAATTCAATACTGGAGTATCTGACCATGCTTTGTGAGGCGTTTGTTGCTTTAGCAAGAGTTGCTCACAGATAGTTAATGTGTGGGGTACTAGCTTACTACTACTATGCATCATAGTATACCGCATAGTAAACATGTCAGCAGCTTTCACCTCATTTAAACTCAACTGGTTAGCCACGGCTCAATTACGGATTCTGTCAAAAGCAGTGGCTGCTGTCTACAGCGCAACGTCAACTATCAGGATGTTGGTATCGTCGGCATAATTTGCTAGCAGCATGTTTTCGTTCACCAAAGAATATACAAGATCGTTAATGTATATTGGAAGTAACATAGGACCGAGAACAGATTCCTGTAGGACGCCCGCGTCCACACCTAAAGGATTGGGCACCAATCGGCGAAATGCCTCCAACATCGTAAAATTGAGGGGTTCTGCGTGTTTACGGCGTATATAGTTTATAGACGTAACTACATTTCATATTACATTAAATTGCACCGCTATGTTTGCGCAATGGACTACCGCCGACGTATAGCAAGTCGTACACTGACAAATTAATAATAACAAGCCGGGAAAAGTATCTAGTGCAATAAAAGAGATAAAATTACCGAAACATGTAATCCTATAATTTCCATTATTAGCTTATACTAGATGTCAAAGATTCAGATTTATGCATCGTTAAAGTTAATTAAAATTTTGGCTAGAGTTTGCGTAATTCCCTACCGCTACTGCACAAAATACGTTACGTGGGATGCTATTACGGAAAGGCTTCCATCTTTTTGAGACGATATATGTAACATTGCAGGTATGCACGTTAATTAGTAACGCTTATAATTGCACGATGCTATTATCTGATGTAAATGCAGTTACAATCTCCAGAGAAATGCCTTTATTAGCGTACTGGATGCTTATTTTACAATTATACGAAACAGGTAGAGAATGAAGCATTTAACTTCGTTAAATGGATACCCATTTGAAGTTAACAATCGGTTTATATATGCTGCTTGAAACATTTGTAACTTGGCAAACCTATAAAAAAGTTTACTTGATAATTAGGAGCCTACACATAATAAAAATTTTGAATTTTATTTTTAGTTATAGTTATAAAAGAATTTATAAATAACTTTTGTACGTCTGATAGAATTTTGTATAGTAAATTAAAAAGTCAATTTCGCGTGAAATTGGATACTATCAACACAGAGAAAACAGCCAGGCTCTAATTGATGTTAGCCTAGATTTTCTATCGGTGGCAAAACTTTTATGTCAAAAAGTTGTTCCAGAGTGTTAACCTGAATTCGGAATTTCAGGATTACGGGTTGTATGGAAAGTTCGGGGCGTATTTCGACGTTCAACTTTAATAACTGTGTGAAACGCACATTTATTGCATTCCTTTGCAAAATTTTAAACATTCGTTTTCTACGTTTTGAGAAATGCAAATATTTGATAAGTATTTCTTTACAGTTTACTTCATTTTGCCTTTTATGTTGCATTAGAAGTATATAGGTGTATTGTGTTTACTTTTACGTACCTTCTTGTAAACTATTTTCGGTTTAATACATATATAAAATATTCGAGGCGCTATATACACTACCGTCCATAAGTTTGGAAGCAAGGTGAAACTCCTTTAAAATAATACAACTGTCAGGCATATCGTGAAATCGTTAATCCCTATTATAGAGCGGTACGGAACAACAGGCTATTAATTTCACGAATACTATGATGTGGATGTGTAGATGTGGATGAGTATAAGAACTATGTAAGTAGAAACACAAAAGTAGACACAGCCGGTACAAAAAATTTAGAAAGTGATATCCTATCGATCATAAATATCTAGTTACAATAGAATGCCGCCGTGCTACAGATGATACAGTCACAGACAAATAGGAACGACGCAGTTAAAAACTGTATGAAGTGTTGTAAATTTTACATGGTCAATTTGTATTTGGAAAGGAATCATCAAAATTTGCTGTGGATAAAATAATCGCCATCGCGATTAAAATAAAGGAAAAGAGGGACGCTAATTGATTTTCTCACCTCAAGTCAAATTTTCATAGAGGTAACTCGTATTTTGGCTGCAGGTTTTGTTTCAATTTTCAGTTTTTATTTTTCAATTTAACATTCGTTAAATGGTCGTTAAGAGGATATAATAAAATGGAATGAATTCAAGTCAGTTTTTCGCAAAACATTCTGTAGAAGAAAAAGTATTGGCTGCAAGGACGAAATGAAAATATCAGTAGCTACTTCCACAAAATGGTTAAGTTATGCAAGCAGCTAAACTTAAGTTGTGAAGAGACTAAGGAGCAGGTAACGATAGGTTTGTCGCCACGTGAGCTAAGCACTTTGATTATGTCTAGGGTTCATGGGGATGTAGGTGATTTATACGCAGATATATTGACATACGAGACAATTCATCGTGCGAAAACTGAAAGAATAGAAGGAGTTAGAAGGAACTACAACTAGAAATAATGTAAGTAGCCAGGTAAGAGACTTGGAAATTGTAAAAAAGAAAGATGAAGATTTAAGTAAGAGTGCTATAAATGTGGCGTGAAGAGACATAGACATAGTGTTTTTATTGTAAACAAGCAGGTCATAAATTGGCAGAATGTCTTCAGCGATTTGTTTCATTCCTAGGAAGCTATTTTTATAAAACAATAGGTAAACAATATTCTTCCCCTTCTTGGTTCTTTCTTTAATTACTTCTACTCACCTTCTATCTTCCAGTATCATTAGAGAATGTAGTCAATTGAGTTGCCAGTACCTCTGCCAGTTCTGTTGTTCAATAATAGTAACTGGTTCTCAACGGTTTGGTGCTTTTGTTAGAATGTGATCAAACTCAAAATTCTAACTTCGACAACAGTTTAGGTGGTACCGAATTCTACAAAATTGCTTTTAAAACGGAAATGTGCAAATAGATTGTAGAACGGTTTCTGCGGTGAGGTTTTTTGAATTTTATTATTTTCCAACAGTTTAAAGAAAGCCTTATTCTAAATTTTGATGTTAAGAATACCAGGTAACGCCCGTCATAGTGTATTACAGTATAAGCAATTTATTTAGTCTTTTTCTGTTTATGTCGTTTTCATTCCTCGACATTATAAATCTTGTCACATCATTTTTTCTTTTCAGAATAGCCAACAACGTAATGTAACTGCGGAACGAATTCGAGAAATCGATAATGAGAACTTATCTTCTATATGCCCAACGGCGAATTTTTAAAGTATATTTAAAAGTTTTAGTTTAATAAACTTTCTAATTACTTTACCCTTTCTTATTAAATTTCGAACAAAATTTCTAACGGCCACTGAGATACTTGGGAAGTCGCAAATTAGATTTTAAATATTTAACATTAAAGTTTGTTAATTTTGGGAATACTTTATGCGATAGGTTAGTGGAAACAAATTTTTGTTGAAGTTGAAACTGGGCGCTCGCTAGTGTAGTAGTAAAGTAACGTAACTTAGAATAGCAAATCTTATTAACTGCAAATGGTTTCCCCATTTATTATTTTTAGTAAAAATTATTTTCTAACCGCATAAAAATATCGGTTAAATAAGCGATCCACATTCGTCTAAAGAGAGAAAAAAATCTCCCTTCTCCGCAATGTACAAGATGAAATGTCCCGGCGTGAAAAACTTTAAATCGAAGGGAATGGAGACTGTCAAGTTTTTTTATAACCCAAAGGACATTTATTTCCCGCAGTCGCTCTCTTTTTTCAAATGTTATTAAATTAATCCGGCGTATAGGTTAAGTTACTGCGAGCTGACAGGAGTGTGGGGACCGTTTCGTGAAATGTTGCAGGCGTGGAAATTCCATTAAGGAAAGTAAATTATTAAGGAAAATTTTTATCGTTATTTGATTAGCTGCAGAGAAACCAATGGAAGTTCACATTTTGTTGGGATTTTTAGAATTGAAGAATTACTGTTGAAATTTCCCTGGAAGGAAATTTGCTGTACTAATGCCTTGGTAAGCGCCAGCATTGTAAACATTTCGAATTGCATGATTAACAAATCATAAAATGTTGTCGTTATAAGCAATGATAATTGTAGAATTTATTTACAAAACTAACGCAATGTAATCGCTAAAATCGACATAGTTTATGAAATTGGAAAAGAAAAACATAAAAAAGTGTAAAGATAAACCGGACATGAAAGAAAGGTCGGGAATTTGTAAAATTACATGTAATGACTGTGATAAAGCCTAGATTAGTCAAACGAAACGAGCAATAGGAACTAGATTCAATGAACATATCAGGTGCTACAGGTACGGGAAGATAGAAGCTTCAAGTGTAGCACAACACATAAACGAAACCGGGCGTAATATTAAATTAGAAAACCTGAAATTGATTAAGAAAGTAACTTCGCCGCAGGAATTAGACGCGCGTACGAAACTATTCACATAAAAAAGAACACAAACCTGTTGAATAGAGATAATGCACCGCTTTATTGTTCTTGCCTTTTTGATTTATTAGGGTAAAGCGGCCATATGGTTTAAGTGACGCTACATTGTGAAGAACCCGAATATCTTGCATGTTTCAGTTTTTAGGGTGTAGCTGGAAGAAACACGAAGAGAAGTGAACGTACTATTGTCTTGCTCTATTTTTATGAGGGTGGGTCGGCCACACGTCAGTGGTTGGTGCTGCAATAACATTCCGTATATTTCGTATGAGTGTTAAGCGATAAAAGTAGGTACTTGTATATATATTTTTCTTGAGAGTAGAGATAAACAATCATAGTAGAATTAGCGAGTCTTCGAAATGACTGTTCATACGGAGTGTGCCGGTGCTTAGAATTTAAAATTTTAAGGGGTAGCAATAGAAATACTAAAGAAATGTCATACAAAATCATGTGCAGGGAAGATTGGACCCTGTACACTAGAACATATTTACAGGTTCTACGAGACTTGCTTCTGAATGAATATTGACGACTGTCATTAAAGATCTTTTAGGGAGTATGTCAGAGCAAGGGTGTTAAATAGGCACCCAAACCAGGTTGAGGATCGATAGAATTGGAGACACCTATAATCCTGTAGAAGAGGGAAATGCAATCGATATTCGATCTGTTCTTTAATGTTTCACAAATGAAAACATCCAGATCTGATTACTAAGTAATTTTTAACTTTGCCTTTAAAAAATAACAAAAATAGATTACGCTTTTAGAACTGAGATTTGACAGTTCGGCAATTGTTGTGACTATGCTGCTTTTTGGTTCAACCTGTCGCCACAGGAGACAGATTGGCGCTCTTTCCTAGACAACTTTGCATAACAATGAAAATAAGTTAATAAAACCTTTATTGCCGCATATTGTACTATTTCTTAAGCTATTAGACAATTTGTTATGCAACCACGGCAAATAAAGTGATGATTGTTACCAGATTTACATAGTATTAAAGTTGGCACAGCAATTTTGAACAGTTCGTGACAAAGGCACCCTAAAAGTAACAGCATAAAAAGCCTAAAAAATAGATATGTTGCCTCATCAAAAAACGGTAAATTTAAAACAATCTATCATTACTAGAGACGGGATTTTAGGCAAAATGCCTCTTTGTTTAGATTCAAGGCAAATTAAAAATAATACAAAATCTATATGTTTCTCGACAAATCAAAGGGATCTAGCTATGTTTTATTTTGCCTAGTTGCCTATTTGGACTTTTAACAGCCTAAATCGTGGTTTTTCGCCTATTTTGTCCTAAAATCATATTTATTTGGTCTAAACGTTTTTTTTTTTTAATTTTAAATAAATATGGTTTTTACACAGCTGCATCTTTCTTAAATGTAAATTTTAGTTTTACAGCTAAAATGCTATAAACTAATACAACGATGGGTTTTCCCGTCTATTGTGTGAGGGGCAAAGTTTGCATTTGCCTGCCGTAAAATTTATATTACTACCCTATTGAAGATATATCCTCAATTATCGGCTTATCGCTCTCGGGTTCATTTACCTGCACCCACGTTTTTATTTTACGGGAATCCCTATCGGCTTGTTTACGCCCTATAATTTAAACCATATAAGCAAATTTCTTCTCCCTGTTAACGTGATTAATGAATACACGATGCCCATTCATAGTTTATACAATGGACATCTTGATATTGCAGTTTAGATTTTATATTTATTCTCTTAATGTTTCTTTGGAGCGTATATGTGTGTGTTCCTATAGCGAGGTGGACTATTGACGAATCAGTATATAGTGAAAGACGTACTTTGAATTTTCATTTATATCGTAGCTTGCAACGAATATTTTTCGGTAGTTTTCTGTCGGTTTGTGCTTGTTTATCTACTCAGTGTATTGTGTATTTCCATCTACAACAATGTCAAAATCCTAGGAATCACATAGCGATAAAGTTCAAAAATCGCTGAAGGCAATTGGAGGCACTACTGTCTTTCAGCTGAATCCAAGCAAGAGTGAAGAGTTGTTTTGTAAAGCGTGCGGAAAAATGGTAAAGGGCGTTTTTGTTTTTCTTTCCTAACTTGCTTCAAAAATATTATTGTAGTTAACTTGCAAAAAGAAAAATCATTTAGAGCAACATGCTACTGCTCCTGGACATCAGGCAAATCTTAGGAAACCGTTGAGGAACCAAATGTTAATAGACACCAAAAATTCAAGAGAAATCGACGTTTTTAATCGAGATTTATGCGACGCTTTTACGTCTGCAAATATTCCTCTGGACAGATTAAACCATTCAAAACTGCGAAATTTTCTCACTAAATACTGCAACAAGAATGTGGCAAGCATGAAAACCTTAAGAACAACATATGTAACAAAATGTTACAATGAGATAATTAATATAATAAATAATAATTTAAAAATGTATTTTCATACTTGAGTGTCATTAAGATTTTGTTTACACCTATAATATTTTTATTAATTTTTTAAGACTATTAATACTATTCGCGAAGAAGTTGGTAACAACGATATTTGGATATCTATAGATGAGACGACTGACTCTAAAGGTCGTATTATGGCAAATATGATTGTGGGTAAGCTTTGTTCTGAAACACCAGGAAAACCGTATTTACTGGCTACAAAGCAACTTGAAAGAACAAATTGCAATACAATGGCAAGATTCGTGAACCAAGCTTTAGGTAAGATATATTGTGCAAAAAACTTACTTTAATAATATTGTAAATTTAATGCTAGATATTTAAGTTAAAGGCAACTCTCGTATTTTAGGTATTTTAAAAAAGTCAGGCTTTTAGTCACGGATGGTGCTTCTTATATGGTCAAATGTGGTACAAATTTGAAGATGTTTTATAAAAATCTTAATCATTTAACATGTTTTGCACATGGACTCAATTTGGTGTGTGAATGTTTAAGAAATCAATATGCTAATGTTAATGGTTTAATTTCAAATACCAAGAGAGTCTTTTTAAAAGCTCCACTGCGTGTGGCAGTGTATAAAGAAAATCTGCCAGATCTCCCTTTGCCTCCCGAACCTGTCTTAACACGTTGGGGAACTTGGTTAGAGGCGGTAGTTTTTTATGCTAATAATTTCGAAGCAATAAAATCAGTAAGTACTTTTTTAGCAAAATTTTTAAATAAGATTGTTTTTATTTAACCCTTTATGTTTTAGGTTGTAATATCGTTTGACAAAGATTCAGCTAACTGTATTGAGCAAGCGCAAGAATACTTTTCCAATCAAAATGTCAAAAACGATCTTTTATACATCAAGTCGCATTATAAATTTCTCATTGATAACATCAAAAGATTAGAAACATTCGACCTTCCTCTTACAGATTCTGTTGCAGTAATTAATAATGCCGAAGCAGCTCCCAAGAATGCCCCAGGAAAAGTTGGCAAAATAATTTTGTCAAAGTTTAACCAAGTGATTTCGAAAAATCCAGGTTTCAAAACGGTCAAAAGAGCTTGCTGAGCTGTTCAGTGGCGAAGCAGTTGAAGCTACCGCTCATACCACAGCTGACTGGTCCATATTTAAGTTTTGTCCTACAACCTCGTGTGACGTAGAACGTTCATTTTCTTCGTACAAACTGCTGTTTTCCGACCGAAGAACAAATTTTACTAACGACAACTTGGAAAAACATCTTGTGTGCTACGCAAACGCGAAATTTGAGGACATGTTACACGGCGATTAATTAATTTATTTATCATTTTAAACCAAATGAATCTACATATTTTAGTTATTAGTTAAAATTTGTATGTTTTATTTCTTTTTATGGCTGAAATGTACCTAAAATTACATTAAATATCGTCTTCTTATTCATGTTTTTTTAAAATAAAATGATTTTTGTGTTTACCGTTTTTTTTAAGTATTTGCCTAACATCCCTAAATCACAGTTTTTCGTCCTAAATACATAGTTTTTAAGGCCTAAAAAAGGGCCTTTTTAGCTGTTTTTTACGTCCTAAAATCCCGTCTCTAATCATAAGTAATTAATTCGGACAAAGTTCGATAAAGTGAAAAAATGATAATTAATAAAATAGGTAAAAATAAAGAAAAACAATAGCGAGAATAAAAAACGAAAATATGTAAGATAATAAATGACAAGAACAATTTACGCTTTTAGAATTGAGACCTGATAGTTCGGCAATTGTCATGATTATGTTACTCAGCAACAGGCTCATTGGATCAATCTGGCGTCACAAGAGAGAATTTGGCCCTTTTCTCTAGCCAATTTTGCATAACCACAAATCTTCATTTGTTCGTTTCTTAAGCTAAGGTATAAAATATATCACGGGCTTCGCCTTTCAATTGCCTTTCCGAACATTTTCAAATTTCAGGACACGTAAAAATATGTATACTGGGTATTCTACTTCAAATAAGAAGGTCGACGTCACTTCCTGCGACACCGGAAACATAATTGAACTGGCGATGATGCAAAAAATTAGTTCAAAAAAATGTAAATCGATTCCTGTCGTTCACAAGTTAAAATTGAGAACGATATTTTAGGATTTCCCTTTATATCAAATTCTATGTTGAATTCATTACTTACTGTTTGTGGTTGCTGGAATTAATTATTGTTTAGATTGCACAATGCATGCCTGACAAATTTCTAAATGCATAAGCACCTTCAATGCGCATATCTGTTGAAGCTTGTCTTTCTCGTACAACATTTCATTTAAGTACTTGTACTCTACGGAATACGGTTACCTGTGGTAATGAAGGAAATCTGTAGTATACTTTTGTGTACGAGGATGGTATGAGAAGTACCCGTGTTTGGAGACAGATGGCATTTTGTGTCAAAATCTGCCTTACTGACTGTGACTGTTCTTTAGTCAGCGTGTGTCAAAATTTCGGAAAGATTCATCGAGTAGTGTTACTTTGAGAGCTGTTGAAAGTGAGCAAGTTTATATATTTCTGAAATCATAGAAAAATAACAACACTGGTCAGTCATTTGATTTCTGTTTTTGGATGGGAAATCGTGTGTAGAAATCAAAGAGAAGTTGGATGCAGTTTATAAGGACCATGTACCTTCGATAACTAGCATCAGATACTGGTTCAATAAATTTAAGCGTGCCCGAACATCCGTCGTTGAAGAGCAGTCGCCAAGTCGTCGCATTGGGGTGATTAAGGACGATATCATCAATAAAGTTCATGATATCGTATTAGCAGACCGCCAGGTGAAAATTAGAGAGATTGCTAATATGGTAAACATCTCAGTTGAGCGTGTGCAAAATATCCTTCACGAAAAAGTGAGTATGAGAAGGCTATCGGCGAGTTGGGTGCCGCGTTTGTTGACGATTCTTCAAAAACGGAATCGCGTGATAACTTCAAAACAATGTTTGGACATTGTTAAGTGCAATACGAGTGAGTTTCTACGGCGTTATGTGACTATAGATGAGACATGGATACATTAGTACACGCCACAAACCAAAGATCAGTCGGCAAAATGGGGTTTTCCAGGCGAACGTGTACTAAAGAAGGCGAAGACGATTCCATCAGCCGAAAAAGCTATGGCGACGATTTTTTGGGATTTGCAAAGCATAACCTTAATTATGCCTTGAAGCAAAACAACTTTTCCTGCAGTACGTTAACTCTTGCCTGGTGATGAGAGAAGTTTCTCGAAACCGGTAGCACGTTTATTAAAACAGAGTTATTGTAAGAAGTAGACTTTTATTTTACCTTCCCCAGTTATAATCTTAATTGATTATTTGGAAAAGAGGAAGACAATCACGGAGCAGTATTATGATGAAAGAGAAAGGGCCCCCCCTACCGAAGAAAGAAAATTTTTTTCCTATCATGATAATGCCCCGGCCCCCTCATCGGCAATTGTGACAGCAAAAAGTAGTCCAGTTACGGTACGAATTGGTGTCCCATCCATATTCGCTGGATTTGGCCCGTTGTGACTTTCTTTTTCCAAACTGAAAAAAAATGGCTTGGCGGAAAACGGTTCACTTCAAATTAATAAGTCATTGCCGATACAGAGACTTATTTTGCAGAGTTTGATAAATCCTATTATTTGGGTGGCTTAAACAAGTTGAAATATCCCTGGACTAAGTATATAGAGCAACAATGAGATTACTCGTATGTCGAAAAATAAATTTACCAAATGCAAGGCAATCGCCTTGTCTTCCTTAATACAGGTACCATCCTCGAATAACTGGTAGAAAGCTACATAGAAATAGAGGAGTTAGGTATATAAATAGTGCAGTATTTGGAGAAGCTCAAGCAAAAATATCTCTCTTGCCTAGCCATGCAGGATGGCTAAAGTTTATGAGTCTCCTGTACCACGTATAGAACTGTGTCCCCAGAAATATACATAGTTTTATTATACTTAGTGTCTGTGGTATTATATATATACATATATATTTATTTATTTATAATTATATACTATACATATATAAGCTGCAGTCTTATTACATATCACATCTACAATTCCCATTCCACAAACGAATCAATACCATGCGCTTAAAAACAGACAATGTAGACTCGAAATCACTTCCGTTATTTTACACTTGAGACAGAAACCTCTCCATATTTCAGGTACTTGAAAATATATGTTTGTTACTCTACCGGGACTCCTTTAAAACCAACAGTAAATTTTATATTAGTACTCTCGCAGTATGAAATCAGGATATAACATATAGCAGCTTTCCAGTGTATTTCAATATAAAAATTTCCGAAGTGCTTTTCCGCTGCTTTGTAGAAGTGATTCCTCAAAATGTCACACCCACGGTAAACATTAAATTGCACCTATGGACAAATATCTAAACAAAGTTCAGTATCACTAACTTCCAAGTACAGTAAATCGCACTTTCATCGTATAGAAAGGAGGGAATGTTTAAAAAAACAAAATTGAATGTCTTTGCCTAACGAATTCAGTGTCATACACCTCCACGGTTATTGATTACACTACAAGATTGTTGCCGAAAGATTTTATACTTTCGGCATCAATCTTGTAGTGTGTATGGAATGTTAATTTTGGACATTTTATAGTCAAAAAATTAACATTCCATACACGCATCTCTATCCTCAAAATATTGGAGATGTTAGCGACGAACACCTCTACTAGGATGCATTCGGGATGGAATGAAGGTGTACGGATTCTACTACGGCAGCAAATTATTGCTGGCCACTGTGAAAGGGACCGACAGTAATTAGTTTTAACGTCACCACTTCCGTAAGGCATTTACATTCCTTAATTACGTGATCGCAATATGGTAATAATGCCAAAATATTTATAAACGCTCATTCAGAGGTAGTACATTTCACGAGTTTACAAAATCTATAATTTTATTTCCTGCTCTCATTGATTCTAAAGTGAAATTTAAACGAGCATAGGTGGGCTGTGATTCTAGAAGACATACTTGATAATAATAACACTTGGAAAAGTTAATTTTCAAAGTATAGTAGTGGAATACCTACAAAACGCTTTCAAAACAAAGATGTCAAATTTATCCCTCATCTCCAGCAAAAACAATCATTCGTTTATCATGTTCTTATTTGAGCGGGTTTTGTAAAACGTAAAAAATAACTTTGTTAATCTGCTAACTTCACGGTGCAGAATTTGAACCGGTAAAAGTTTAAATAATGTTTAGATGAGCAATAAACTGGAAGTCGTAAAAGTTCATCTCAATAACAGCGGCATTTTAGATTTTACGGTTGAAAGGACGACAGCTTCGAAAGGGATCCGCGTAAAATTGGGTCACCCCACACCTCAGGAAGAGACGCTGGAGATAAGAAATCCTAATACAAAGAAAATATTGAATGCGGAATGTGCTTTTGGTTATAATGATTTCGATGTTCGCCAATGCGTATGATGTGAAGATTTTTTAAGGTTACTTTGTTACAAGGTGTATTTTCTCCGAAACCAATCTTTCCTTGCAATCAGTGTATTAACTTATTACAACAGTAACTTGTTGATGTATAGACGTATAGGGTGAGTTATATATCTGCATATGTGAAATAACTCTCTTAATATTAGAGATAGAGGAAAATAGCATTAAAAAGAATTGGCTTATATGGCTACAATTCTGTTTGATCAGATGTTTTGGTGTGGCCACGCCCCCTATTTTTTTAAGTTGCATGGTACCTATTTTTTCACACCATTTGATAGAGAATTGTTTTCTCTTTCTGATGACATTTCAACGCCTGACAATAAACATTTCTAGGAAAATGCAAACAAAGTCTTCATCGCGGTAAGCCGTGGACATGATATGAAAATCGTAGACCTGTGGATTCCTTCAACAAATCAGTTTTAGAACTTGCCGTATTGCATTATCTAGGGCGATTAACCTACAGTAAGGGAATGAGATGTTTAATACCAGGTGATGTTCATTTACTTATGTTCAAATGTACGGCCATCTTCAACAACACTCGTTCGTTGACTCCTGAACATTTGTGGAGTATGTAATTGTCGCAAATGCATCTCTTATTCTAATCTTCATATTCTTGATAGCTGTTGGAATCCCTCTTTAAATACAGTCTTTCACATAGCTCCACAAAAAATAGTCAAGTGGTGCCAAGTAGGGGGATCTGGGCGGCCACTGTATTGTACCACCTCTTCCTATCCATGTAGCGAACGTGCCTTCTAAGAATTCCCTTATTATTTCTGCCCAGTACTAATAAGATTTTGGTTGAAAAACTTCACTTGTTAATGCTTAATGCGTATACAGTAATAATAGCGAGGACGATGAGGCAATATGGCAAATATTAGGGTATCGGCACACTTCCCACCACACAAAATACATAATTCGGAACACATATGTTTTGGGTTTTCGTGATGCTGATACGCTAAAGTTTACCATAGCATATATAGTGATGAATCGTACAAAACCACAGGTGTAGTAGTTCACGATAATACACGTTAAATTAATTTTGAAACAAATATTTGGTATGGATCTCAGCAAAGCGTTCGATGTGGTGAATGGTTCGCTGTTGTTATAAGTATGACACACGCAGTGTTACTGACTTGTGACAGGACTCGTACCTGAACAGTAGAATGCAAATGGTTGGTATTCATGATGTTAGATTTAAAAGGGAATAGTTACATCGTGGGGTTGCACAAAGCTCAGTAATCGGTCCCCTTATCTTTACCGTATTTGTTAATGACTTGCCGAATATATATATTGAGGATAATTTTGTTCTTTATGCGGACGACAGCTACTGGTAACACATCAAGAATCGTTGTTGAGCAGACTCGAATATTGTTGAATAGATTTTTGAATTGGTTTAACGGTAATGAACTTTATACATGTATTAACAAAACGATTACAAGTCATTTAATTTTCGTTGATGGTAAATCTATACAACTCCCATCACATCGCAGGAGATAGAAGTGATTTTAAAACAAATGAAAAATAAGCAAACCAAAGAGGTGCACAATGTTTTTACTCAACTTCTAAAAGGAGTCGATAGGAAAGTAAGTACACCGCTGGCAAACACCTGCATGCATAGAACAAGGAGTGTTCTCCAGCACATTGAAAATAGGCAGAATCGTACCGGCACATAAAAAGGGCGATAAAAATGTTTTAGAGAACTAGCACCCTATCAATATTTTACCGGCAATGTCAAAGATATTCGAGCAAGCGATAGCGTGGCGGCTCGCGTGGTACCTAGAAAGCCAGCAGTCTTACCCCAAACCAATACGAGTACAGAAAAGGGCTTTCTACTACAACTGGCTTGTTAAGCATCGTCGACCTCATTTACAAAGCTTTCGATGACTGCGAATATGCAGAATTGAATATGCTAGACCTATTCAATAGCTTTCGATTCTGTCGATCATAATGTTCTCCTAAATAAATAACCTTACTTATATCTTACCCGACTACAATTGACGAAATGGAATCATCTGCAATCTCAGCGAAAGAGCGTGAGGTGTGGAGTTCTACTCTCGGCTTACTGCTTTTTATTATATATATCAACGATTTTCCAGCTAATGTTGATGGGCTTGAGATATGTATGTATACAGATGATACTTCGCTCTTACTACGACACATCGATCTAAACGAACTCCGTAAAAAATTAATAGATGCTATTAAGGATCCTGAAGATCGGTTTGCTGCAAGCAATTAAAAATAAATACTGACAAGACACAAAATCTAGTCGTCTCCACGACATATTCGGGCCAGTTCGCAGCGACAATTTTCCTGGGCATTTCGATCGATGCTCGTCTCAACACATTGAGAATTTAGCCAGCCAGCTGTCATCCGCTCTCTTTGCTATAAAGAGGCTAAAACGCATAGCCATACATGACGCAGTGAGGACAGCATATTTGGCAAACTTCCATTCCTTAATGTGTTACGGTTTCCTTTTTCTGGGTGGACGCACAGAGAATTTTTTTATTACAAAAAAGACCATCAGATTCCCATGCAACTTAGAATTTAGAGGTAGCTGTAGAACAAATTTTAAAAGAGAAAAGATTCACATCTTTCCATCGGCATTTATTTTGGCAGCTTTCACATAATATCCACCAGAACAAGGAAGTATTTCTCTTAAATAAAAACTGTTATAATTACCAAACCAGAGGAAGAAATTAAATTAGAGTACCGTATCAGACTGACGTGTTCCCAGAAGGCAATTGAGTACTGGGGAACAAAATTATTCAACAAAGTCCTTGAAGAACGAAAGGACTTGCCTTATCAAAGCTTTAAATTTAAGGTCAAGGCAATGCTTCTGAAGTGGGAGTTTTATGATAACAAGGAGCTTCTAGTCATTTAAATTTATATGTGCTCTATTTGTCAATTATTTACTTACCCATTGTTGTTTGTTTTTAACCTTGCTTTTAGTTTTATATAATTTATATTATTGCCAATGTGACCTATACACACAAAATTGTATCATGGCAATTTTCTGTAATGGTTTTATTACAAATATAAATGTGTTATTATTATTATTATTATTATTGTCCGTTCGTAAAATTTTTGCTTCTCTATATTGAAAACACTATAAGTTGAGAAACTCATATACAACACGTTGTGTATTAAATTGTTATAAATCTGTTTCTCTTTCATAGATTGCAGCAATTCGTTTCAGATGGTGTTACTATGACCTAGAATATCACATAGAATATTTTTTTGGGGATGCTCTAACTTTGCACAATTAGTTTTCCTACAGTAAAAAATTGTAGTTAGACCCTTTTGTGGTACCAGAAAATCTTCATCTTGTCGAACACTTTTCAAACAGCTGGGTGTACTAGTTCTAGTAGGCCTCTACATCGTAGAAGTCATAATGTACGTGAAATACAAGCATAAACCAATAGTTCATTCCATGATTATGAAACAATGTATGAGCGTTTGTTTTCATTTCCATCACATAGATGCAGTACTGAAGTGGTTTATATTTACATCGTTAAACGCAGCTGTCAATCAAGCACGTTTCAGTATGGCCACTCGGTCAATGTGAAATTCCCTCTGGCGGATATTAGCTCTTTTTCGGAAGCCTCCTAGTCCTTATGAGTGCCGTCTGCCGTGCAATAATATTCATTCTGTAGGTGTAGTAGCTTGGTAAGAGTTAAGTTATGTTAAGTGAATCGTTTATTATGCTATAGTTGTCTGTTTGTGTCAATTGAAAATATTGAAAAGGTATTAGTGAGTGAATTTTTATTTATAATTATATTTTGAATATTCTAACCTTAATTTCAGATGACAGAACAAATGTCCGATGATAATGAAAGTAACATTAATGAACATAATTTAAATGTTGGCCAAAAATTCAATGACTATGGACAACTATCAACGTCTGTTAATGCATTTTGCAGAGAACATTATCATCCATTTGTCATTAGAACTCGATCTGAAAAACAAATTTTATACAAATGTTGTAATGGCATTAAGCAAATTTCCAAATGTCAGGAAAAACGTTCGAATCAACATTGCTATTACAAGAGTTGTCCAGCACAAATAAATTTTTATAGAGGTAAAAATGAAAAATGGACACTAACAAAAATGTTACTTAATCATAATCATACAATCGGAAAAGAAGAATATGGATATTACGGCAAGGCAAAAAAAAATGAATGAAAATGATTATGATACAGCAACGGATTTGTTATTATCTAGTGCCAAAGATGGAATGATTGCGTTCTTTTTCCTACAAGTACAGCAACAGACCAAAGTAATTTACTAGAATTTTTGAAGAAATTGAAGAAAATGGTGGTGTGTACGCTATAAAAAAAGATGCCGAAGAAGAAGTGGAATCACTATTTATAGCCTCCTCAGAAATGGTTCTAAATTATAATAATTCTCAGTGCCCAGTTATAAAAGTAGATGTTTCTTTCGGGTTTAATGTTGAGAATTATAAACTTTTAGGATTTTGTTATTACTCTAGTATAACCGACAAATCGGAATTTGCAGCTATAGCATTTATTGCTAAAGAAACATATTCGACATTCATATATTGTATGAATGAATTAAAAAAAATATGTATGACCAATCCGTCCGTTTCTTTAATTGACAAAGATTTTACCGAAATAAAAGCAATAGGAGACATTTTTTCCAGTGCAATCATTTTACTTTGCAAATTTCATGTTATTAAATATATTAAGCGGTTAGTTTCTACTGCGTATAATTGCCAAATTGATGAGAAGCATAAAATATTGGATAAATTCAAGAAATGCTTGTATTCACAATCATATGAAGAATATGAAGAGCAGAAAAAAGAATTTTTGGAAATTTGTAAATCTGTACAAGTTTTTATCGGAACAAAAGATAAATATGTATCACTTGAGCAACAATTCCTTAATAATTGGGATAGCTGTAAAGAAATGTGGGTACATTCTTTTAGAAAACATTTACCATTAATGGGAGACACTACAACGAACAGAATTGAACGATCACTTTGGACCCTTAAACAATACATACAAACTAAATATCATAGTTTGCCAATGATTCATTTATGTATCAAGGAGATCATAAACCGTATTGATTCAAGAATAAATAACAAATTACGCAAAAATAAACGAAAAGTTTTTAAAATTATGGATAGTGATATCGAAATAAGAAAGATACTGGAAGGATGCTCTGAAGCCCTCACAGAGACGGGAATAAAATTATTTCATAGACAGTTAAAATTATTTAAAACTTTAGAGTCCAAAATGAGAATTAAAAATAATGGCATTAAGGAAAATCTTGATAGCAAAATATCAAAATTTTATAATACATCGGTGGAAACATGTTCGTGTTCATTTTGGAATTCTTTTAGGGCACCACGTCGTCATATTCTTATGATGACGAAATATAATAATTTGGACGTATTTTCAAAAACTTGCTTTCATGCAAGATATATATACTTCAATTGAATGATTGATGAAGATGATGTAAATATAGACATCGATAATCATATTGAAGATGAAACTTTTACTGATGATTTTGATTATTCCAACAAAATATTATCGGATAGGAAAAAATTTAATACGGCACTGGCGATAACTAAAAATATTGCAGATATTTTGTCTAATTATGGAACGCAAACCTTCAATAAATATGTAGATGAATTAAAAGTAATAGAAAGCAATGCAAGAAATGGAATTTCTCTTTTTGAACATGAGGGTAGTGGGCTTAATGCAATTGAACCAGAAGAACCTGAAGAACAAATTCGGCCTAATAACGAACCCTGTTCAAATCAACCAAATAAAAACTTAAAACTCAAAATTAAAATTAAATCCAAAGGACGTCCGAAGAGAAAGACTAGCAGACCACTTTTTACAAAAAAAAAAATTAAAATACAGAATAAAAAATAATATATTTATTTTACTGGTATATTTCACTGATTTAACGATAGTTCAGAGTTTATTGATTACTTTATTGAACAACATTGTAAATGAACTTAAATAAATAAAACTATAAATATTTATAATTGTGTAGTTGTTATCAAAATATTAATTGTAAATAATTGCATATTCAGTCAGTACTATATGTGTAAATAGCCAATTGCATACAACAGTCAGTATGTATAAATAGCCAATTGCGTATACATACTGTATGTATAAATAGCCACATCCTTTTTTGTACAGTTTCCTTGCTTTAAAACATTACAGTACATATGAAAAGTTACAACAGTACAACGCAATTAAACTATTCAGTGTACTACCTGAATGTATTAAAGGCAATATATTAAAGTAAATCGTCAAAACAAGAACATATTCAAAACACTTTAAAAGAATGTCTTGTACCCAAAGTTTTGTACTCGGTAGACGAATTTCTGTGAGGTACTAAATACATATACGACCCCACTGTATAAGTTTTTCTTTCTTTGGTTTTGCTATTGCTTTTTCAATTTTCGTTTATTTCATCAGTTGCAGTTTAGTTTCAGTAAATAGATGTAAATGCTGTTAGTTACTATATTTTATGTGAATTTCCTTTTTTTTGTACTCTTTTTCTTTCTGACTTGTCTCGTGACCATTTGGTCTGCGGGAGTTCATTGATTTGTAAATTGTTGTATAGTAATTAAAGCAAAATTTCGTTTTTTTACAAAGGCTTAGAAAAAGAAGATATAATATTTTGCAGATATATTGAAATTTTAAAGTACTCGCTTCCACTTCCCATACACAAACTTCTGAACGAAAATAAAAATCGACTTGTTTTTTTTAACCTTAACTGCTGTCGTCTGCAAGTTAGCAGGAGGGCAAAGTACTTTCGGCCTTCACTGTACGTATATGCGGTTCATTTGCGAGTAATATGTTCTACCTTGTTCAGTTTTTATAAAATGATTTCAACATCAAGCACATATATACGTAAAGGGGTTTAGTACGTAATTTTAGAATTTCTGAAAAGTGGATATAGTTCTTATACGTTAGGTCTTGATCAAAAGGTCCCATATGACATTACCCTTACTATATTGCGATCAAGAATGTATGTAAACAGGATTCTATTGATTGTGAATTGTAACAGTGAAGCTTTCCACTTTAAAGCAAGTACCGATCTACATCATATTGCTTAAATAACTTAGGGAGCATTGATCGGCGATTTGTAATGCCGAAAATGCACACTGTGCTTCATACACGAAGACATGAATATTTGATGTTCGCTTAAGACCTACCGCGAGGTGGTTGTATGGCACAGAGCTTCACACATTTATGTAAAGTTTATAGTCCATTTTATAGGTCAGATGGACGAGCGCATATATGTATATTGTAAAATACCGGCGGCAACCGACGGTAAATAGAATTACACGAAACGCTTAACCCTGCCATGTCCTGACTATCCCTGTTCTTTCAAGTCTTTCTCTTTTCCTCCCTATTGTTCACTTTGATTATGTGTTTATGTGGTTACGCGTAATACACATGCATGATTCCGTTTTCAATTCCACATTGGTTAACACAAAATAATTATTTCTTTGTCCACCATTTTCGATATTTGTTTTGTTAACCTTAGAGGTAATACGCAATCTCCACTAAATTATTTGTAATTCCCACGTTGCAACCTGCTGTTATATTAATTTGGTTTTTGTTGATTAAATTACATAAATAAGAAAACATACATACGTTTGTTAATCTGCGTCGGATTTGTTTTCCTGCTTTTATGAGTAATCATTCAGGAAACGCGCAGCATATGCTAATTTCGGCATTGAAACAGTGGAAGTGAATAAAACAAAGGATTATACAGAAAAATAGTAAGAATATTTGGAAGGAAGTCATTGGATTCATAAACAAATCTAATTAATTAAAAAAACGAATATTCTCAAATCCCAAACATTCATAATTGTGTTGAATTATTAAAATTTGAAATAAATGAATTCATTTTCTAAAATTATAGAAAGGACTGTGGGGTAATATGGCAACTAGCACTAAAGTATCGGCACACTCCGCACCACTCGAGTGATCCGAACCACCGCCGTGTTTGATGGTAGAAGCACGTTCACCCGCAGGTCTTCTTACAAACACTTGTCTTCGCAAACCGAAAATCTCGAATTTGGATTCGTCAGTCCACAATACCTTGCTCCAATCTTTTAACCATCCAATTTCGATGTTGATGTGCCCATTGTAAACTTTTTTTCTTATTAATAACCGTGGACACGGTAATTAGCTTCGGAAGTACAGTATTGATTTCTGCGGCGATTTTTTGAGCTATTTTTCTTCTATTTCACTTGCTGGACACCACAATTGCAATATCTTGAGCTAATGTTGTCGCCGTTGGTCTACCGCTTCTTACTTTATTTAGAAAACTGCCACTTTCACTGTATTTTTGATGTTATAATCAATAGTAGATGGATTTAAATGTAATTTTCTAGCAATTTAACGATTGCTTATGCCTAAGTTATGTTGTACTACTATCAGAGCACGCGTTTCAACATTAAATTATTTCCTTTTCGGCATGTTTTAAAATTTTAAACAAAATTACAACCCGTAATTTAAAAATATTACTTCAAATGGCTTTATTATAGCTTCATGATTCATAGTAAAATAACCAACTGGGATTTCAAGAAATAAGCTCTTTGTTGTCGCTACTACCTGGGCTTTTATGACGGCATTACCCCTCATACAGATAAAAGAAGAAAAGGGACCGATATTATTTAATGAATTTAAGTAAATCTTACTGATTATTAGGGTACTATTCAATAACGCTGGAATGCATGTCCTAAATACATTCTGTGAAAACAAAAATGTAAAATCCAAAGTTGCCCAAATATTTATTAGCGATAGTGTATGTATATGTATTTTTTGTGGGTTCATCATACGGAAGTTATCATATAGCAGCCTGGAATAAATTACACTTCCATCCATGTGGTTCAACAATTACTACCAATGGATTTTGAATAATATTAATAACGATATTATTTTAGATAAGACATTCTTTGCTGATGAAAGTGATGAATATGAAGATTGATTTCACTTGTCTGGTTATGTGAATTCGCAAAAATTAATTAATAAAATTAATTATACATGGTATCAATGTCTCGAAAACCAATTATTAATGCTGAAAGACATACAAATAATCATGAACTCTGGTACTTAGGCTTCCGTGGTCGTCAGTTACACTATGCTCTACAAAAGGAAGGCAACCATTCGATTCGACCTCCACGGTGAAACGTATGGAATCATGTTGGGAATTCAAAAACGATAGGAAATTGTTTAAAGAATCGTGTTCACGAGGACAGGCGACACAGATGTCATCAACGTACCTGTTCCAATACTTTGGATTCGGAACGGCTATTTCGAGAATTCATGGATCCCCATTGTCAACCGTACGACTGAATGATGTGCGAAGGGATTTTTAATTCTAACGTGCCTATTTTGCAACTACTCTTAAAAAGATATTTACAAGTACCTACTTTTGCCGCCTACATAGCCTAAAACTAAAACATGCAAAATATACGAAAAATGAACGATAAAGTTCTTGTTTGTGTAGCATGAAAGGTAAAGCATCTGTCCGCTTTACCCTAATAAATCGAATTGAGTGGGCTAGTGGTTCTTTCCCTCTATTCAGCAAATTTGTATTCATTTTCATATAAATAACTTCGTAAGCGTCTAATTCCCACGGCGATGTTACGTTCTCAATTAATTTTAGGTTTTCTAATTTAATATTATACCCCGTTTCGTTTATATGTTGTGCTACACTTAACGATTCAATTTTTCCATATCGGTAGCATGCGATGTGCTCCGTGAATCTGATGGCTGTCGCTTGTTTCGTTTGTCCAATGTAGGCTTTCTCAGAGCCAATACATGCAATTCCATAAATTCCCGACCTTTCCCTTCTAATCGGTTTATCTTTCGGATTGCCAAGACATTTAACTCAAAATTCGAAACCATTAAAGTTACAGTAGAAGAAGTGAACTATCAACTTCCATTCCTAGATAATTTAGTAATTTGTTACAACAAAAAACTGGAAATAGACATCTACAGAAAGGAAACAAACACTAATAGTTATATTATGACAGATTCTAACCACCGTGGACAACACAAAATAGTGATTAGTTTCTTAATACATTGGTAAAATTCCCCTTGTGTAAAGGTAGTTACAACAAAGAATTTAAATTCGTAAAAAATTTAGCTGTTTACAATGGTCACTCTTCTATAGATATCGATCGCACCCGTAAGGAAGTCCGACATAGGCATTATGTAAGAAATTTCACGACTTTAATCCCGGCAGAAACCCGCGATAAGAAATTTGTGAAACTTGCCTTCCACAGAATACGGAAAGGTGTTAGTAAAGTTTTTAGGGCACAAGATATGAACGTGTGTTTCAGTTCGCGAAATACACTCAAAAACCTTCTTGGCAATCCGGAAGATAAACTGGATATAAAGAAAAGATCGTTAACTTATAAAATTGCATGTAGTGACTGTGATAAATCCCACATTGGATAAATGAAACGAGCGACAGGTACTAAGGTTAAGGAGCATATCGCATGCTGCCAATATGGGAAAATCTAGTCGTCAAGTGAAACACAACACATAAGCGAAACCGGGCGTAATATTAAATTAATAATAATATAATAGTAAATTAGAAAACATAAAATTAATTAAGAACGTAACTTCGCCGTGGGAGTTGGACGCTTACGAAACTATTTATATGAAAATGAACACAGACTTACTGAATAGAGAAAGGGTCACTAGCTCACTCAAAACTTATTGATTCATTGGGGTAAAGCGGACGCATGTTTTACGTATCGTGCGTATAACATCTGAGATACAGTTTTATGGTGTATAGGGGGCAAAAGTAGATATTTGTAAATATCTTTTTGAGAGTAGGGATAGAAAAAGTATGTTAGAATTTAAAAAAAAATTCTCACATCATTTGGTCGTGCGGTTGACAATGAGAATCCATAAATTCTCTAAACAGTTGCTCCGAATTAATTAAATAATAACTTGTGTGGTGCGAAATGAGCCAATACTTTCGTGTTATTTGCAATTCATTTTCTCTTAAACCATTGCTTCTTCATTCGGCAAAAAGTTGCAGCAATGTGATGGTAATTATGTTATCGAGATAGATTTTTTTATTTCTGTGGTGCAGTGATAACAGAGGTTGTTGCTGGCAGTGACAGGTTAGAAACTCTATAATCTAGTCCTGTTAGAGGTGGCGACAGCCTTCTGCTGCGTCCGGTACAATTTCGAGGTATAGTTCGCAGGTTGGAGAGCAATTAAGTGTATTAACTCTTTACGACGAGGGGACAAGGTAACAAACCTAGTCACTTTACATACACTGTGTAGGTACACATGCTATGATTCTACGGTTATATCAAGCTTAATAACAAATCAAATATCGTGGGCCGTTTACCACACAGCCAAAAGAAGTTTAAACATTTACAAAAATAGAAACGTTTTGTTTATTCTTGAAAACGTCTACAAGATTATCCAGTTTAGTGCTCTTGTTCTTTTTCCATTGTCTATTTCTATCACCCCAAATATCTACAATCTAGTTTGTATTACTTATCAATTTGTTTGATTCGTTGCTGCCAGAGACTTATTGTAGTCTTGTTTTAATACTAACTATTTTTGTTTATAAAGAATCTCTTAGTATAGTTAGTGCAATACTATAATAGGAAATTCCTACAAATCATGTGTACAGATAAACTGAATGGAATTTAAATCCCCACAATCCATGTAGAATCAATTTAGAACAGACAAAAGAATGAAGAGACACCTACAAACGATATCTCGGGAGCGAATGGAGATTTTAAAATTTTGAAAACTTTGTTATAAATGTACGGTAAGGGTACATATTCTGTGATATTTTTTTCAATTAAGTGCGTCACCGCTTGGTGGCGTTAACTAACTTATTTTTGTGTTAAACGGAATACCTACTTTTTATTCGATTTCCCTAATCTGCAACACATTTGTGATAACTTTCCTTATAGCTGTTACCAACTCATCTGTTGTACTTTTTTGGCAAATAGTAATTTTTATAAAATTAACACGAGATCTAAAAGATTGCATTCTGTAATGAAAATACATCACCTGTCGCAAATTTAAATTAACATCCTCAACCAAAAGAGGTAGCTGATGTATTGGGAAGTCCAGCTATTGCGGTGCTGTTAAGGTGCAGTTAAAAAAATATGGACCGATCAACCAGTCTCCCAATATTCCATACCAGACATTTATACTTCATCTTCTTTGAAAATTAGCTTCTCTCCTCCAATGTTGGTTTTGAGACGACCAGTAATGTGAATTATGGCTAAGTCCTTCGCGCCAGGTTAGAAGTAAGGTTGCCCGGCCCACGACCCGACCTATGTATGCAGACGAATCGGCATGAGCTACCCCAGCGAATGAAATTATTGATTTATTGCAACAGTTTCTCCTCAACCTTTCGCAACAAATGCCGTTTTCAAACAAAGAAAAAGCAAATAATGGTAACAAAAACACTTCAACGTCGCCCTATTTACCAAACATTTTTATTGCGTCAGCTTTTATTTTTTACTATAGGGTACTGATTTCGAAATTTCTCTTCTGCCCGGCGTGAGTCACACATACGCTATCTATAAAACGCGGCCCATACGACTGGTCCGATTCTGTCGCGACGACCGATTTTATCAGGCTTAATTATGACGATTGACTATTCCGTTGTTTGAAAAGTTGCTCTCATCAGATCACAGAACGCAAGCCTGGAAATTTGCAATTTGTAAATGAAGTCTCATAAAATCTTCCGTGATAAAAGTAAGTCTACGAATTTTATCGCCATCGTAAAATCCAGGCATCAAATGAATTTTAAACGGTTTGCACTTATTAGATTTCAATATCTTATGAACCAAACCAGTTGTTATAGCACAATCTTCAGCAATAGATCTCACAGACGTGTGAGGATTGTAGATAACACTTGCATGCTAATACACTTAATCTGTTGGCTTCATTTGTTGCTGTTCTTCTTCAATTTTTGCATTAACGTATTAGCCGCACGAATAAATGATTTGTTTCCTAGATGGCGTCGATGAGAAAATCTAGTAGCATACAATGCTTGTGCGGCTCTTGCATTTTGCTAACACTACACTTAAATTATTATCATATCGTAATACCCTGAGTATTGAGCATGAAAAGCGAGTTAGTTTAACCATCGTGAAAGGAGGTTAAGGGGAAATGGTTTATTTAGCCGAATAACGTTGCGTGGACCACTCTTCCGCAAACAAAATAAAATAAAACGGCTGCAGTGGGCTACAGATCATCAACATTGAACAGTTGATGAGTGGGAAAATGTTTTGTAGACCGGTGAGTCCAAATTTGAGCTCTTCCAAGAGGAGAACGTTCGTGCGAAGGTCGAAAGGAGAACGAGCAGCAGAATCATACAGTCGAGCATGGGGGCGGATCGGAAATGGTTTGGGGTTGTTTTGGCACAAATGCTATACCATCTGGAATGGGAATAATCGGTGACTATTTTATATTTCAATGTGATAATGATTAGGAACACACTTCTAAACCGTGCCGTATATATTTAGAATCAAAATAATGAAATAGCCTCCACAAAGCCCAAATGCTAATCCCATAGAGCTTTTGTGGGAGGAACGCAGGTAGGATAGACTGGTGAAAATAAATCCTCCAACTTCCAATAAATCGCTGTGGAAACAACTACAAGAAGTCTAGCTTAAAATCGAAACCGCTGCTCTGACGAAATTGATAGAGAGAATACTGCGAGTGTGTGCCGCAATTATTAATAGTCGAGGTGGACATTTCGACGAAACGAAAAGATTTATTTATTTTTTCGTGTCAAATAAATTCTATTATTGAATAAAGACAATTTTTTTTTGTTTTAAGTGTATTTTATTAAATGCGAAACTACAATTTCTTTTTCAGTTAACACTTCACTGATTTATGTGTATTTCTTTGGGTGAATGATGGTCAGTAGTGTATATGCCCCTTATAATGTTTATAACGAAGTTTTCAGAATCTTAAAATTTGTACTCATTCCCAAGATATTGCGTTGTTCCATTCGTTGTTGAACGCACTATATTTAATTTTAGCGGAATTTGTGACTTTTTTTTAAAGGAACAATTATAGATATTCAATTTCGAATTTTGAGTTACTTAACATTGATTGTATATTTGTTGCAAATGCACCAATTCCCGATAAAATGCCAATCTACAATTTGACATTATCGCTGAAGTTACTGGGAAGATTGGTGATTGATATGCTTATCAGTCTATATTCACATATACATTGATATGGATCCACAATATGAAGAGGAAAGTTCATTGATTGGTACACTACATATGCGTGTATAGAGGTGGGTATATATCTTAACTCCCCTTAATCTTCGTTAAGATTCGTGAAAATCGCGGCTGTAAATACGGTAATGTAATATTTCGGTAAAGTTGGATGGTCTTTCTAATATCAAACATTTTGTAGGTATTTACGAAAGTAATAACTTTGTGGTATATATGTTCATATATATGAATTATCATGGCAACAGATTTCCGCTGAAGAAGAATAATTTTACAGTCTGAGACTCTAATGAGAACTACCTTTTTGAATCAAGCCATTTGCTGACATAATTAACCTCACGCATTTGATTTATTTTACGTCCACGTACAGGCTGTCCAAAATTCGTGGGCTGCAGTGAGGATTTCGGTTGCTATTACACAGAAAATGCTTCTACGTAACATTCCGAAGCCTAGCATAGATTTTAATGTAGAAATTTCTCCAATTGACATTTTACTAAACCCATGTATATTTAGAAAAAACTACAGCAATATGCAATTTATTTTCAATTTTTTTCAAAGCTGTAAAAACAAGCTAAAAAAATCGTAATCACAGAATTTCCGTTTACCAAAATTGAATGAGTACATTTAATTTCCAAGAGTAGTTTTAACATTCATGTACTGATCAATTACACTTTTTAAATTATACAATCTATATCACGCGATCGATCATACCGTCATGTGACTGATCGTGCCATGTATTACACTCAGTGGAGTGATGATTAAAGCTGGCCACGAGCGATACCGCGCTGTAGCGTAGAGTCGACCAGGCCTCGCGTTCCACTAGAGTTATTCTGCTAATAGAGATGTTTGCTGCCGCAAATAATTTCGCTCATCTTTTGAATAAAAATTAAATAACACGTGCTCAAACGCTTACCATTTTAAGAGTCCTCCGTGAAATCACAAAGTGAATAATGTCTGTTAAATATCTGCAACATTAGATATGTTTCAACTGTTGTTTCGGCAAAACTAGTACGGCATGAGGAAAAAATGCGTTTATATGCAGAGAACGAACGTTCTACATCTAGTAATGTAATATTTGCGTAAGTAAAATAATCTTTCAAATAACTTAACGATTCTGTTGACGCACCTTCACAAATGTGACTTAATGTGCCAAAATCAGAATTTTTTCTCAAAAACACTTTCAAATTTTTCTAGAACAGAAACATTTTTTGCGTCTTCAATCGCGCATAGCTGTGCGAGAACATGTTGCACTATTTGTAGAGATTCTTCTAACGGCACCGCAGGATTTTGTAATTTTTCTATTGCATCTGCTAGCCCGAAGTAATTGTCGTGAATAAGTTTTAAATCCATTTTAACCTGACTATCTTGTAATTTCGACTGGCTTTTCTTGATAGCGGCAGCTTCCTTTGTATCGAATTGTAAAACCACGTTCTTAATATTGTCAAAATATTTATGATAATAAAACGCGGCCTGCAACCATATTCCCCAACGAGTTAGAATAGGTTCTGGTGGCTCTGGTATACGGGGGCACAGTCTGTGAAATTCGCGAATACGTTTCGGTGATTTGACAAATACTGCTTTGGTATGCGCTATTAAAGCGTCTACCTCAGGATAACATTTTCTGATACTATCCGCCACAAGATTGAGAGCATGAATTTTACACGTAAGGTGTAACAAATTAGCAGAATGCTTTTTAAGAGACCGGCCTACAGAAAGCATGTTTGCAGCACCATCACTCACTAACATCAAGAGTTGGTTTGTTGAAAGTTGAAACTTGTCAAATGTATTTAACACTAACTTTGAAATTACTTCGGCAGTACACTGTTGTATTCGTTTGGACACTAATAGAATTGAAGGTGCCTATTGATGAGGTTCCAATTTGCGTGCCATTACATTAAGAACAGAATGTTTCCTCCGATCTGTTGTTTCGTCGACACATAACCACAATTTTTGATCTTTCAACTCCGATTTTATTTTTTGTTCAATATGTTCGCGCGCAGATGGCACAATTCTTCGTAACGATGTTCAATTTGGTAATTTGCACTCCGAATAGTAATTCTAAAAGCAGATAAATGGTTCCTTGTCTAATAAATTAAACGGTATATTACATGCGATAAACGTAACGCATAAATTAAGTATAAATTTTTCATTGTCTCGTGCGCAATTTCTTTTTGAGACATGATTTTCACTATTTACGTGTCGTAGACAATGTTGTCTGGACCAACACATTAACGGGATTTTACAAATTACACATTTAATTTTAGCACCTTCATATATTAAGTCTGGAATTTCTGCAATAAATTTTCGAAGTTTGTCCGACCGCGGTCGTTTTGCTAACGAAATCATAATTTTTCTAGGACAGATAAACAATTGCGCAAATGACCGGCAGCGAAAATGTCCGTACTGCTCCGCAGACGAAGTAATACTACCGTTCCTCTCGGTCCGAACTGATTCTACGCCGATGCGCGGTATTGCTTGTGGCCAGCGTTAGTGATGATTCATCCAAACTGGTGGTAGGCAAAATAATGAAATCTGAAGAACTATTACGGGAAGACACTAAAGAAACGAAGGCTGGCATAAAACAGATACACACCCTTTTGAACATAGGGGTGGAAGGTGGGGTTCGCGTCCATTAAGCTCCTATTGCATCAAGCTTAATGTATGTCCCTTTAAAAATGTTAAACGCTTGTATCGATAATAGGAAATAGTTAACGGGAAACGCGGAAACCCCCGATCTTCAAAACTCGATTTCATCCTCCGAAGCCGTTTCTCAACAGAAATTGGTATTTCACATAGTTCTATTAAGGTATAAATTCTGGGCACCTTTCCTTGTAAGTATTGTTTACATCTTTCCTCATTATTTTACGTAAACATTCAATATTTGCTGCCGTTATGAATGTGACATTATAGAAAACGAACACATCAAAAAAAGTTTCTTGGAAACAACTTTACGTTAGTTGTGTTTTTATTACAAATAGTAGATATCAATAATTTGTTCTTTAGAAATTCACATCTGTTAAGCGAACGCTAATATCGCATGTTGGGTGTTCTCACAGTACTTATCAATTCCAGTCTGAGGTAGATACTATCGAGAAAATGTATGTACGCAAGTGTATAATCTAGAATTGTGTGATTATACGTAGATCGGAAAGCGTAATTGAGCATGTGGATTTATATTTCACGTGTTTCGAATGTTTTCTACCTCAATTTCTTCATATTCTCTTGGCGAATTGATGTAAAAGTTAGTAGGAATCATCATTCGTTAAAGAATGTACATTTGTAAGTGAAGTAAGCGAGTATCGTTCGACTTTATTTTTCAAAGGTTTTTAGCAAACTTGTTTCTTTCGATTTCGACATTTTTATGTGTCTGTACTTTAAACAGTTAAGTGTTTAACGTACAACGTATAACGCTTGAGTTTTTAGGAACCATGGTGATTACGACAGTTATTTTGTTGTTACTTACAGTCCCTCCCTGGCCGTCGAATTAGGACCACTTAAAAATATTATGATTTTGGAGTAAAATTAAAAAAAAAACACTTGGTAATGTTGGCAATATTATTATTTAATAACATTTTATTATTCCCTCAATCCTTTTTGGCACACTACCAATGCAGCTTTTTATTGTTTTTTTAATTTCGCCGCTGTTATGCCATATATCTTCAATATGTTGTTGTAATTCTTCCTTTGTAATTGAATTTCGTGTACTGACGATATTTTTCAAGACATCCCACACATTTTCAATTATATTTCAGAGTTTTAGTTTTATTAGTGTGCGTCTATTTTCGCGGTCAATTATTACCATAATGGGAAAGAAGGATATAACCACAGAGAAAAAAGCACGAATTTCTGCTCTTCTAGAGACGGGAGAGTTTTCTGATGAATGATAATGATAATGATAATGATAATGATAATGATAATGATAATGACAATGACAATGACAATGACAATGACAATGACAATGACAATGATAATGATAATGATAATGATAATTATAATGATAATGATAATGATAATGATAATAATAATAATAATAATAATAATAATAATAATAATAATAATAAATGCATTTATTGGCCTTTATTGTTATTGCATAAGGTATAGCACAAAATGTAACACAATATAGGATATAAAAAATATACACTTAAAGATTGGGGAAAGGTAAGGTTTAATTATCGTCTGTATTTTTGGTAAAATTCGTCCTCATAGTTCGCTTAATGGTTCTCTAATTTTTTACTTTCTCCTAGATTATTTATAGCGACGAATCACGGCTAGAAATGCTAACGGAGAGAAGCCAATTTGTTCGTCACGTCTTTCAGAGCGCTATAAAAAAGCATGTTCGATCAAATCTATTAAACACCCCCCCATCTCTAATGGTTTGGTCGTGTATTATGACATAAGGACCGGGACAACTATATTTCGTTAACGGAACAATGGAACAGAAACAATATAGAAAAGTTTTAGAAAACTATACAATACCTTATATTGGTTCATTGGATCCGACTCAAGGACCATATACTTTCATACAAGACAATGCACCGTGTCATAAGGCAAAAAGTGTATTGCGATACCTTGAATCTAAAAATCTGCGTGTACTACATTGGCCAGGCAATTCAATAGACGTAAACCCAATTGAAAATGTGTGGAAGGTCTTTAAAAACATCAAAGTACATGAAACTCGACTGCAAAGGAAGAATTACCACAACATATTGAAGATGTATGGCATAATAGCGACGAAATTAAAAGAAACAATAAAACGCTGCCAGCGCAGTATGCCAGAAAGGATTTAGGAAATAATAAAACACAGAGGAGGAACAGGCAAATATTATTAAATATATATTCAAATTATACTTACTTGGATGTTGTATGTAATTAAACAATAATATTGCCAACATTACCAACTGTTTTTTTTTTAATTTTACCCCAAAATCACATTTTTAAGTGGTACCAATTCGATGGCCAGGGACTATACTATTGACTTATTATGGAATAATTTAACTGTTGCCTAAAGTAAACATATTTTTTGAAAAAATTACACATTATTTTCTGAATTCACCACTGTATCTGATATGATGTCATGAATGTATCTTTTAAATGAAATTAATTATATGCTTCATATAATTCTCAATTTCTGGATTCTGTGTAAACAGCAAATGTGAGTCTAATATTGATGCTTTTGAAACAAGCAGTTTTAAATAGCAGGTTCCAAATTATTACTAATTTAAAAGTAATTCAAAGATGATGATTAAACAAAGACAATATGATTATTCAAAAACGTAATTGACAGATATTTAAAAAAAATATTTTTTATGTTGGTTACAACTACGTTTAATAGTTAAATCCAAGACTGAAACTTTCAATTGCGTTTGACATATTTGACAGATGATGTAAATAAGCTTCTGTTTAAAAAATAAAAAAATATTTCCTAGTAAAGACAGAATCTAGCATATATTTATAGTAGATGCTCAAAGTGATGTCCTTTGGTTTCAATATAAATCCTTACCCGTCATTTCATGTTGTTAAATGTGTTGACGAGGTGTTGAGGCGTTATCGCATTTTGAATTGCTTCGGTAAGTTCTTATATTGTGTGTAGCGTATCCTTAAACGCTGTATTTTTTTAGCTGTAGAAAGGTAAAACAATTTAAAATAGTTAGATTAGGAGAACGTGTAGGAAAATCTACTACACGGTTATCAAAATATTCATGTAAGAGGTCCATTGTTTGTAGCGTTTTATGGGTTATGGCATTGTCTTCTTAGAAGTATCCGTTCGTTAGTTCATCATGCTGAATTAGAAAAGGTTGTAATAACTTATTACGATATCTTTCTGCGTTTATCGTTTCATGAAGAAATAATGGACCAGTAATTTTTTTCCGTGAAGTTGCTATCCAAACACCAACCTTTTCAGAATTCTCTGGTTTCTGTATCGTGATATAAGGGTTTTCACTGGACACAGGTGCATGATTTGTTTGTTAATAAAACTATTAAAATGGAACCAAGCTTCGTCTGAGAAGAAGGATTTGTCAAGAATATTATCATCATTCACATGATTTTTAAACCAATTCTAGTATTGCACTCTCAGAACATCATCAATGAGCATGAGTTCTTGCACAACACGAATTTTGTATGGATATTTTTGGACATCTTTTTTTAACATGCTGACAAATTAAGTTCCCGAGAAAGCTTTCTAATTGACTCTCTAGGTGAATGATCTATACGCTTCCTCACATCCGCAATAGCTTTAGCAGTTCTTTCCTTGGGTCTACCACCGGGTTTGTGACTTACTGTACCAGTTTTATGAAATTTAGTAACGCAGCGAACAATTTGTTGATATAAATCAAGATGTCATGCTGCAAAGTGTGGTGGAAAATGTGGAAACTGAAGACGAAATTCATCCATACACAAGTTGCTTTCGTCCATTAGATTTCTACGATAAATGCTTGGTGATCTGTAGTAAATATGCTAAAATGCTAAAATTTATAAGATACGTCAATAAACATCAAAGGTAATTTGAATTGTCTAACTTGTCAATAAATGTCAAACGTAATTTGATGCTTCACCTTGGATTTAACTGTCAGATGTAGCTCTAACCAACATGAAAAATAATAAAAAAAAAAACGTGGCTCCCCCGATTTTTTTTTATGATCATATTGCAGTACGTGCATACAAGAAGTCAAAGAACGTAGCTTGTTAACGTAGCAAACTAACGTAGTAAAAAAAAACAAACTTTAGTCCTTACTACAGGAAACTGTTTTATTAAGGAATTTATATAAGTATTTTGTGTATTGATGTTTTAAAAACATGAAGTACGTGACTAATATGAGAAAAAAAAATAGAGAAATGATTTAAAAAATGAGGAAAAATATTGGAAGCTTCATTTGAATAATGTATCTGTGATGTTACAATCAGAAACAGTGAGGCCATTATGGGCAAAAAATAAGAAAAAAAGTATGCAAATTAATAATCGACGCGCCTGAGGACTTTTCCGAAACATATTTGATTTCCAAAATAATGCATTTGTTCCATATCTTAGGGACATCGCGTTTGTAGTATATTATTTATATATATATGAAAGTCTTTATGCTAGCGGGTGCTTCTGCAAGAGTAGTTCAGGAGCTGTTGAAAAACTAGTGGTTTCAGGAACATGTATTTTAGAAGAGCTAAATATTTCTAAAACATAATATTCATATGTGAGGGGTAAACATAAAAATCCATTTTCTTCATTTCTTCTTTGTCAAAAATAAATTCGTGCCTCTTTCAAAATGAACTTATTCTTGTGCAGACGTTACATTAAAACCATTAACAATAAAAACTATGTCTTGTTCTCAACTGTTGGTAAACGTAAAGTAGCGACATGTCTTAGTAACCGAATACAATTTCTTTTTCATTGTCCAAAAATTCACTTCATGCGACTTAATAACCCTTATCGTAATTTTTATTGCAATAATTAATAGCAGTTATTTATTAACCCACCGTGAATGCTCGAAATTCCTGTCCTCCATATAGATATGTTTGCATAAATGTTTTGTAAAAGTTGTTCTGCACTTTTCTTAGGATGCTAAGTATTGTACTCCGGAATGCTTGCGTTATTTTTCATACGCAAATCGTATGTATTCATTCTATTTTTATGTAATTTATTTCGTAAGTACCTACTTATGCTTAAAGTTTTAAATCGACAGTTAAAAACTGAAGCAATGCCAGTATCTTTTGTTTACTGTTGTCATGGTAAGCAAACAGTACTAGCATTAGAAACCATTTGGATGCAAATGCAGGACTCGCGTTTGATTGCAAATATTTGGTTTACTTTGAATGTTAGATACATACATGCATCATTATGCAAGACTGTTGTAGATATAAATTCCCTATGCGGTGAATACAGAAAAAATATATGGTACTACTGGAAAAAATTATGTTTCTGGTGTTTGAATTTGGCGAAGTTTCGTGTCAAATTCTGAGTACTTTGTACATTTTGAAGGTGCTCTAATGCAATATTTAGATAGAATCAAATTTAATCTTCTAAAAATGTAGGCTGAAATGTGTTTGCATTTTGGATTTTTTGAAAGAAGTAGGTGTATCCAAATTTTATGGGATTGAGGAGAAAATCACGAATATCTCGAAATATGTTAGAAATAGACATATGAAATGCATATTATGTTGGTTTATTTCCATTTCCAGATAGAGAAACTAAATAAGTAATAATATACAGAATGGTCCGTTTAAAATTACAAAGTAGGTACCTGGCCACTTATCGATCACTTTGTATATACGGAAACGTTTCTGAAAGATATCTTATGGTGTGTATTACATTACATGAACGTTTTCACGTCCTAATACTTACATAATATGCAGAATGTAAAGAAACAAAATTAATTGGATATAAACAAACAAATGTTGGAACCCAGTATTTTTATTTCATGTGCAGAACCGCACTTTGTTTGTAATAGAAAGGCGGGATTATTTCACAAGAACCTACCTACACACACAGACGAAATATTAATGTCTCCGGTCCAGAACATTGAGCGAAACTTCTCCCGAAACTTTCAACATAGACATAAGTTTTCTTTGTGGGCGCTCTTCTGTAAGTAAACGTAATCATTTTCTACATGTGCATTATATTCCCAGTACGTTTTGCGAAGTTAACACTCCCCGAGTTTTGCGGTTGCTTCGCAAATAGTCTTCCAATAACAGGCGGATTGTATTATGTATGTTTCGCAAGTTAGGTACATTTAATCTAAACTTCATCTGCCATCTTCTTAATTAATCATGTTTAGTAAAAGTTTTACGATTTCATAGAAGTAGGGGTAGATTTTGACAATTTAGGAAAAGGGAGGAACAATTGTTAATAAAAGAAAGATACAAGTTCGTTGTAACAAAAGAAATTGTTAGTTTGGTGTTTATTAGGGCAGAAAGAAAGTTATCCAATGCTAAGTAAAGGAAATATTAGCCTACTGCGATAACTAGGAGCCATGCACTGAAGTATTACTCAAAACGCTACTGTTATTTTGCTTCTTCGATAGATAGAGAAAAGCAACAAATGAAATGTGTGTTTATAATTTCCTACAATACTAACTAAATAATCAACTCTTATAAAGTTCAGTATTTAGTTATACTTTTTTATTGAAAACAACCGTTTTGTTGTGAATGAAAGAAAATCAAGTACTTAAACACTGCAGTAGTGAAATACTTAACTACTGCCTCTACTACAATACATAGCTAAGCTATGATTTTCAGCGATAATACCGAAGTAAAGAATTACACTATTTATACACTGCACCGCAAAATTATGGAATAAATTCCTTATATTTGAAGCAATTTGTTTTTCAAAAAAATGCTCGGACGGGTCAATTTTATTTTTTTTTAAATAAACATTCTTGCATCAACTTTAAGTTCCCCCCACTTCTGATTTTCAAGTAATGACAACACCGTCCCGATTCTTTTTATTTTGATAAATCAATTAATTGTCTAAATTGTACCATCAAAATAATATCTCGCATAACAAATGTTCAAATAAAAGCCATTCAAAGAGTGGAAAAAGATAAATTTGAATAATAAAAAGCAAAGGTAAATGCTGTTATTCAAGGAATTAAATGATTCTTTCCTTTAAATCAATTGTTCAAAATGCTCTCCACCTGTCCATAAATTCTACCACTAACAAAAAGTTTAGCAAAGAGTAAAGATAAGCTTTTAGAGATCAAGTAGGTATCAATCAAAAATACAGAATAATCTACATCTACAAATTTTAATTTTTGTTGGATGCGGCGATAAAACCAGAACTCAGCAAAAAGTGTGCAGTTTCTTTAATGCGAAATATCCAGATAGAAATATCAGCCAATCCACGGTGAGTAAAATCGAATGAAAATTTAGAGAAGCCGAGCACGTCAAAAATATTTCAAATGCAGGGTGTGCTAAGAAAATGAATGAAGATATGAAACTTGATATTTTATTAAATTTCTGAGCGATCAGTATTACGTGTATTAAAAACAAAAGATACTATCCTTACAAAATACAATTACTGCAAGAACTCTATGAAGTTGACTTTATCGTTGAATGAAGTTTTGTGATATAATTTTATGAAATTCAAGGGAAAATCATGAATATCTCGAAATATGCTAGAAATAGACATATGAAATGCATATTACGTCGGTTTATTTCCAGATAGAGATACCAAATAGGTAATAATATACAGGATATTTTTGATATAAAGTAGGACTTATGCAACCGTAATCCACTTTTCATTCGCCAAATTCTGTTTTCGGATGAATTCTCCTTTCGCCTAAAAGGTACAGTAAATCGACCAAATTGCAGGAGTTGAGCGAATCCTCATTGAATTACTGAAGTACACACTCAATACCCTCGTAAAGTTAATGTGTGGGATAGTTGACAATACTATCATTGGTCCCCTTTCCTTTGATGAAATTCCCACGGGGCAACGATATCTGGATTTCTTGAGGGATGCACTTGTACCTGTTCTTACAGAAATCTTTCCAAAATGAAGAGGATCCTGACTTATCGAATGGCGATATTTGGTTTCAGCAAGATGGTGCACCTCCGCGCCTTGCACGTCCTATTCGCAAATTTTTAAACAATTGTTTTCCTGGTAGGTAGATCAGTAGCCGAGGATGAATAGAGTGGCCCCTCGGGCCCCCGATCTTACGCCCCTTGATTTTTTCTTACGGGGTTATTTAATATCAAAAATCTATGTTGATAAACCGCAGAATCTGGAAGATTTGAAAAATAGAATTAAGTATGAAATGAGTCGAATTAGTCCTAATGTCTTCGAAAATATACAAAATGAGTGTGTCCACAGATTTTCTTGTTGTCAAGAGGCCGGTGGATGGCATTTCGGACATTTGATTTAAAGAAAACAATCATGTAATTTCTTGAGTAACAGCATTCATCTTTGCTTTTTGCTATTAATCAAATTTATGTTTTTACTCTTTAAATGACTTTTATTCGAAAATTTTGTTATGAGAACTCAAAATTGATGCAAAAATGATCATTTTAAACAATTAAATTGACCTGTTCAAACATTTCTTCGAAAAACAAATTATTTCAAATTTAATTTTATTCTATAATTTTGCCGCGGATACCTTTAAAGTTGCCCGACCGCGGTCATGCCTGGTTTACTAGAGAACAAGGGCCAGAATGCAAGGGTTGTAAAACTGAATTAATTAAAATATGTTTGCTTTTGTAAATTTCCATAATTACATAACAATCGCTCTTTACGTCAGGTATTAATTTTATATTACCATCTTATGGTTCTTTTCAATTTGAGATGAGCTAGATACACTTTGTACATAATTCTAATTGATCTTTTTGTCTGCTCAATATATACGTGATCACAATATGTACCTAATACTTTCTAAATTCCTGATTTATCCATTTTATCTACTTGGACTCTGGGGTTTCTTAGAATATTTTCAAGATCATTATTTGAAGAGAAGAGAGTTTTGAGATCAACTTTACAAAAAAATTCTTTGACCTTTCGTGTAACTTGGATAAAAGGCTAATTTAACATGTTTGCTATTCGTATCGTCGATACTTTCTAGTGCGAATAGATTTCCAACTTATTCTATAGTTATGTCCCCTAATAACATTATAGATTATATCTTCAGGATACTTGAAGAAGTCAGTGGTTGAAAGTTTGTGTTCTCATGAGTGATGGAGTCCCGTAAAATGAATATTACTAGTGGGTTTTCTATACAGTGCGGTCTTAAAGTCCCCCTCTATGCTAACTTTCGAACGACAGGAGTTAGCGTTTTTATAAAAAAGAGGTCGATTTTTATTTCCCGTGTACTAACTTTTGCCGTTATCAGCAGTTAAATTGTATTACTGGTGTCACCGGAAGTGACGTCTACTTTCTTATTTGTTGGCAATTGTTATGATTACTTTGCTTAGCAACGAGCTCTTTAGATCAGTCTGGCGTCACAAAAAACAATTTGGGGCACTTTACTAGCCAACATTACGCAACAAGAAAAACAGATTACCAAAACCTTTATTGCTGCATATCGTCATATTTCTTATGTTAAAGTGTAACGTATGTGGGATCGCGTTTCCGTGAAAACGTAAAAATATACGGGCGCTCGATTTAAAATGAGAAAGTTGACGTCACTTCCGGTGACACCGGCAATACAATTGAACTGCCGATAACGCCAAGAGTTTATTCAAAAAAATAGAAATCGCCCTATTTTTTCTAAAAACGCTAGCTTCTGTTGTGTTATTAATTATTCTTTTGGCAATAACTCAAACACTAATAGATATATCAAATTGCTTCTTTAACATTTTTTTTCTTGTAAATTTAATCTACTTTCCAAATATGGTATAATAATTAGCTCGTTCCATTTGAAATTTTTGAGAAAAATGATAAAAACTGTGATTTTCCAAATGACGCCCTCTAGCTTTAAGAGTCGTGGTTATTTTTTTTTTATTTTAATCAGTGAAGCTTCCTGTTTAAAATGAGATTTTGTTTATCAAATTTGGTTAATTCAAATTCTACTAGCTCTATGACGATAAGATTTATTTGACAATTTGTATGGGTATATTTTCTAGAAAAATCCTTTTTGTATGACTGTAGTAGTAGGCTTCGCACATGTACAACTACAACACAATGGAGTTTGAGCACATTCGAACCTCTATAAGCCTGTCAGGCCGAGAATTTATGGCGCCTACCTCGTTGGTCTACGTTCTAGCGTCTTTGCGATGCGATGGAGAGAAGTCATCGGTTCGTGGTCCCTTTACATATTATTAACGTATCCAGAAGAGGAATTCTGCTGCTTGTTTCCCCTTTATGGATAAATGTGATGGAAGGAAATTTCGAATGTTCCAAAAATCTGTTATTGAGCATTTGTTAATCTTGAAGATGCAAAGCATCTGCAACATATCTAATCCAAATTCGTTGACAATATGATAAACTGAATGGACAATATGGTTGAAAGGCTGTATGAATAGATCACTTTTTATGTTGGCGAATTGGTCCTCTTATTTATTAAAATTGTGAAAACTAGGGTAGTAGTTGTACAAACCTGAATCAAGTTAGTTGATATTGAAAGTACAATAGATTTGGTGGAATTGAATGAACTGTTTTGGTAATCACAGTTGAACAGTTGGGATTCAGTGGAAACAGAACATTAAGACGGCAAAATTAAAGTATACAAAAATATTCCCAATGCGCATTTTGTTTTGATAGAAATTCCCTTGCAACTCGCTTAACACAGTAATTCAGGGCTCGTAAATATTTTATGAATATCGGGATTTCTTAGTTCGAACTCATAAATTTTCCGTATTAAAGAAATTACGTTATTTAGTTATTAAAAAGTAAACAAAGGAGGTTGAGGACATGGTATTAGGAAAATGCAGTTGCAGTTGTATTAAAGAGATAACAGCATTGAGAATTATTCTGCATACGTATATTTGCTACCTGGTACTTTGCTACAAGCTTCGCTATACTAATAAATAGCAACCTGCGCAAGTTCACCAAGCTCGTTAATGATAATCCAAAGGGATTTTCTGCAATAGCGTGTCCGAATTTGTAACTAATAACAGTCATTTCCTGTTACGGTTTTTCCGTTTGCAAAATTGAATTTCCTTTTGTCCTAAATTAACTTCATGGAAGGTTTATTTATCGTGATCGTATTTTTCGTTGAACTAGCGAGCGCGTTGTTCAGGTTTACATTCACTCGGGATGAATGCGGAATTGAATTTGTGCATATAATATTATTATGTTAGCGAGCGCTAGCCGCACATCTTAACCAAATTTTAGCGTGTAGTGCCGTGAGGTTAATATTTAATCTTATTTTGCCTCAAACACACATACACACATGTACTTCGCAGAGAGTGGAATAAAATCTGCTTTTCCTAAAAGAATCTAGTAAATGGGGTTACAGTCTTAAAAAAGTAAAAGAGTGCAGAGTTAATTTAACAATATTATGTATATATAATTTGATCAAAATACGTACCGCTAACCGGGGTGAAGTCGATCAAAAAATTACGAAGCGAGCATTAGACGATAGTAAAGCATCAAGATGTGTACAGGCGAGCGTGGTTCTGAAGATAAAATCAAGAAAATATTCTCACAAATACTTAAATTTTGGTTTTACCAGCACTGAAGTAAATGAAGAAAGACTTCTGTGTGTCATTTGCTCAAAAATTTTGGCCGCAGACAGCATGAAACATAATAAACTTAAACGACGTTTGGAAACGCTTCATAATGAATACGTTAACAAACCCCTAGAATTTTTCGAATTTAAATTAAGATCATTTGAAAAGCAAAAATCATTTTTTAAAACAACTTTGTCTCTGAATGAAAAAGCTTTACTTGTCTCTTACAAGGTCTACAAAATAGCCAGATGTAAAAGCCTCACACCATTGGCGAAGAATTTATTCTACCAGCTGCAATTGATGTTGTAGAAACTATGCTTGGAGGTAATTTTTCCAAACAATTGCAGTCCATACCACTATCAAATGATATTGTTGCCCGTCGAATTGATGATATAGTTGAAGATGTATAGCATAAGCTTTTCGGGAAGTTGCGTGACAAATTGTTTTCAATTCAGCTTGATGAGGCAACAGGTAGCAATAAAGATGCTCATTTAATGACCTATGTTCGATTTTGTGATGGTATGTCAGCAGGAGAAGAACTACTTTTTTGCAAACCAATAGAACTCAAAGCACTTGCATTATTTGCTATCTTAAATGATTTTGTAAACGAGGAAAACAGAGTGGAAAAATTGCGTCGGAATGTGCACCAATGGTGCTCGTACAATGCCTGGAAGATTTCAAAGTATAGAAGCACTTGCGAAATAAAAATCTCCACAGTGTGTCTGGACACATTGCATGATCCACAGAGAAGCTCTGGCTTCCAACGAAATGAGTCCTGGTCTGAATACTGTGTTGGTTGTAACCGCAGTAAATTGTACAAAAATGATATCCCTAAAATCAAGAATTTTTTCTACACTTTGTAAAGACATGGGTGCAGTACATTCATCGTTACTGTTCTATTGCGAGACAAGATAGTTACTACGTGAAAGATTTTTGCAACGTATTATGGATTAAGAGATGAAATCGCCACTTTTCTAGAAGAGTATAACCGACCGGAAGCGGAGATGTTTCGAGATGATTTATTTGTGATGAAATTGAGCTACTTGGTGGACATATTCGAGAAATTAAATACCTTAAATCTTAAACTCCAAGGGGCGAGCACACATATGTTGGATACGAATGATAAAGTTAACGCTTTTTATAGAAAAATGGAATTGTGGAGCAGAAATGTAAAGCAAAAAAACCTAGAAATGTTTGCAAATGCGGGGAAATGTGCTAAAACCTACAAGGCTGAAGAATAACATGTGAAAGATGTTTCTGTAACAATTGAAAATCATTTAATCGTGCTGGCAGAGAATTTTAAAAAGTATTTTTTTTTGCCGACGACAACTTGGTAGGAAGTTATGAGTGGATTAGGGGTCCATTTCAAATACTCCCGAAGGTCTTTCAACTGCTGAAGAAGAAATCCTCATAGACTTTCCGGCATGTGGCGAAATCAAAAGACAATTTAGTAATGAATAACACTTTGGGTTTTGAGCAGGGGTGGATGATGAGTTTTCTGCACAGAAAACAAGAGCATTTCGTATAGTATTACCATTTTCAACATCCTACCTCTGCGAAACTGTCTTTTCTGCGGTGGGTGCTTTGAAGACAAAATAAATGAAAACAGGTCTCGGCTAAACATAGAGAAAGAACTGAGAGTATCAGTTTCTAATATTAAGCCTTTTTTCGACAATTTTGCCGTTTGCAAGATACGCCCAAGGGAGTTACTAATAATTATTGAACTTGTTTTTAGTCTATTATTGATAAGTTAATTGTTAAATAAATTGTGCAGTACTGATACAATCCTATTTATAGGTGTATTATATCAGTGTAAACGTGTATTCTATTTTTTATTATATCAGAATGTATTCTATTGCTTTTCTTTCAGTAAAAATTAAACAATTTTTTTAATATTTCTTCTTATTTTCGATATGCTCGCGCCCGTGCGTGTGCATACGTACAACACGTACGAAGCAAGTCGTTTATTGGTACTTCTTCGAATTGTAAATCGAATGGGAATCGAGCAGCCCATTGATTAAAAATCAACTCGATAGGTATGCGCGTTTACATATAATGTCATACCAATTGTCGAACATCTAAAAGTCAGTGGTCCGCTACCCCAATTTTGCATAGATCAACGAAAACAGATTACCAAAACATTTACTTCTGCATATCCTAACATTTCTTAAGATAAAATGTAACATACTTATGTATTATATAGGCCCTGAACCGGGTCTAGGTATTACCAAGAGTGCAGTGCGTGGTGCAATTAATGAGTGGATTATAACACAACACCAATTAAATTGGAAACATGCAGCTGGACAAAAGCACAGCAAACGGATGATGGGAAGACCGTCGTAACATCTGACTGCTGACCTGCTTGAATTAAACAAGATACAGCTTAGAGCAGCAACATGTCTATTAACAGGACATGGCTGTTTGAGAGGCCACTTGCATAAGATGGGGATCTACAAAGATGAGCCCTTATGTAGACTTTGCAATGAGGAGGAGGAAACAGCCTCTCACATTATTTTCGAATGTGCAGCGTTAGCTCAACGCAGATTCGCTATGCGAAGCACAATTGAACTACCAATGGAGAAAGATTTACTACATAGGCTGTTAAACCTGATTGCGGGAATTAACCTGTTTAAGTAAAACAAAACCGAAGCAGGAATAATACAATAAGCTACTAAGCTTCAGTGTTAGGGATGTAAAGACCAGCCCTGCTCTGAAAATCAATCAATCAATCAATCAACATACTTATGTGATATTGTCGGATTCGTCTTTCGATCACCTTTACAAAAACGTAAAAATATATAAAACGATTTAACATAAGAAGGCTGACGTTACTTCCGGTAACTTATTTTTTCTAAAAACGCTAGCTTCTGTTGTTCAAAAGTTAGTATGGGGGCGGCGGTTACTTTGGAACGTCACTGTAGTTTGCTCATTTTCTTGTTGGATTGCTTGCCTTACTCAACCATCAAGCCTACTCAAACCTGTATTTGTACTTTTTCATAGTCGTGTCCGATTGAAATTGTACGATTACGCTTTGGATAAGAACCAGAAACCACTAATAAAAGAGTTGCTTAATAGACTTTGTAAAGTGAGTATTATTACTAAAGCTGGCCACGAGCGGTACTGTTGTTTCGGCAAAACTAGTACGGCATGAGGAAAAAATGCGTTTATATGCAGAGAACGAACGTTCTACATCTAGTGACGTAATATTTGCGTAAGTAAAATAATCTTTCAAATAACTTAACGATTCTGTTGACGCACCTTCACAAATGTGTCTTAATGTGCCAAAATCAGAATTTTTCTCAAAAACACTTTCAAATTTTTCTAGAACAGAAACATTTTTTGCGTCTTCAATCGCGCATAGCTGTGCGTGAACATGTTGCACTATTTGTAGAGATTCTTCTAACGGCACCGCAGGATTTTGTAATTTTTCTATTGCATCTGCTAGCCCGAAGTAATTGTCGTGAATGATTTTTAAATCCATTTTAACCTGACTATCTTGAAATTTCGACTCGCTTTTCTGGATAGCGGCAGCTTCCTTTGTATCGAATTGTAAAACCACGTTCTTAATATTGTCAAAATATTTATGATAATAAAACGCGGCCTGCAACCATGTTCCCCAACGAGTTAGAATAGGTTCTGGTGCCTCTGGTATACGGGGGCACAGTCTGTGAAATTCGCGAATACGTTTCGGTGATTTGACAAATACTGCTTTGGTATGCGCTATTAAAGCGTCTACCTCAGGATAACATTTTCTGATACTATCCGCCACAAGATTGAGAGCATGAATTTCACACGTAATGTGTAACAAATTAGCAGAATGCTTTTTAAGAGACCGGCCTACAGAAAGCATGTTTGCAGCACCATCACTCACTAACATCAAGAGTTGGTTTGTTGAATGTTCAAACTTGTCCAATGTATTTAACACTAACTTTGAAATTACTTCGGCAGTACACTGTTGTATTCGTTTGGAGACTAATAGAATTGAAGGTGCCGATTGATGAGGTTCCAATTTGCGTGCCATTACATTAAGAACAGAATGTTTCTTTCGATCTGTTGTTTCGTCGACACATAACCACAATTTTTGAACTTTCAACTCCGATTTTATTTTTTGTTCAATATGTTCGCGCGCAGATGGCACAATTCTTCGTAACGATATTCGACTTGGTAATTTGCACTCCGAATAGTTATTCCAAAAGCAAATAAATGGTTCCTTGTCTAGTAAATTAAACGGTATATTACATGTGATAAACGTAACGCATAAATTAAATATAAATTTTTCATTGTCTCGTGCGCAATTTCTTTTTGAGACATGCTTTTCACTATTTACGTGTCGTAGACGTGTCTGGACCAATACATTAACGGGATTTTACAGATTACATATTTAATTTTAGCACCTTCATATATTAAGTCTGGAATTTCTGCAATAAATTTTCGAAGTTTGTCCGACCGCGCTCATTTTGCTGACGAAATCATAATTTTTCTAGGACAGATAAACAATTGCGCAAATGACCGGCAGCGAAAATGTCCGTACTGCTCCGCAGACGAAGTAATACTACCGTTCCTCTCGGTCCGAACTGATTCTACGTCGATGCGCGGTACCGCTCGTGGCCAGCGTTAATTATTACCATACTCTGCACGTGATTCGTGTGAATGAGTACGCTTTTATGCTGGACATTACAAAAGTTGCAATAAATTATTCTGAAATTTGGATAGAAAGGGAATTAAGTTAATAGAAATCTTTATAATAATGTAGAAAACAAAAACCAGTCATTTCTAATACAGAGGTAAATTAAATTTTATTAAATAGGCAACAGATTAGAAATACTCGTTTCCCTTTATTTCAAGCAGAAACGCAAAATGTAAATACCTGATAAAAAATTCCACATCAGCAGAGAAGAGCATCTTTAAGGAAAATACCCCATTTTAAAAGGGATTATAGCGACCGTTTACTGTTACTGTCTGAAACATAAATGCCACAAATTTTTCCATAATCTGCCATCTTCCCTTCTTAGTCTATTTTCCTCTCAAAATTACGCTAAAGGCAACACATTAACGCCAAATATATGGCAAACACTAAAGTTCGTAACCTAAAATTACTAAATGCGTTATCTAACAAATCACATGCTAAGTACGATAATTCGTATTTATGCTTACCCCAGGCCCAGGTTCCAACGACCGCATGTTGTTAAAGTTTCATCTGCGGAGCTCACCCGCCGTTTACAGGCATTAGCTATATTTGATTAAATTAATTGGTAGTGCTACACATACACAAGAGTATTTAAAGTGTTAATCTTGAAGAGGAGCGAAGTCAAATTCAGATTTGAATAGACATGCAACTTTAGCGAAGTTTATGTTACAATATCATTTGTTTCGGAACTACTTCGGTTCTCCACGTTGTGTATAGATACTTAAGTGTAATCGAACTGTATACGGTTTTCTATACTTTAGCATGAATACTGCTAAAGTAATAATACGAATTTTGATAAAATTTTGTAGAATACAATACATCAATCCAGTAATTCCTTCCACGATTTTGCTCGCACAAAAGTTTTCCTTTCCTCGTAATGCAATTAAAAGTTGGGTGTACTGTTTGATTCTCGGCTGAGTTTTTCTCCTCATATCATGCAATTATGTGTCTCTGCTTCTAAAACGTTAGGTTTCGTTCTACGTACTTGTAAATTATTCAATTCCATGTCTTTGTTGAAAACTTTATACTTTAGCTGTGTTGTGTATGTTATGTATATCTTCAGCGAGCCATCGAAAAGGTACAGCGGTACTTCTTGAAGTATGTGTCTTTTAAAAGTGATGGTGTTTATCCGGAACGCGGCACAGATTACGATTCGCTCCTGGAAGGAATTGGAGTCACTTAAACACCGCCGTGATGTTGCAGGAGCTAAGTTTATCTGGAAGGTCGTGCATGGCTATGTTGATTCTTCTAATTTACTTTCCTCTATTAATTTTCTTGTGCCTCGCATTTCCTCCCGTTCTCCTTCTATCTTTTCATTGCCTTTTCCTCGTACCAACCTACTCTAGAGTTCCCCAACAGTAGCCATGTGCCGTAATGCGGAAATATTTTACAATGAAATTTTTTTTGATTCAATTCATAATTTTTTTTTTCTCTCTTGTTTTCTTTCATTTCATTTATAGTGTATGTATTTAAATTTAGTTGTCCTGTAATTGGGTATACCGTTTTACAAATAAATGGTATTATTATTATTATTATTACATATGATGAAATTAGTTTGAAAAAAAGGGGTTAGGCCAACGATCATATATAGTAGTGAGTCATTAATGGAGAGACAAAAATCCCGAATTAATGGTACAGAAATGAGGTTCCTGAGAAAAAGAGAAAACAAAAAAAGGACGGACAAAATAAGAAATGAAACATTTAGACAAAACCTTCAGATAGAACCAATTAACGAAAGAATTATGGAAGGACATCTCAGATGGTTCGGGCACGTGTGTCGAATGTCGCTTACAAAGCGGGTGTTCGAAACGAGAGTGCATGGAAAAGACAAGAGGGGAAGACCAAGAACTAGATGGATAGACGGAATCAGAAAAGAAGTAGATAAGAAGGGAGCAGCATGGGAAGAAATACAAATTCTAATACAAGATAGGAAGGGATGGAGACAGAAATACAGAACTCAACCCCAACGGCCTTATACCTAAAGGTAGAAAGGCTGAGGACTACGTAAGTAAGTAAGTTTAGTTTGAAAAATTTTTCGTATGCTTGCTGCATTCTAATTTTCATTGTTTTTGAACTTTTCGTTTGAATTTTTATTAAAAATGTTAACAGATTCATCACCATGAGGAACCAACGTTAATTTTAAAAAATGGAAATTTTCACCATATGTAGCTGCTTTACGGATTGTTTCGTAGAGAGATTTTGCAAAGCAATGTACTATTATCCCATTATATATTGTTAAATTTCAAATCATAAAGTTACTTTACTATTCCTTACCTTAGCAAAACAAGCGTTTTTACCTGGTTGGTAGACAACTTATCAAGCACTTGCATTCGTATTTAAAGCTACGCAGAGAATATCCTCTTCTTGTTAACAAAAGTACCATACATTAAATTTAGTATCTTAGTGATGGTAATTGGTAATGAACTAATTAATAATATTCCGAAATATATGTGAGGGCAAGTTACATAGGCGTTACGATGAATTTTAAGAGTTAATTATATGTTTTGAATAATATAATTTTAACTGGGGAAGGTAGAATAAAAGTCTACTTCTCACGATAACTCTGTTTTAATAAACGTGCTACCGGTTTCGAGATATTTATCTCATCCTCAGGCAAGAGTTAACGTGTTGCAGGAAAAGTTATGTCAATACAATAAAATACTACTACTTAAACTAATAAAATACACTTCAATAACAGTAAAAAGATCAATTGTCCTATAATTAATGTCAAATGTGTTAAAATTTATATGCAAAAGGAATAAACACAACATGTTAAACGGTGACCAAATTGAATAATCTAAGAGTTATTGTGAGAAGTAGACTTTTATTCTACCCTCCCCAGTTATTAATTACTCACATAGAGCCACATTGGATCGTTTGAATACAATTTTATTTTATAGGTAAGTCCAGATATTTCTTGAAACGTATCCTAAGAACTGTTACATTCACTTTTTTTACGTGTGGTGATGGTCCTACTGACTAAGTGTGTAATATGTAAAGCGTGACAAACGGTTGCACCCGCAGAGACGCCTGTACGGGGGAGGGTGTATGTACGTATGTGGATGCAGAGTTCAGTAAGGCGGTAGACATTGGGAAGTTCGATGGTTCGGTTATTTATCGGATTCTCATTGTGTGTTTTCGAAAACATGGGACGTAAGCCTGGTGTACCTATATATATTTGGCGTTTCCCTGGTTTGGAATTTATAGGTTCGCACATTCGTTGCAAATTTTGCGGTATATGGTTGCTAGGTCGCACGACATCTGAATGTAAAGGTCATATTAGAAGTAAATGTCATGTATTGAATTTAAGAAACAATATTCCGTACTCTCAATTTTTGTATGACTTTATTTCCATGTTGAGCACGTGCAACATCCCACAACACCTAGTAGATAATGAAAACTTTCGTCTTTTTTGGGATAAATATGTTCCATTATGGAAGCTACTAACAAAAAGACAATTGCGGTACAATTTACCACATGTGTAAAGTACAGTAAAAGACTGTATGAAAGACGAGTTGAGAAATCAAAAAATCTGGCTCACTGTGGACGAAACTACTAACGATCAGAAACACAGCGTGATTCATATTGTGGCGCGTCCTTCAAAACGTAATGGTCCAGCAGTTTCCTTGTTGTTAGCCAGTAAAAGGATTAAAAGAACTGATGCCGAAACCGTTGTAAACATAATAAAAAATATGTTAAGGGAATTTTGTATCGTAGGAGTCCAAATCACCATGTTAGTTTCTGACGGAGCCGCAGCAATGCTGAAAGCTGGGAGGATGTTAAAAGTATGCTTTCCGACTCTTCTTCACATAACATGTCTCATACACGCATGTCATCTCGTAGCAGAAACAATTCGAAGCAAGTATCCTAGGGTGAATGATTTAATATCATCTACCAAAAAAGTGTTTGTGAAATCTCCCAAACATATCCGCGTATTCAAGCAACATGGATCGAGGCAGTATCTTACTGTCGCAAATATTATTCCCAAGTGAAAGATGTTATTTTCAAACTTAATTCTTCTAATTCTCAAGCGGTTTGCGAGAGTCAGCAACTTTTTTCCGATTCGGACATTCAAAAAGAAATAGATGACATTTCCATAAACCATTCTGTAGTGACACAAATCATTTCGCAGTTAGAAAATACTCACTTATCTATACAAGACTCGTTAAGGATCATCAACAATTTAGCAGCCGCTCTAGAAAGCTTGACGGATCCTACAGGACTAGATGTCGCGCAAAAATTTCGTGCAGTTTTAAATAAAAATCTGGATTTAGAAAAGGTTCGATCTATATCTGGAATTCGAGACTGCACAGAAGAAATACAGGAGTATTTGAATTTCGCAAATCTTACTTCACTAGATGCTGAACGATCATTTGCAAAGTATACGAGGAAGTTTTCAGACCGTCGTCGAGGCCTGACCGAATCGACAACGGAATCGCCATGGCGTACCATGGCAGCCGCACATTACCGCAGTTGCCATCGATACGTCAATAAAAGGTAACAATCTATTATTTTTTTATTAATACTGTATCTAGTTTTGCGCGGTGCGCCCTGGACGGTTCCACTGGTTTCTCGAACATTATAAATAGTACATGCACACCGATAACAACCGAACATCCACTCGATTCCTTGCATGTACATAGTAAACGCAGCTCCTTTCACGGCACCTCTGCAGGTGCAACCATTTGTCACGCTTTAGTAATATGTTTCAATACAGAATTACATGGTTTATATGAAAATTTGTTAAATGGAAATATAAAAAATTACATGATAGACATTGTTACTCATTGTTTTCTAGGAATCTTATCTTTAAAGTACCTGTTTACTGCAACATATATGAGCAAAATTATTTGAAACGATATTTGTTTAGAGATGGATAAATGATTTCGTCACTAATATCAGTACTGGTAGTATTTCAAAGTTCTTAGTAGCGGTGGCTATATACTATGTATGTACTTGTACATTATCCCCGTAATTTTAGTCAATCCATACCAACTTATAAAGCCACTGGATCTATTTGTGTATACCTTAAACAAATTAGAAGCAAATACAATAAGAAATTCAGCACAGAAATTTATCGTTGATATTAAAAAAACCATATTATGAAATAAAAGAAAATAAATCCACTTAGGTCTGAATTGTCTTATTGCTTGATATCGTTTGGGACGTGGTATTACCGTTATAATTTTACTTTCCAAACGCAATTATCAAAGGATGATCATTTGTTATTCCGGGAAATTAGTCATTTTTCAAATTATCTCCGGAATCGTGAAGTACGAATACCATTCGCGGTTATAAATTAAAATTTAATAGCTCAAGCGTACATCTTTGGCAATTATTCAAATTTCAGCGACTCTTTAGGCGATAATTCTACATCGTGACGTAGATAGAAGTTATATCCGTTCGTTTTGGGTTATACATTTTGCGTATGTACGAATTTTAATGGGGGAGATTACTGTATATTTATTGATATTTGGCAAAAGAGAGAAAAACTAAGTAAAGTATACTTTACGTGCCAAGAAATGTCTAGAAAATGTGTTCTGTAAATGCTATAATATATTCAGAAGCTCTTAGAAAATTGTCAAAAGATGTACTTTTATGCTAGATAAATGCTAAGTTATATAATACAGGTGATGATACCAGTAGAAGATGGTTAGTTATTGTAACTATTTAGTCACTATTTCATCGATTTTTAAATAATGAACTGATAGTAGGATTGCATTTCTTTACTTATTCTGTCATATTTAGCGCACTATACATTGAATAAATAATCAGTTTATTGAATACGCATGTGGTGAACTAATTATACCTATCAACAAATTATTAATTTCTGTAAACTTATGAAATAATTGATATTACTTTTTCTTATAAGTGGTGACAACCCTACAAGCTTTGAAATTTGTTGTAACCTCAGGAGTATTTTATTGTGTAAACGGTAATTGTAAAGTGTTCCATAGCTGTGTTACTGTCATCCGCTCATCGTAAAAGATAAAGCATACTTAATTATTATTTCTCAGCATGCGAATGATGATTCGAGATTGTATCGGATTCACTGGAAAATCTTCCACTTGACCCTGGTAGGACTCGAATACTCAGCTAACTCTGTCACAGTCAGAAGCAAGATATCTCACCACTGGGCCACAAACATATCAAAAGAAGATAGAAAAAGCATTTCTAAATATTTATTTCGGTGTTTTGATTTGGATAACAAGACTTGTTAGGCAAAAAGAGTAACATCAAAAGTCAACGGATGGGCTGTTTTGTCTTTCGTAACTGACATCTATGCTTACTATAGCGTCTAGTACCAATTTGCTAACATTGACGTCTCACTTCCATATCCAAAAGCTATTGGTGGAAGCGCTCACGAGACATAAGTTTAGATGAGGTAATTTTGGAAAGGCATCAAGCGTACAAGAGCTGGTCTACAGGAGAGCCACCTGTAATGATATTAGAAAACGCCAGACCAAAGTCAGCCGAAATTCATATCAGTTGAGTATGTGCTGTCGAAAACGACTTTAATTCATATCAGGGATAATGTTACAATAGATCTTCTTAGATAGTAGCTAACCGCACTGATGGGACCTTCAGCAATAATTACAAGATTACGACCTAACCAAACTTGCATTAGTTCTCTAAGCCAGGTGTAAATCTTATATTATTTAAGCAGTTAGTATGCACTTCTTCATAGTGTAACGTATTGCCTATGGAAAAACATCTTGTTGACCAGCGTTATTACATACCTTGCTACAATTGATCTCAATTAGCTGTACTTGACATAAATACAAGGTGACTGGTACGTAAAATTATGTCTTGGCAGGCGAATTAGTAGAGCTCAATTACAAATTGATTTAGCTAAATATATTATAAACTCCTGGACAAAATTAACACACCACTAACATTTTTTAAAAACATTCAAACATGATCATAACTTTTAATCAACTAACTGTCTTACAAGTAGGCTTTGGACCTCGTCTAACATTTCAAACACATGGTGTTTTGTTTTAAAATTGAAAATGTTAATTAGTCACGTTTGACCACAAGTGATTTAAAATCTGTTCAGAAGCTGCTGATTAAGACCAGTTATTAAGCTAATTTTTGTTATCGGTTGTGTGATACAACTTATATACACTCATGCGACATACATATCTGTAGAAAATTCCATATTCCCTACTCAATTCTATCTGATTAAAGCTAAGCAGCTACTAGATGCCAAGCTGAGCTGTCCTATGCAAAATGGTTTTTGTAGAATTTAATTCCTGTATAATTTTATGTGCACCCGAGCATTAGAGATATACTAAGCGAAGATAGCCGACAACGAAAATTTTATTAGATTAGGTATTGCAAATTTACAATTAAAATGCCTAATAGGTTATGTTGCACGAAGAATTGGCGGAATATATCACACATAAAAAAAAATTATATGGGGCGTCCATTTAGTGTGTGGGCGGCAGATAATTCTTTGATTTGTAAATGGAATACTCTGCTTTGCGTTTTTGGAAGCCTCTCTTCAACCCACGTGAATCTTTTTCGGGATTCTTTATCTGCCTTAGTTTTTGAGATAATTTGCGATTTTTGCGAAGTGCCGTTGTTTCTTTAACGGCACAGTAGTATGCTGATTTAATGGACTAATTCAATGCTGAACCAAAGAGAAAGAGGCCCTACCTAGCGAAGACATTCTCTACCATCATAATAACGATCTGCCCCAGCCATCGGTAATTGCGATAGCAAAACTATTCCAGTTACGATACGAATTGGAGATCCATTCACCATATTCGCCTGATTTGACCTCTTGTGACTTTTTTTCTTTTTCCAAATTTGAAGAAATGGTTTGGTGGAATGCGGTTCACGTCAAATGAAGATGACTGCCGAAACAGCTTATTTAGCAGGGTTCGGTAAATCCTATTATACGGATGGTTTAAAAGAGTTGGAACACCGCTGGAGTAAGTACGAGGCGTGTTTTTAAAGTAAGTACCGTTTTCAAATAAAACAAAAACAAGTAAACTTTTCTTAACAATTTTATTTTTACATGGAAGCCTGTACTTTATTCTACTTTTCTACATAATTTCCACCAACATTGAGGCATTTATCGTATCGTACAATCACCTTTACAGTCCCATCGTCATAGAAGTCTGCCGCCTGATTTAACAACCACTGGTCACAACTTCATTGAGAAAACTCATCAGATAACGATGAAATCGTAAAGCGTCTGTTCTATTTCACTTTTTCGCCAACTTTCTGAACCAAATCTTCAGTAATGACAGAAGGTCGCCTACTTTGTTCCTCCTCATGAACATTCGTGCGGCTATCTTTAAAAGCTCTTACCCATTTCCGTACCATTCCATCACTCATAATGTTTTCTCCATACACTTCATAGATCTGACGATGAATGTCGGCCGATTTAATGCCTTTGACTTTAAGAAAACGAATCATAGCGCGTATTTCACGGTCGGCGGGATTCTCGATCGGCGGAGACATTTTAAATAGTGACAAACAAACGTAAACACGGTCGAATCTTTCTGTAATGGTGTCTGTGGCTTGTCAACAGATGTAGGTATACAGCGCGCAAGCGTAGAAAGACGCCGCAGCGCTCACGGTAGCGGAATTTCAAAACGGTACATATTTTAAAAACACGCCTCGTATATACAGCTGCTAGAGAATTATATCGAGAAATAAATGTAGTAAATGCAAACGAATTTTCTGTTTTCGTCCCTAACACAAGTATTTATCATACCATGGCTCTTATGATTCCAATATCTAACATATTTATAATTGATAAAACTGCAAGATCGCACTATATCTAGCTATCTGGTGCAATCGATTGTCTGCGCAATAAATTCCTTGAAATATTGCTAATAAACAATAAGTTAAAGTAGACAATATAAAAGCAAAGAATCACCAATATATCCTTTGTCGTTCCCAATAACGCAATCAATTCGATTGTTGACCTCTTTTACTGCGAACGTACAAAGACACACAAATCAGTTTGATTTTAAATTGCTTTAGGCAAGGCTGACGAAAAGGACCATTTTTTTCTTCTCTTCCGCATATGTATTCGCACAAATAAATGACATATTTTTTCAAGCGGAAATAATCAACTTATGTCATAGCTCGAATGGCCAGGGCTAAAAAGCCGACATGCGGTAATCCATTTACTAATGCCAAACCACGCTCGACCTGGTATGCAGGAGCGTCTTTGTAGAAAATTAGATTAGGGCGAACTTGTTATATAAGGTTCGATTAAGGGTTGTTATTTACCCCTTTTCGTTTTGTTGTTACGAAGCTTGAGCCGCTAAAACACGTCATTCGTATTCGCGCAGCGAACTAATTTCGGTAAACTCTAAATTCGTCCTTTTCCTCTGTATTCATTTTTTCATATCACATCCGTAAAGTTGACGAAAATAATATGAATATATTTCCATTTTATATAAACACATGGCTTTACAAACATTTTATTGCACGCTTTTAAAGGCCGGTAATCATTTGCACATGGAAAAATAGTAAAATTTAAATAAAACATTTTTAACCCAACGCATTTTTTTTTAAATTTTAGCGGAAATAACATTTGTAGAGTATATGGAAAAAGGTTATATAAAACACAATGATATCTAAATTACACAAAGTGTTTGGTTCTCCGCGTATATCTAAAAGAAGGTGGTAGCTGAATCAGTTTAGAACTTATTTAACCAAAAATACCATTACACAAAGTGTCACGGTTTCAGAGAAGAAAACCAACTTAGTGATTTAATTAAATTAGATGATTTTTTTTACTATGAATTTTAATTAGACACTATTGCAGTTTTTAATTCACCGTAACTTTTATTTTAATAGTATTTGATATCTATTCCATCAAATAAAATCATTTCATTCACTCTACATGTGATAAAAAAAATTGGAGTCGATTAAAGTTGAAAAAAAAAATTTTTGATTTCAAACTGATTTAGTAAGCCATGAATAAACAAAAATTCCAATACAAGATACGTTTGGATATGCTTAAAAGCGTCCGAGGCATCTGTCCTTTCTGTTTCTCTAATTATTACCTGCAAATTATCAAAGTAGAAAGGTATTTGAAGACAATGCGACAAAATTTATTTGAACAACAAAATATAAAAATAAATTAAATAATTATTTAAAACAAAATACAGAAACAAATTAAATATTTATTTGAAACAAAATACAGAAATAAATTAAATATTTATTTGAAACAAAATAGAAAATGCATGCTTCAATGAATTAAATATTTATTTACTGATTTTCGTTCTCGAAATGTGCACCACCATTTCTTCTACAGAGTTCTTCTAGTGATTACACATAACCTCATTTCCTCTCGCGTTATTACAGCTGCCTCATTAATTCTTGCAACACGATTGTCTCTGTCTAGTAATTCTTTATTATAAAGCAGCTCTTTCATACGTTCCCAGACATAATGATCGACGAGGGTTAAGTCGGGTGATCGGACGGGCCACAATATTGGCCCATTTCGCCTTATTAGGAAATCGTTAACAGCAATCCCATAGTAGGCAGGGCATCCATCATTTTGAAATCTTACTTGCTGTTTTACATCTAGTGGCACCTCTTTCAAAATATCTGGTTGATTGTGGGTCAAATCCTAAATAGTTTCCACCCTTTAAATTGTCGCAAAAATATAGGCCAATTAGAACTCGATCTATTACACCTGGACACACATTTACGTTAGATTTACGTAGAAATTAAACTTGCTTTTTATGTGGGGATTCTCATCTGCTCAGTAATACAGGTTGTGAAAATTAGTTATGCCTTCACGAGAAAATCTAGAGTCATCCATCCACAAAATGCTGCATAGAAGCTTTTCGTCTTCTATGTCGGCATTCAGAATAAATCGACAAAAATTATTTTTACTGATTGAATCACCTAAATCACCACAAGAATATACGACTGACCGTATCTTCCATATCGGCAAATTGAGCACTCGAGCAACTTTTCTTGTACTCGCGATGGGATATTGTTCACCATCTCTTGGTCAATTCTTAATCAACTCAATGCAGCTACACCGAGTTAACAGCTACAATTACAAACAGTTTGAAAAACATGGGGATTAAAACAACTGATATTATCTACAAATACAAAGCTACCTGCTTTATTTGTTTTTGTCTAATCGATGGTAATAAACAAAAAAACACTTGACTATTGGCTTTCAATTAATCATTTTTATTAATTAATTCTAATAAAAGAAGTTCGGTTTGTCTTCAAATACCTTTTTATTTTGAAGATTTGCTCGTAATAATTAAAGTGTGATATATCGACAGAAAGGGCAGACATCCCGGAAGTTTTTAAACATATCTGAACGTATCTTATTGTAACTTTTGTTTGTTCATGGGTTACTAAACCAAAGTTTGATATCAAAAAAATACATTTCAATGTATTTTAATCGACTCCCAATTTTTTTTTGTCACATATAGAGTGTATAAAATGATTTTATTTGATGGAATAGATATCAAAGACTATTAAAACAAAACTTACAGTCTAATTTAGTTAAATTATTAATAATTGTATGTTGGCTTTATCTAGAAACCGTGACACTTTGTCGCGGTGAGGTAAAGGTACTTTTGGTTCAACAAGTTTCAAACCGACTCGCCTGCCATCCAGTGGCGAAGCATCAGTGGACACTGGTGAGGCTAAGGCCGCCCACATACGACAATACATACATGTTTATGGTGCTTTGCCAGCGGTTTCGTCGGCCCTGTGCGACCAGCCTAAGTCCAAAGTCCATTGACGCTTCGCCACTGCCACCACTTCCTTCCAGATATACGTCGGTTAGCCAGACATCGTAACAACCAATTTTTTAAAAACCGTATTTTATGCTTTTCTTATCAGTTGTTTTGGACAAACAACTACAACTTTATCAATTAGAGATTTAGGCGTTGTTTTTCAATCATCTTCATTTAAAAAATATAAAAATAGAGTCGGAATTGTATTATACAAACGCGTTAATGTGCTCAAAAGTAGAATTCGCTTCCTTGGTTTCCACTATTAATTGATTTAGTTGAGAGGGTTTAAAATAAGTTCTTAAAATACTTATACTGCTGAATCATATAGTTTCGTTAGACAGGAATTTTGTTTACCTCCGCCCAGGCATAGGTAAGAAGTTGGCGCGCTGCAAGTTTCATACAGGGTTTATGATACATAATTACTTTCATAGTTAGTAAGTTACCATCCTTCCATCGGCTGTACGTCCCTTACTATAGTAATAGACCAGTTCCTCTAATGCACACTTACTTGAATATTCTATCTCCGATTAATAAAATAATGCAACCTAATCATATTTACTACAAAAACAGTGAATTGCTTGATTCACCAGAGAGTTATCTTTAAAAAACACGAGGCCTATAATATAACATTGTTTTATGGATTTTAGTTCCTGCTGTAAGAAATTTACAATACGCTCTTAACTTTTAAGTAGACACTTTATATTGTCATTAGATATAATTCAATAAATAAATAAATAAGTAGATAAATAAATAAATAAATAAGTAAACAAATTTGCAAACACGCGTACTTGAAAATCGATCTATAGTCGTGTAGTTTAGATGGTGAATATACAGGGACAAAATTTCTAGTTGGATCTGTAGAAAGTAGCAAAAGAAAGATTTACGCATTACTAAAATAGTATCTTCAAAAGCCTAACATCTGTTCATGTACAGACAGCTTTCGTGGCTCCAACTTGTTTTTCGTTGCTGTTACATAATTTTGTAGATTTTACGGCTAAGTAGGCAGTTCGCTTCAGGCTTCACCCACTAGACATCAACTGCATCACCTTAGGTAAGAAAAATCAACTGCCATGTCACTTTTCATCTAGTTACGTTTTAAATTCTAGGATGCACTTCTCAGCACATTCTCACACTCGCACTTCACAGTACACTTAGCAATAACAAACACAAATGTTTTTCCGGGTACTTGTTGTTTCACAATTATTTAGATTTTGACAACACATTTTCTAACCACCGGATTGAACTGCTGCTAGGATAAAGTTAAAAAAAATGTTACCTAAGCTCAATAACATCTTCGATCTGGTTATACATATCAACAAATGATTGAAAATGCACAGGTTTATTCCAAAGCACCATTTTTCAAGAATGGTTAATTGTACAGAATACTATGTTTCTATGTTGACGACATGACTTTATACGTTTGGATTTTCAAATTGAAGAACTAAAATTAAAACTGGTGGAACCACAGTGAATGCGTTTTAGAAAGGATATTCGTAAAAGAAACGTAATGTAGTTTAGAATAAAGAAAACACCCATATTCTCGAGATATTACCTTGATAATAACATAATTTGTCAGACCGTACGGTACAATTAGATAAAGAATTATTCAATGCAGTTTAGTGAACACTAAGACGTAGACAAGTTACGACTGCTAGATAAAGTTGTTTTATGCTCTCTTTCGTTGTAATGACATATGAGAACTTGATATGGGGTAGTTAAACACACAACCAGAAGTGTTTTCCTAAAACCAAAGCAAGCCACAATTAAATTAATTAACTTTGAATACAACTCGTTATTTACATGGAACACTAATAAAATAACTATTGACAGTAGTTCAGTTTCAAAAATTGCCCTAATGAGAAAATGGCTGATTTGTGGCTATTAACATATTAATACTTTTTTTCCAGAATTTTGTCAAAAAGTCAAAGCAAAAACAATATATAGGGTGTTCCATTTAGAAAAAAAAAACTTCTTAATAAAAGTATGTTATAGGAACAAAAAATTACCTGCACCTCACTATCATTTCAGAACCGTGGGTGTATTAGGTCCATTTTATGCCTAATCCAGGTACTAAAACTTATATTTGTCTAATGTGCACTTCCAGAAAAATAACCTTTTCTGTAAATGTCGATTTGTTAAAAAAAAACTTAATAACACCAAAACCGTTAGTTCTAGGATAATAATACCTTTGCACATGTTGCCTCAGAATTTAACGAGGATTCCAATAATGTATGACATGTTCCGTTTAAGAAATGCAGCTTTGGATAACTACGAACTTATGCGACGCACGTAGGTTTCAATATAATCTTAAAACATGTCGACAGTCAGACTCCATAGCAAGAAAAAAAACATTTTGAGAAATCTCCATTTACAAAGGCAAGATGTGACACTCTTTGTACGAGGGCTGTTTTCTTTCCGCTGAGCCTAGTAAAGTAATACACCATTTATCCGTGAAAACCAATCTTTAAAACATTTTCTCTAATTTTCCCGTGTTAGGTTGTTTATTTCATTTAATGCGTCAATCGCTTCTTCGGCCAATATAAAACGTAAACCCCCTAATTTGTTTCTTTACACGCAAAAATAAAAAGAAATCATTAGGTGTTAGCTCTCGACTATACGGCGAATGAACCATTATTTCAATGTTTTGGGCATTCAAATACTCAGTCGTTCGGGCAGCAGTGTGCGCCCGAATGTTATTTTGGTGTAAGATGATTCCTATCTTTAACGTTTTTCGCGAACATTTTGAACAAACTGTAGTCCACTATTCAGCATTAACAGTACGACGATCCTCCAGTGCTACAGCGGAAACATGTCCTGTAACTCAACAAAATTTGGCGACCATCATTTTGTTTCGGCTTTTTCACAAACAACTTTTGTTAGAGCCGATTCGTTCTCAAAGACCCAAACTGCCGACTGTTGCTTTCTTTCATAGGAGTATACTCACGTTTCATCATCTGTAATGATGTTGTGCACCAAATGAGAAGATCCAGTGTCAGGACGTTCCAATGTAGATCTATACCATGCCACACGCTTTTCTTTTTGAACTGGAGTCAAATTGTGGGGAATCCAACGCACACAAAACTTACGTACTCGTACGTCAAATGTTTGTGTAAAATGGTGTCAACTTCCCATCAATCTTTAAAGCTGCTTGAATACTTCTAGCAGTACCATGTCTGTCCTCTTCAATCATGTTTCGTACAAGACCAAGATTCTTTTCGGTAACTGCCGCTTTTGGCTTAGGAGCTCGAAAGTTGTCATTTAAGGAAAGTTGACCACGTTGAAGATCATTGTACCACGCCTTACGGTAGCTAAGGAACACGGAACACTCGGTTGATCTCCTCAAAGCAGTCTGTACGACTACGTCTTAGGCGACGTTATTTTCAAAACCTTCAAGTGTATTTGATAACTTTCACTGTAATTAAAGTGCTAGACAACTATGCTAAAGGGTCACACCCTGCAAGATAGGCTCAGCGGAAAACCTTTATAGAAAAACTTTTCAGGATTAAGTTTAGATTCTCTAGTCAGCCGCCTTGTTGATTACAAACGGTTATCAGAAAAGATATCCCACAATAAACTTTACTTCATTTTTAAAACACTTTTCTTACTTTCCTCATTAAAAAAGCATATCAGAACAAGATGAAGAGGATGAGGTAGTAATAGTCAAGCAGAGCAAGGTATAGTTGGAAATCAAGTACGAACGGATGAATGTGAGGATCTATTATAAAGAGAAATATCAAACAAAACTCAAGAACACAAATGATTCTATTCAAACAGAGCAGGAATTCAAGGCGTTATGATCATGATTACAGAACCGTAAACGTTATTCCATGACGTAGTGAGAGCGTAGACTTTCTAGTTACATTTTTGAATAAAACATCTTTAGTGCAAAGCATTATTGTAGTGTTTAATTAAAGGCGAAAATGTTCAACCGTTTTGAAAAAAAATTCGGTTATATCAATTTGCACGTAATCTCTAGAGCGTTACTAAAATTAATACATCGTTTCTCGTGTATTTGCATACATGCTGTGTACACATATTTAGAGGAGAAATAAATCACAGAGCGAAGCAATGCTATTACAAAATACGCATTATCATTATAAACGAGTAGGCTATGTTTGCGTTATAAATCAAATGCGAATTTACATGAGGCAGGGTTAATTCATTTCCGTAAAATAGCGACAAAATTCCAGAATCGTGCTCGCAAACAAACGGACACACAAAGATCGCTTTACCGAATTGTTAATACTGCTTTCATTATTTTTCAACTTTTCCGTCGCGATAATTAAAATCTAATATTTGCTTATAGTAGCTTATTTATCAGCGAACTCTATAATACCGTCAGTACGAAGCTTCTAAAATTTTTCAATTCAGTTGTTGAAAAATTCGATTGTACAGTAATTCAATTTCTAGGCAGTTTTCAATGTAACATAAATTGCTTTCAAAGCTACCCTTTATTCCACCGATATAATATGAGAATAACCACTTGTGATTTTGTTAAAGCCCGCTAAAAACATATTTGCCAATTATAAACACAAAGAAAGTTGGAGCAGTATTGTTTTCGCAAATTTGCTAAAATAATATATAAATTTTGGCGCTTGTTTCGAATATATACAAGGCGAGCTATTACTTTAGCAAAATCGGTTTTTTGGTAGTTTGTGACGTCCTCAGTAGTCCATTAGCAGCCGACTAGACAACAGTGAAGGATGGGCTGAGTTAAATAGTAAGTAGTATTCTAGCACCAAATTACAAAAATGCAATGACAGATAAAGAACTAAGGATGCACACTGTTGAAAATAAAAAAATACTTAGCAGAAAGTTAAAAACAAGCACAAAAACAGAATAATATTTACAAAAGAATGTGTAGAAAGTAGTAATTTGATTTTTATATGTTCAATTCTGGCAATGGATCTTAAAAAAACGGTGTTTTACTAATTATATAAATTACATAAACATTAAAAATTACATAAACATTAAAACGCTTTCGTGGTTAACCACGAAAGCGTTTTAAGTTTGCACAAAGCAATTGAAGCAATTGAACAAAAGCCAAAAAAGCAGCAAACGAGGCTAAAAAAGGATCATGGTCGTGATTTGGATAGAAATGAACGACAATTTCAGAGAAAATCAAAAGCTAAAGCAAAAGTTCTTCTATGGTACATTAAAACAGTTAAGAAGAAAGAAATCATATATCATGGTAAATATAAAGGATAAAGAGAGAAAAGTTATAACCGGAGAGAGCAAATTAATGGAGAGATGACGAGAATACTTCTATGAAGAAGATCAGGTAATGGACGAAAGAAGAAATGGTCGAGAAATTGAAGAAATAAGTAAAGATTCTTCTTTACTTATTTGTTCAATTTCTTGCAACAATTAGAAAGCTAAAACTTGGCAAAGCACCACGAAAAGATAAAATTACAACGGAAATGATAAAATACGTGGGAGACGAAGGATTAAATAAACTAATAGACATAATGGATGACGCAATAAAGGATAAAATTATGCCAAAAGAGTGGAATACAAGAGTTATGTTGCCGTTATATAAAAGCGGGTATAAAAGAAATTGTAGCAACTATAGCGGAATCACGTTATCAAGTATATCTGGAAAAGTGATGGCGGGAGTATTGGAGGAAAGGTTGGGAAGCCTGGTTGAAAATGACATCGAGGACACCTAGTGTGGTTTCAGAAAGGGAAGAAGCACACAGGACTTAATATTCTGCACAAGACAAACAAGTGAAAAATATATTAAGAAAAACAAGGACATCCACATGTGCTTTACTGATCTGGAAAAGCTTTTGACGGAATAAGACGGGAACAGTTAATAATAAGAATAATACAAATGATAGATGAAGGCGTTGTCATCGATACGTTATATTGGCACTAGTTAACAGTTATATCAGTTACATCGACACGAATTACGGTTTACTCCTAGAATGAAGTTAGAGCAACAGGTGGATTGTGACAATTACAGTCAATTAGGTAGAAAGACTGTCACATCTACAATTTGACCTAATTGGAGATTAAATGTTGACTTATGTCGGTGCAACTGATCACAATCGTTACAAAATAAGTGAAAGCCATTCACACTGGAATTTTCGGCTGGCATGAGTCAAATTGGTCTGTTAACTATCTGAAAAGGTCGATGCATATGGTTTTTAAATGTTTGTAAATTTTCCGCGGAATGGTCAAAACACATATAACATTAAAACAATTTGCATTTATCTATCTGAAATCATAATAATTTAGTTTCGAACTGTCAGCACCTGTTCAAGTGTGTACATTAACACCAACACTCGCAATTCTATAATTGATTAATGCAATGTGTTCTCAGTAGTTCAGCTTTGTTTTGACGTGCGTTTGTTTTATATAAACTGATGCGTTTTAATTTTGGATGTTGTGAAATTTAAGCGTAATGTAAAATTTTCATTTTATAATTTCCATTATTTAAAGTTCAAACTTTTTAAATTCCATTATTTTCGACAGCAACGCGTATTACCAAACTTGTTCTGTTAAATAAAGGTGTCTGTGTATTATCATGTAAATTTGTTTTCGAAAACTCTACGATCCTACTATCATCTGCGCGAAGCAGCAAAAAAAAAATTAAGAAAAGGAGAAATGTTGGGAGATAGGCGTAAAAACTGCTATGGTATATTGATTAAACATTCAACTTTTCTTTATACGTAGCTATCATTGGTGGATGGAAACTTATCTCTTTGAAAACTGCTTCTGTTGTGAACTCATTCTTTCCGAAGTTGTTTGGCGGCTTACCAGAACATATTCATACATGCTTACCGAAGAACTCATTTTTGTTGATTCCACATTATATAGTAACATACGCGCCAACTGCGGTAGTTACATACGGATAACAATAGCGCTCTGAAATTATAGAAGGTAGCCTCTTTATTCTAAGAAATTTGGAAATGAGACTACATTTGGATGGGTTTCAACACAATAGTATTTAAAAAGTTATTGAGGAGCAGATACTTTACATAATATATTTCTTTAACTTGTTATTAATCTAATTGCTCAGATATTGAAAACCATCATATTTAACAATTTTATTTAAAATATAAAAGATTGCTATATTAATAAAGGTACACTTTAAAGATACAAAGTGGAGGAATCAACTAATCATTTTTGAAATAAGAGAACATTGTGAGAAGTAAGATTAATGAATGTAAAAAAATGCGAAAATGCTCTTACAAAAGTTAAATTGCTGCTGCTAAAACGGAATGCATACAAATTAATGAAGTATGGTAAGGGGAAATAGGTATACAATGTTGAAAGTAATTTCAAATATGACATGGGAATGGAGCCAAAATGAAAAATCTCGAGTCACTTTCGCTAGCTGCTGTGGGAAATTTTTGAAACATGTGTACATTCTCAACTATTCTTGGAGAGTTAACAGAAAGTACCACGAAGAATTTCCGAATACGGCTTGTTACGGTAAAAAAAAAGAAGAAAGAATGAATAGAATTCATAACTTATTTAGGACTAGCGAGCATGAGACAAATACAAAACCGTAACTTTACAATAAAATTTATTGTACAAAAAAAGGGCAATTAACACAAATAAGTTTTACATATTGACAAAATTAATTAAAGTGAGATAGTGCTCAGTTTTGCTATTTAAACGTAGATGTTAGAAGGAGAGGATTCAAAGAGTGTAATAATACAACGGCGTTTAAAATTTATTTTTGTTGCTGAAATCGTGAACGTTCTTTGTGTTCCTTCGCCGAGACGACGACCCGGTATTTGAACTCTTGGGTAAGAATTCCGATGTTCATAGGACGCCATCGAATGTTTTGTTTAACTTAGTCGCCTCGCTGGTGGTCGATATTTCCGTCGGAAACCATTCAGAGTTTTCGAGGGAAAGGAAGAAAGGATTGTACAAAAGAAATTCAAAACATGTAGCAAAATAAGTTAGCAAATATTTGAACAAACTGTATATTGAATGAAAGAACACTATTAAAAAGATATTGACAAAATGTTACAAAAAGATTATAAAGGGCCAAAACAGTAACTCTAAATATTGACAAAGTTTACAAAGAAATGAATAAAAGCGCCAAAGAAATATTCCAAGTTTAATATTAAATAAACAACAGAGTTATTAAAGTGATTTACCAAATACGATCCAGGTGGAGAAACCAAGGCTTAAGATCCGCAACTTACAGCGCGATGTTCCGCAAGACGCAATACGACAAATGTAAACGCAAACCAAAAAGTCGTTAGGAAAACAGGACCTCGGGCACCATATGTTCCCCAGTAGGGCCATATCAAACGACAAATTGTGGTACCTCAGACGAAACCAGGATTCTAACACATTTGGCCACTTATGGCCACACTAAAGCTACAGCCAACTAATGTGTAACTTCGGAATCGTGACTATGATTCTTCATAATTCTGGCACCAGAGTGCCTCTATTTATGTATTTTACGGGATCCAATGGGGAACGCGAGATGCGAATGGACCAATGCGGAAGCAAAGATATGATGACGTATGCGAGATCGGTGTTTAGCGACTTATTTGTATGTTTATTGAACTGGGTAATTGCTAATTACAACAATTAGCTACGGATGAAATCTAATTTAACTGATATCAAAATGTAAAACGGGATTAATACTATATGTTGACGAAATTTCATTTTCGTCCTCTGATAAACAACGAAGCTACGGGGCGTAAAGAATTGAAAGAAACGGGAATGATTGGTTCCTAAACATTAATTACTAGATATCTCATTAGCTTAAGAATGTAACTCAAATTTATTGTTATCATAGGCAAGAAAGGTTCATAACAAAGAATATTAGCGGTGTAGAATTTTGAAATGATGAATATTAATGGTTTTATTAAATAATAAAAATCAAATCTTAGGACAAATTAGGGGAATGGGTTTAGCTAAAACATACACGAGTACTACGCATTATAGACGCGATGAAGTCATCCTTCGCAGGTGCTCAGTTCCGTTATATATTAAAATAGAGGAATTGGCGCGAAATAAAATGTTTGAAGTATTTTAAATATGAATTTAAGAAGTAAATTAGGGTGTAACAGGCTGCTCTCAGAACTGTATCCACATGATGCTTTTAATAATGTTGTCGGTTCTGTCTACGAGCTGTTAGGATGAATGTCCAAAAACTTGCTTCTGTAGTTGTTGCTTCGAAATTTTATAAAAAAAACAAAAGAAGGGTGAAGATAAAATGTTAGATTAAACCCTGGATTCAACGTAGAATAAGATTGGGGGCATCTAACACTCTAATGAGAGAAATTCAAATTGAGGACGTTCAGCTTCGAAATTTTGTTCGTATGAATGCACTACAAGTTTAATATGTAACAGAATAAGTTGGACCAAAAATTGCAAAAAAGACATCAAAATGCATAGAGACTGTCTTCAGAAACTTTCTGAAAAAGCTGACAGTATGATCAGCAGCAGATAAGTAAACTCGACACGGCAACATTCTTTAACATTTTTAATTTTTTCTCCCTACCAAGATATTCCTTGGGTTTTGTATGCCATTATATTGGATTCTCCTAATAAATGCTAATTAGTTTTCTCTACACCAACCTTTTTTTCTGTGCCAATTTATCTAAACAACTCTCCGTACGAACTATCACTATATAAAACTATTTCAAATCTCGAGAGTAACTGTCGAAGGTTGCACCTAATACAAATGCTATCGTGTTCACCTGCCAGCAAGTCGATGCAGGTCACCCCCCGACAGTTAACGTTACCACTCTCTGGGAATTACTCTCAAACGACTCGCATCCATATGTCCACTCGCGACATTCATTATCGAAAGCTGCTTTCAGGAGTTTTAATCTCTAGTGGACAACTGGCTTAATAGATAGTACAACGAATGATAAGGAAAGATGATCATGCTAAATAACCAGTTAAACACGTATCTATATAAGTAGGTACTATTATTCCAATGTTTCTGACGCCAGTCTTGCCCTTTTGTCTGAAGAATCAATCTAATAATACTTATAAACCAAAATACGCCCACGCTGCTGTGCATTTTGCGCAAGTCCTATTTTTTCAACCTTAACCCATAAACTATGATAAAGCGAAATTCTTATAGACTAGCAACGGAAAGTTACGAGTTCAGTCTAATTAATCGAAATATCTGATGTTATCGTTAAGCCCATTTGCTGAAATCCACTGAAGGGTAGAGCGACAGCACAGTAAGCTCCAATTGAGCATAGCCCAAATAAGTGGATTTAGCGTTTTCTTTTTTGTTTGTTTCGGCTCACAACCATTTGTTTTTCTTTAAATTTTTATCTAAATTCTAACTTACTTTACTAACTTTTTCAGTTTTACTTTCGAAGACCTGGAATCCATTCCCGAAATGATGATCTGTTCACCTTAGCTTTTCACAGAACCTCTTATCATTGTAATTGTCCGTGAAATTTGGCTGCGAAGGAAGTAAATCTGCTTCCTAAACAGGTCGATATTTTTAAGCAGCTCATTAACTGAAATATATTTGGGTAGATAGATCGTATTTGCAACAGCTAATCTGTTCATCTGAGCCATACTCTACTTTTGTTATTTTCTTTGTTATATGTAGTAAAAGTAATTAGTTATTTCTTCAGGATGTAAATGTAATTAGTTATTTATATAGCTGCAAGAAATGTTGTCCTTTGTTTAGATTTAAGTATCTGTTGGACAATAAGGATGATTATGATCATGATTATTGTCGAATTTAGTAATAGGGTCTATAGAAATTAAATGAAATGATCACAGAATCAAATAAAATAAAAATAATCAATTGGCATTTGTTTTAAACTGAGTATTATCATTCTCCCCTATATAAATTGCACGTTTCAACATTGATATCTACCGCATGTAACTCAAGAACCAATACAAATAAGTATGTCACCATATGGCTACTGTTTCACAGCATTTCGGTGACTAATTTTAATCCATTTAATCTTTTGTGTCAGGTTTTTATATAAGCAAATGCGTAATATGTAGTAATATAAGCAAACAATCTGTTTTAATATGAGCATACATAATGGGTATATTTATCTATTTACCATACCACGTTTAGAGCGATATACAAAATATTGAGGTTCTGTTTGCACTTTTGTAAAAAAAAAAATCCCAGTGATGCAGGTAATGTTTATGAAGCTAATATAAACAATGAATTTTCAGCTATATTTGATTATCTTCATTTAAATAAATAATTACTTGAAGCACTTACACTGACAAACATTCATGTTATATGTTCCCGTTCTGATTATTTGCTAATGCAGGCAGAATGTATTACAGAATCGGCTATTTATTTTAGACTTGTATGTGTGTGTACATAGATACATCACCCACATGTTTACTTTTATTTTATTTTTATAAAGCGAATAAGGGTTTAGTCGACAGAAGTTACTAAAAAAAGCGATTATTCAGCAGTATTTAAGTAAACCAACCTGTACTCATATCTACAAACATAAAAACGATTTGGAAGTTTATGCGGATCATTGCGGATGTGCAAATTTAGAAGCTGCAGGGAAAGTGATCCAAATAATTTGATTGAGCGTTTTACACAAAATTCAATAATTTGCCAATGTTTAGTTACGTTAAGACTTCAGCTTTCAATTAACAATCATTGAAGATGATCGATCAAGTGGCAGGATAGAAACTAATGCTTTTGCTGGCTTTCTATAAAATGCTTTCAAATCTGTTTCTACCTAGTTCATTCTTTTTCTAAGGAGAATTACGTCTAGCTTTTAACACTTTTTCGTAAATTCTCTTACTAGCGTACACTTACTATCGTATACTTACTACACCTATCTTACTATTATACACTTTAACCTTACTGTTATACCTTTTAACCTTACTATTATACCTTTTAACCAAACGGGCTATTTCAGTTATCCCAGGTACCATTTTTGTACTGAAATGTAATAAATAACTTTTTTATGTAATCTATGTTTTAGGTAATCTTAAAACATATTTAAACAGTTCACATAATATAACTCCCATCATCCAATTCGATATTCCTTATAAGATAAACGCACTTAAACCAATGGGGTTTTTGACTATATTCGGTCGAATTCGGTTTCGTTCGGCTATATTCGATTTTGTTCGGTTCTGTTGATCTACATTCGGCTGTATACGATTTTGTTTTGGTTCCATTTAACTAGGTTGGGCTATATTAAGTTCCATTCAGCTACATTCGATTCTGTTCGGTTCCATTCAACTAGGTTCGGTTCTGTTGGGTTCCATTCCGCTATATTCGATTACGTCCGGTATCACTCGGTTACGTTCGGCTATTTTCGGTAATGTTCGATCACTTTCGTTTATGTCTGGTTCCATTCGGCTATATTATTTATAGACATGTATTTTTTGTAAAAATTTATAGACATGTATTTTTTGTAAAATAAAGGTTCTATGTATAGATTATTTATTCTGCATACACCTACATTTTTTCTTAAAACAATGATTATGTGGGACATTTGAGATACCCCCCTTAGCAATGAGGGTAAAAATTGCCACAGATCTTGGCAACGGAAAAGTTAAAGAGAGGCAATTGTGTAACCTAGTAAGTATGTATCTATTTGTAGATGTGTAAAAGAAACGAACGCGCATGTGTTTGCATATAACTTTGTTTCGTGGTTCTTACTAAAGTATCCTTGCCTATACAAGTTGAACTAAAATAATGTATATAGCAGTATACATATATTTACAATGATGATAATAACTTCTTCGCTGAAAAAGTTGTTTAATGTATAAGGGTTCTAGCATTATTGACTTTCAAGATTTGAAACAGTTTCTTATAGTGATAAATAGTTCTCACAGAGTTGTTTAGCTAAACTGGCATAGAAAAGAGGTTGGTGTAGAGAAGGCAAAAAAAACTAATTATTTATGAAGGCGTACGAAATCCAATTAATATCGTGGTAGGGAGAAGAAACAGAAAATATTGAAGAATGTAAAATAATGTTCCGGGTGTTGTCGTGTCGTTGGCTTTACTCTTAATGTTTTGCTGGTCATACTGGCAACTTTTCTATTTATAGTACCAATTCGACTTCTAGAAACAGTCGCATGTTGGTATCTTTTTTTCATCCGAATGCGTTACAGTAAACGAGCAGCTTTGTGCCTTTCGTGGACGTTGCGCAATGAAACAATATATACCCACCAAACCTGAGAGGTATGGTACAAAATCCTGGTTGCTTGTCTGCTCACAAACATGCTATGTGTGGAAAATACAATCCTACATCAGGAAAACTGTTGGAGCTACCTCAGAGAAAAGCCAAGGACAACGAATAGTACCAGACTTAGTTGAGGGCTTGAGAGGTCAGAACATAACTTTGGACATTTTTTCTTCATACGAATTGGATCAAAAATTGTTGGATAAACAATTGACAGTGGTTAGAGCAATGCGCTAAATTCCTTCAAAACTGTCATCACTGTTCAAAAATGTTCTATTTTATCATTCTACTTTCGTTTTACACTGAAAACGCAAAAACGCAACACTGGTCCCCAAACATAAGAAGAGAAGACAAATGCGCAGTACATGATGCCACAGAATTGGGATATAGTACTCTGAGGAAACTACCAGAAACAATATCCTACTATAATCTAATAAAGGTTGCCTCGCCACAATCAGTAAAATTATTGCAGGGTACAGATGGAAAAGAAGAATGGATGGTCTATGATTGTTTTTGGCAATTTAATAGACACCACATTTGAATACATTCAATATTTACTGGAACACTTTCTCTACTCGACATTCGACTCGGTAAAATATTTTGATACTTTTCAGAGTCCTAACTGGCCAGAGAAGCAGAATAATTCCAAGTGTCGAATATTTTTGCGTACATTTGCAGCAGTGCTTGCTCAACATCACATCACACAAAGTCAGAGAGGCCCACGTTCGTTGTTTTCGCACTTTCGATTCTCAACTGATGCGGTTAGCCCTCAATTACGGTTTTCAGGGAGCACGTAAACATTAGACGATACCAGGCCAACACTAAAACGACTAAGAAGCATTACAAAACAAGCGAAACTTTTTTCCTTTTGTTTTGAGACCGATGCTTCTGTTGTGTTGAGACGAAAAATGCGAAAGCTGCATCCTCACGTGTTAACTCAATAGCTTTGGACAATAATTCTAATGAGAGGACCGTAGTAAAAATATTACATAAGGAAAAGTTTCACTTTTGTAGGATAAAACTAGTACAGGAATTATCGGAGGATGATTTTGACAGACATATTCAGTATTCCGAAAAAATTTTTAGGAACAGAATTTTGAGTCCCTTCTTCCTAGAAGTTAAGGTAAATGCAGAAATATATTTAGATTTTCTACAATTTGAACTCATTTCTGCAGTAGCGGTAGTGTTTCCAAATGCAGCATATTCAGATATTTCCGACGAAACCGTCTCGTTTCAACAAGCTCTCATTATGGCATTTGGGTATGCCAGTATTTAGAATTTTTGAAAATAGCTGGATTGGCAGAAGAGGTGTCATCGAATGGCCAGCCCGATCTCCTGATTCATCCTGGGATCATCATCATCTTTTGGAAGTACTGAAGGATCTTATACGGGAACAGAAACATGTAATATCAACCGCAGTAATGTTGATAATAAAACAAACTGTTTTATTTTTATTGAGAGTAGTACCTAGCTATAATAAATGTTCTTCAACATTTGACGAGAACTTTTTCTCTTAAAACTAATAATAAAGACACTAGCGTCGATGTTTCTTACTTTGTACTCTGTACTCTATACGAATTTTGCATACGTCCACTAAACGAGTTTATTAAAAACAACGTATGCATATTCCACAGCACAATTTTTATATATTTTATCAAATGCATACAGCGCTTCTCAATGTTTTGAAATCTCTTAAAAAATCTGCAGGTGGGTAACTTTTCTCGGTCGCGATTGCACACACCGCGGGTTTATTCATCACAATGCACCATTATATTTCAAAATTATTTTTGTAGCCGGAGGGTGACACACAAACTCAACAATAGGCCACCAATGAGAGTGGAACATATCTATCTTGACGATGCAGCAAAGCCTGATTTTGGGCGCAGACTTTTGCTCTTTTGTACGTACCGTAACATGTACGCTGAAAGTCATGAAATACGTGCATGCTGTGCCGCGGCAAAAATTCGCCGCGATGTGGCGAAGAGAATTTTTGAATAGCTGATTTAAAAACTCGCCCAGGGATATGTTATCATATTTTGGAGTTGTTCTGCAGTGATTGTGCGACGTATTTGCATATGCAGATGCGCAGTTATTTTAGAAAAATGCAACGACGCGTAATCGCTGCGGAGGCCAAGTAATGGGTTTCCATTTTTGCTCATTTCTCGTGGCACAAATATGCATTTATTCTCTTTGTTTGCCTCACATTGATCGTAGCTTTTGTGTGCATCAATTATATTGGAGGAACTGTTAAATTAGCCTTTGCAATAAATGTTATAAACAAAAAGTGACTTTTGCCGTTATTGCACCTGCTTTTGTAAACATTTCAACAATTTATGTGCGCAGTATAAGCATTCGATTAAAAGCACAGCAGCGAGAGTTGGGATATGACAAGGTATCTTAAATAAATTTATATTAGATTTGCTTAGATTAGCTTAAAGAATAGTGTAACAAATGAAGTTAAATATACATGACGCATCACTTTCAGTCATGTAGTCAAATTGTAGAAAATTTGAATATAAATTTATAATTCGGACTAAGAAATCCAAAGTACTCTTTAAATATTTATTGTATTTTATTTTTACATCTTTTGGCAAAATAAGGAAAAATGCTGGAAGATGCTTTGTCCACCCAAAGATAGTAAACATTACAAGGATTGCTCAATCCCCTTCTCGCAATATAATCAGAAGCTGCGTGACGTCAGCTGCGTTCCACATGGCGTCGAGTGTCAGGTGCCACATTGTGTTTTGATAGTTTCATTTCCTTTTCTCTTGTTTAAATAGGTTTCATTCCTTTAAATGTGGCTTATGCATCATAGTTGTTGTATTTATAAGTGGTAGTTTATAAGTGACTAGTGAAAGGGTGTGTTAATTGATGAAAGTGGTAGGCAAACATTGTGCAGTTGCATACAAAGATCTTGTATTCATTGATCTGAAGGTCAAATGGAAAGTCTACCATCACGTTCAATTGAAAGATTAGACTTAGTGGGTGATGTACATAGTTACAACGGAAATATAGAAAAACAATGTAGCTTCTCGTTAAAGGTGCTACGGAATTTAGAAAGAGTTTTATAAGCAGCTAAAAATATTTGGTCCAATTTTCAAATCTACGAAGTAATGAAAAAGCTGCTGTAGGCAAGAATACTTCCATTTTAAGCTTAAGATGTATACATTGTACTGTAAGTTAACCCCTTCATCCGTCAATTTCAAAAAAATATAACAAGATAACCATTTTAATAATTAAGCCCTCATATAAGAATACAATGCATGAAATAGTATTTTTTGTAAATAAACACACACAGAACTTGTTTACTTACTGCATATTGTGTTTTCTTTATTGTTATTTAACCGTTCTTCAATTTATCTACAAAAGTTAAAAAATCTCAGTTTTAAGCTTAAGGTGGATATATTGTCATTTAAAATAGTATTTTTGGTAAGCAACCATGTACACTAGTTTATTAATTGCAAATTATAGTAATGGAATGCAGGTGACGTTACGAGTGATTTGATCTTGAGCAGATATACCAGCCGTATTAAATAATCCTTCTATTCACCATCTTTGCTGTTCACCTACAATATGGGATATTAGGACCTAGATTAATCTCAATGTTGTCAAATTACTATACAAGGTGTTAAAAAAGTGTCACAAAGCTAGAGGGAGCACTGCATGAGCCAAAATATACAGAAAAGTCTTAATGAACAAATGAACGGTTTCGGAGATACGAAACATTTTGCGTTTACACAACGTTTTTAATATGTTCAAACAAACAATGTAATTTATGAATAAACAACAAAGGCAACAATTCAAATTAGATGTGCAAAGTGCCATCCCTCCATTTCACAGCAGCCGCAATCTTTTTTCCGTAAGAACCTGGGAACTGCTTCGAAAATTCTTGCATTGGCTTGGATTGTGTGGCATCCTTCTTCCGTTAAGGGAGTTTAAATTAAGCGATCGTGCAGGCCATGATACAGGTCCGCCTTAGATACTCTCTAACGGCAACTGAATAATACGCCGAAGCATCATTGCGTTGGGACCACATTTGTTGCCTTTGATTCAAAGGAATGTCGTCTAAAAGATCACACATTGCGTTCTGGGGAAAGTTTAGGTAAGTAGCGCCTGTTAGTCGATTTAGGAAAACAATCGGATCTAATAACCTGTCGCCCAAAATACCCATCCAAATGTTCAATGAAATACACCCCTGATGCCTGGATTCCATAATAGCATGGGGGTTTCTGGTCGGCCATTGTATTGTGGAAATTAATAACTCTATTTCGCGTGAACTCAACTTCACCAGTAAAAAGAATATTGGGCAAAATTGAGGTTCTCAGCACCATTGTATAGAAACCGGCGGAAAAAATCAAACGTGTTTGATGATCAGGTGGATTTAGGGCTTGCGTGCGTTGTACGGGTTGTAACGGTTAAGCTGTGGCTTGAGCTAAGAGGAGCATTAATTCCTACCTCCGCAAAACCGTCTCTGAATTCTGCTCTACCGTGCTAAAATTGTCCCTTCCGTCTCAGAAATGGACACCCACCCTGGTCTTCCGGAATAATGGGACTGTTTTCTAAACGAACCGGTGTCACGCAACCTTTGGTGCAGTCTTACAAAAAAACCAACTGAACAAATCTGACGATTGGGATTATCAGTAAGATGTAGACGTTGCTCCTCTATGGCATTCTCATTAGCACGACCACACATGAAATGCATGTCGACTAATTCAATTCTAGAGTACAGGCATACCAAAATTGTGCACTAACCACTCAATATCAATTACAAACTGTATGTTTGACAGAACCTATTATTAGAAAAGTTTTTGTGAACGAAATAAGAGATAAGTGAAAAGATATAAAAATGCTACAAAAAGGAATAATCCTCCATAATTTCGAAACCGTCCATTTCCGGATTCATATTCATTAGGACCTTCCTGCACATTTTGGACCATGTCGAGGATTTCTTCCATAGAAGGGACGAGGAAATACTATTCTAAGCTAATAAAAGCATGAAAGAATTAGGTAAGTGATGGTCATTTGGAACCGTACATGGTAAAAACCATTGAAGAGACTATGTACATATGTAGGTACCCGAATTTCATTAAAAAGAAAACAGGCCAAAAAATAAATAGTCTTGTTTTAATAACAAATTCCAGAGATTTATAAAAGTCCCAACAGTAATTAATTGTAATTAACTTCTTTGTAGAACAAATTATTATATGCTCAAAGTTAAGAAAGCGTACGTTGTTGTGTTGATAAATATATGTATATGTGAAATTGCGGTTTTACCTTTTTCCGCAATTACTAGTTTCTACGTTATTGTTTTGTTTGGCAGTTTTTGATTGCAACTCTTAATTCCTTGTCCATTTAACTTAATTTTTGATATTTACTTACTTAGGAAACGTTATTAGTAAAGGCTGACAAACGGTTGCACCCGTAGAGACGCCTGCACGAGGAGGTGTATGTACGTATGTGGATGTAGAGTTCAGTAATGCGATAGATATTGAGGAGTTCTGTGGTTCCGTTATTTATCGGATTCTCATTGTGTGTTTTCGAAAACATGGGACGTAAGCCTGGTGTACCTCTTATATCGCATGTGAAGAAATATATTTGGCGTTTCCCTGGTTTGGAATTTACAGGTTCGCACATTCGTTGCAAATTTTGCGGTATTGGGTTGCTAGGTCGCACGACATTTGAATGTAGAAGTCATATTAAAAGTAAACGTCATGTATTGAATTTAAGAAACAATATTGCGTACTGGCAATTTTTGTATGACTTTATTTTCATGTTGAGCACGTGCAACATCCCACAACACCTAGTAGATAACGAAAACGTTCGTCTATTTTGGGATAAATATGTTACATCATGGAAGCTACCAACAAAAAGGCAATTGCGGTACAATTTACAACATGTGCAAAGTACAGTAAAAGACCGTATAAGAGACGAGTTGAGAAATCAAAAAATCTGGCTCACTGTGGACGAAACTACTGATGCTCAAAAACACAGCGTGATTCATATTGTGGCGCGGCCTTTAAAACGTAATGGTCCGGCAGCTTCCTTGTTGTTAGCCAGTAAAAGGATTGAAAGAACTGATGCCGAAACCGTTGTAAACATAATAAAAAAAATATGTTAAGAGAATTTTGTATCGTACGAGCCCAAATCACCATGTTAGTTTCTGACGGAGCTCCAACAATGCTGAAAGCTGGTAGGATGTTAAAAGTATGCTTTCCGACTCTTCTTCACATAACATGCCCCATACACGCATGTCATCTCGTAGCAGAAACAATTGGAAGCAAGCATCCTAGGGTGAATGATTTAATATCATCTACCGAAAAAGTGTTTGTGAAATCTCCCAAACATATCCGCGTATTCAAGCAAGTGTATCCGTAAATTCCGCTACCACCTCAACCTGCATTGAAGCGATGGGGAACAGGGATCGAGGCAGTATCTTACTATCGCAGATATTATTCCCAAGTGAAAGATGTCATTTTCAAACCTAATTCTTCTAATTCTCAAGCGGTTCGCGAGAGTCAGCAACTTTTTTCCGATTCCGACGTTCAAAAAGAAATAGATGACATTTCCATAAACTATTCTGTAGTGACACAAACTATTTCGCAGATAGAAAATACTCACTTATCTATAAAAGACTCGTTAGATAACATCAACAATTTAGCAGCCGCTCTAGAAAGCTTGACGGATCCTATAGGACTAGATGTGGCGCAAAAATTTCGTGCAGTTTTAAATAAAAATCCGGATTTGGAAAAGGTTCGATCTATATCTTGAATTCAAGACTGCACAGATGAGATACAGGAGCATTTGAATTTCCCAAATCTTACTTCATTAGATGCTGAACGATCATTTGCAAACAATACAAGAACGTTTTCGGACCGTCGTCAAGGCCTGACCGAATCGACAATGGAAGCATTGCTTATGTTGCAGTACTACGCGGCGTACCATTGCAGTCGCACATTACCACAGTGGTCAGCGATACGTCAATAGAAGGTAACAATCTATTATTTTTTTATTGATACTGTGTCTACTTTTGCGCGGTACGCCCCGGACGGTTCCACTCTTTTCTCGAACATTATAAATAGTACACGCACACCGATCAACTGATAATAACCGAACGTCCACTCGATTCTTTGAATGTACATAGTAAACACAGCTCCTTTCACGGCGCCTCTGCGAGTGCAACCGTTTGTCGCGTTTTAGTTATTAGTAACTTATTCAACTTATTGAATATGGAACCTAGTTTCTAGTTGATATATAACAATTAACGAGTTAATGTCTTCCAGGTATATTTTTATAAGCAGTAAATAAATATTCACTTCCTTTGTATAGACTGTAATTACTGAAGACTGTATATAAAGGTTAAATCGCGTTGCATCTTTGTAGCGCCCTAGTTTCACAGCAGAGTGATACTGGAAGCTAGTTTATGATTTAAGAGAATGCAATAGCAGATTGTTTAATGCGAAATCGCGTAAATACTACAGGGAGGAACGGTTGCGCTTTGTTGTTATTTACAATTTGTTGCTCTATAACAAACGGTTCACTTCAATGCATTACAAAGATAACAAACACATAACAAAAACGAGCTTTTGGTCACAGCAGCTGCGCTGTATTGTATCGAAAGCAAACCAACCATTACTATTGTAGATATACCAACAAAGAATATATATCTAATATAAAAGAAAAAGAGAGCGCCTTTGAGACTAAAAAGGAAAACAATCGATATCCTTTTCTTCAGCTTCAAATACGCATTCAGAAATAAAGTATGACCGACTTAAAAAGATGACATATAAAAAGATTATTGCCGGAGTTTTTTACTTAAAATACTGACGATATTTGCTTTGAAAGGAAAACTTTGTGGAAAAGTTAAAGGGACACAGAAAAATGGTACTTTATTTTACGATTATATTTATTTTTCCCTTTAAATCTAAAATCTCTACCTCCGCCTTTCTTTGATCTCATTATGTTTGAGTTTTTGAAAGCGCATGCACATAAGGGAAAATCAAAAAGTATTGGGATGATATCTTTTCCATTTCTGAATAAATTCGCTGTTTATATTTCACAATAAAATGTTTTTTTTCGATCAGACACAGACGTTCCACATAACAGTAATTTAGACTGGTATTTACGGATTGATTTTGAACTTTTCGAAGATATAAAAAATTTAGTGGTTTGGTAACTGTATTGGTATATGTTTTTCAAACAATTTTTTTTTTCTGTTTGAAAGACTAGATTTCTGAAGTGAAAGAATAAATAAAAGATATAAACATTCCAATGGATGCAAAACGTAACAGATATTCCAATTTTATAGTCGCAATCGTATGTTTCCTTTACGTTATAGTATTACGATTTTCCAATGTTTTTCTTACAATTTTTTCGAAAATATTTGATAATTTTTAGACATTTTTTGGTTCGGAAAAGTACCATCCTTCCGAAAATTGTTAGAAAACCAAGGAATACACTCTATTTGTACTGTTGAATATATTTCAGCTCACTTAAAATTGCAACCCCTAAATTAAATGGTTCTATCAGTTTTATTGGTTTCTATACATTTAAACCAGCGGCATACTTTCTAAAAATCGCGTCTCAGCGAGCTCACTCCCATTTTTTTTTGTTATGTCATAAATTCAGGAGCCTTTTAGCGTGTTAATGGTGTTATGGCTTTGATATTATCATCCCCTCGTCGTAAAGGGTGAAGCGTAGCTTACCATTTTTTAACATGTAAATGGTGACCCTGGTGGGACTCCTAACTTTGCCACAGTCAGGAGCAGGCTCTCTCACTACTGGACCATCAGTCCGTTTCAATATAAATCTTACACTACTTAGCTGTCTCTTCCAGTTTGGAATCGAAAAAAATCACAGTAGTTAAATGAAGCGAATGTGATGGCCCAATAAGTAAATCAATGCGACCAATTAGATGGTTGTAATTATGGACAAATAAACTAGTGTATCATTATGATTAAGCAACATTATTTTCTTGCCAAATATACTCGTTTCTTTTTAACTATGCAACAAGTGCTCCGGTAAATCAGCGTAATACGGTTATGTGATTGTTGTTCTATTTACCAGACGATTGATGTATACAAATTAAGCAATGAAAATTCCAAAACATCGTAGTCGTGACCACAGCATATGCAGCTATGTTTTGTCTCCTTTAATGTGGACTTACCAGAAAAAATTGTCCTGATTTGTTCTTTCGTTTCTGGAATAGTTATCTTTTGTCCGACCGTTTCATAACTCCGTAAAAGACTTGGATATGTCAAAATATTGCTTTAAGGACTTTTTGACTTTCGATTTTGGTCTGTATTGCCAGTGCTTGAGGTGTCTATTTTACCTATTGTTTTCTCGTGTCCTTTGTTAAAATAATGGACACCCATTTAGTTGATTATTAAGAAATTCACCGGTTTCATAGATTTTCAATAAGCTGTTTTACAACGCCACACAGTGGGCGTTATTTCTTCAATAGCATAAGCGAACCTAATGCATTAATTTTGAACCATTTTATGCGAAACATTCCTATAATACCTTCCTAACCTCTCTTTGGTTACCCTTGGTCAATTTTCAACGGCGAAAATGCCGACATGCTTGATTCTTTTTTACATATCCATTCTCTAAATGTAGTGGGTGCGCGATTAACGAACATAAGCTGTTCCCAGACTATGTTCTTTAGCCGATCACCGATTTGTCGCAGATTTTAATGGGAAATGGATTAGTTCGTTCTGACGTTCCAAAACCTGAAATAAAAATGGTTCAGACCATATTATTCAATTCTGCAATGATCCTCCAATAGAAACTAGCTCACAGGCGCTAAACAGTTTTTGTTCTATTAATTTAAGAAACGCAAATCCTATTAGTGCAGTAATCCGTAGATTTCGTACTGGCAAACTATTGTCCTTTTGCAATTGCCAATTGAACCAAACAGATGGAAATGGCATAATTAGGACGATACGGTGGAACATTATTATGTAGAAAAATGATACTTTTCGCTAGACACTCGAAACATTTGTTCTTAACCCTGGCACGTAGACAGTTTAAGGAATTTGCACATTACTTAGCATTGATATGTCTTGGCATCAGGTTGAAATCTTAGAGAAGTAAAGTTTGGTACTCAAAATGTTTAGAAAGAAGTAATCAGCAAACGTTTTTGACAGATGCATCATTACTATTCAAGCAATGTCACAATGAACACTCCTCGTATCTATTTGAAATTTTACATCTAAGCGTCTAAGGCGTTGGAATCCCTGTACAAATTGCTATCTTAAAATATGACATACTCGTAAGTAAGACGAGAAACACAAAGATTTAAGAGCTTTATATCTCTCATTAGTTCTTTTTTTTTTATTAAAATCTATAATCAGATAAACCCTGTTCTTTCATATTAGCTGCGCAAGCAATAGGTTGTGTATTTGTTACATATATCTTGTCGAACAGTCCCCTACTTACTAAAGATTTAATCGTTATCGTAATTACGTTGTAAATAGTCAAAGAATAACTGCGATTAATGTCTTTATAATTCGATCTGAGACTACCAATTAGGAGAGACTTTATGGCAAGCTCTTTTGAACGGAAAAGCCTTCGAGGAACGTGGTCCAAAATCTAATAATAATCGTCCCCCTGAGATATAACGCATTTCTAAACTTGGACGACCATCCAAGAGACCGAGGCTGTTCGTCTGATATCTCATCTAATTAATAGCAATTAATCACGGTGTACGCCCCTAGGCCATGTTTTTACTCTAAAACGTTCGTCGTATTATCAACTAATATCTTCCAAACTAGCTCGCCATGTCGTTAATTATCCATAACTTACTAAACTGTGACAGGTATGGGCGATGCGTCTTATGCAATTTCGGTGCTCCGATTAGAGTTAGAAATTTAATAGAATTATGCCTCCACAGCCAGTATATGGGGCGGAATAAATGGTTATCATTACGGAATTTTAGTAATGTAAGATGGTCTAATATTTTACTTAAAATCATATGCTTCTATTCAGTACACCTACAGAAGAGGATTCCCAGGTGGGAATACACACATGTCAAAGTATCAGAAACTAGATTCTTGCGGCAAAATTATTCTTACAAGATAGCTGAAAATCAGTGATGAAAAATTGTATTTCTATTTCCTTTTTTTTGTATATGTAAATTCGTTTTAATATCCTATTAATGCAATAAAAACATTTCGTCATTTTGACAAAATTTTTGTTCTCACTGGTCCTCTCCTATACTTCATTAAATCAAGAGTGCATGTTGTTAATTTTAAGGATAATGTACATATGTATTAAAATAAATGTCAGTAAATGTAAAAACCCCAACACAAAATCACCTACAATACAAAAATAAATGAAAAAATGGCGTTAAGCATTTTTATTAGAAAATTTCTCTAAAAAAAATTATCAGAATTGTCTAACAAGTTTAAATCCAAAGATTAGTCAAAATTTTAAAATATTGAAATTATTAGGATTGAGAATTCATTTTAGACGACTTGGTAGCCTAACAGTAAGGGTTGTCCCTAATTCTAGCAGAGTTAAGTGCTATGCGGTCGAATCCTACCAGGACCGTTAGCAGATTTTTCAATCTTGCAGCCCCGAGTCATCATTCACATGTTGGACAATAATTAGCGGCACTTCGTCCTTTACGGCGAGAGGGCCAATAACAAGGCCATGGGACACTACATACCATTTACACACTAAAGATTCTTGACGTTATGACAAGCTCTACAGTTTATATATCCCGCTGGAATATATAAACTAAAAAGTGTGTTGTGGCATTTTGACTAAAGCAGCGGTCAAATAAATTTAAATTAATCTGTGGATTTCTGTACATTTTCTATTTTTAATAGTATTTTCAATTACCGAAAAATAAAATGTCAATGTTTTTTAATTCTAACAAAACTTTGAATTTAAGCTTTTTCCAATACAGGGACCTAACATAATCAACAATAATGCTAATATAGCTCATGGTATTGGTGGAATCATTTCCAGCAAGAACAATGCGAGCAGAGAAAAGAGAGCACTAACACGCGGACATGTTGCGTCATCAGCGTGGCTATAAACACTCACTTTCTGCTGCCTGCATTGTATCTACCTCTCGGTTTATGCCCCCAATGTGCACAGCAGCACTGAAATTACCTCCCGGCGCCCCCTAGCCCCAAGAAACACAGTCATGCCGTCCTAGATCGTGGCAATACACACCGGAGTACAGATGCCCGCTACCTATCGAGCAGTTCATGGACTGCTGAACACAAGATGCCGTTGCGCCTAGGCGCTTAGGCAACTGCACGTACAAATGATCCCCCAGGCTCACCGTGATGTATAAAAATACACGCCATTGGGGGTAGAGACAATGCAGGCAGCAGAAATGTGAGTGCTCGTTAGCCACGCTGATGACACCGGGTAGGCAGAAACATGTCCGTGTGTTAGTGCTCTCTTTTCTCTGCTCGCATTGTTTTTGCTGGTATTCATTCCACCAATACCATGAGCTATATTAGCATTATTTTTGGTTTTGTTACTAGGCATTTTTTCATGTGTACCCATCATAATGTTTTTATTTTTGCTCCATTTATTATGGAAGCAGCTGACTTTACATTTGGAGGGGGTTAACAGTTATTTGCATATAAGCAGACTATAACGTAACTAAACATTTTTCAGAAGATCTGGGTACATATCAGGAAAAACTTGAAAAATATGTGTTATTTCACTCTTATACACGTTACGCTGTATATTGGAGAACTTATAAGACATTTTGATTTCTAAATTCATTTCCCCATCTTAGCTTAGGCTTTTTTGGTTACAATCGTCTGTTACCGTTATCAAGTCACAAATATACATATGCATTTTCTCAGCGTTAGGATTCTGCATGAAGGGCTGACTTCAAAAATGTATCATACTTGTGATCTAAACTAGGTGTGTTCGACTATAAACGTTTATTATATTGTTTTGAACTTTGATGTGTCTAAAACGTCATTACATAAATGAAACAAACACTGTTTTAAAATAACTTCATTTCCGCAACTATTCATTATAAATAACAAGCAATATGTTTTCGAAATTAATTATAGAGCACCTGGAAGGGGACCTCCAAGAATATGCATTCAGCCCCTTCCTGCAGTAGCGCATATCTGGATTTTGAACCAAGAAGGCACACTGTCTGGTATTTCATTACAAGGTTTTTGCGGTGTCAAACAAAAGCACAAAGTAAAGAAAACACTATATTTATTGAAAAGAATAAACAATAATTCTGCCGTTGGATCTAAGTTTAATTTGAGCTTAATATTTGAAATGTTTAGCAACTAAAGAAAGCAAAAGTGATTCAAAAGGCATTTGGGTTAGAGCAACTAGCGTCACCTACTTGAAGAAAATTTCGAAGAAACCCACAAATTTTAAACAATCAACAGCTCAAAAATATTAAATTTAATCATTAATTATACACACAAGTTTTGCATTAGCGCCTTATTCTTTCACACTTTAGCCTACCTTTTTTCAAGGTTTTTTTTCTTTGCTTATTTCTGTCTTATCCTGATAATAATACTTGTACAGCGTGATTTGAGAAGAACGGACCAAACTCCAGGAGTGTATTGTACACATGAAAATAATGTAAAAAACTATATGTTCTTATTTTCATTTGTTTTCAAGTTATAGCGTAATTACAAATAAACAAAATTTCATACATTACTATTTGTTTAATCATAGCGTTCTTTTAATAAATGTTCAAAAATACCGCCATTGATCTCTAAACATTTTATGCCTCGTTTACGAATGGCGCCTGTTGGCTGCATTGTTTCTAATACGTCGAATTAGTGCATCCCGAGTGTCGATTTTGACCTTCTAAACTTCATTTTTGAACCAGCCTCATAAGCAATAGTCCAGTGAGGTCTGGAGATCTTGGAGGCCAACTAATAGGTCCACCGCGACCAATTCAAAAGCCTGGAACGTACCTGACTTTTTACATAGGCAGTGAAAGATATTTTTATTTTATTGAAGACGTATTAATTCGAAAGCAAGAGAAAATTTGGACTATTTACAAGAACGCCAGTTAAAATTTTTTGATTACGCTGTAACTTGAAAACAAATGAAGGTCAGTAAGAACATATGAGTTCCTTTACATTACCTTTACGTGGACAATACACCCCTACGTTCCTTCCGACTTACCTGTATAAAATGTTATACAGGTGGCGTCTGTATCTTGCTTTTGACATTTTCTTCGAAACTATTGACTGCAAAATAGGTATTTCTCAAGCGTCTGGAAGTTGCTATTTAGATCACATCTACTAAATTCAAACAATACATTGTTATGTTAAATATTTACATCGGGAATATCAGCTATCAGTCTAGAACGTATAGGGCATTCAGTATAACCACCCGATAGATATGAAATTCTCTCTGGCGGATAAAAGGTGTTTTTCGGAAGCCAAAATTTCCCCCCAGACCGACTGGCCTCGGAGTGTGGGTACTAAATAATTTATTTAACTCCAGCCAATGACGATCTTGGTGAATTGGAGATGAAATTTTCTTCTTTTTATTCTCCTCATTTCGTAAATCTTCAGAATTGATGTAAAATTCTCCTATAATAAATAACAGGGTAAATTCAAAGGTATTTCTAACGTTATTTCGCATATTGAATATGTTTCGTTAAGGTGTCTTCATTTATTTCAGAAAGTTTTAGTATTTTGTCGTTGTCGCGGGGGTTTTGTAGCATAGAGTCGTCTAGTTTACGTCATCTAGTAGCGTCACTACATTGATTCTCTCATGCTACTTCTAAAAATAACTTTATTCATCGAAATTTATCACAATATTACGTTTAGATAGAAATCGTCAAAATTTGCTGTGAATAGAAGCAATCGCCATCGATTAAAATAAAGAGAAAAGGGACGCCAGTAAATTCATCAATTCTGGTTAAACTTTCTTCGAGTTAGCTAGTATTTTGTCACAGTATCTGATATAGAAATTAGAGAATAAATTCAAGGTAGAAGAAAAGGTTGGAGGTTAGAACAGGCAGATTTCCTGTGAATGTCATACGGAGCACAGAGCTTGGGTGACATCTTCGTAAAAATCAAGGTTAGTTTACATTTTTCAATTTTAGCATTCGTTAATTTCCATTTATTGACATCAAAATTCATTGAAAATTGCCGAAAACGTATGAAAGAATACTCCTGAATCCCACAAAAGAGTTAAAAATTTAATTAATCTAACAGATTTCCTGAGATAAAACATTTCAATATATGTATACGTAAGAGAATTTGGAAATGGATACATACCGTCTAAGAACCCAAATTTGTTCGGTGCCTAACGTACTGGCAACAAAAAACGGGGGAATTTTTGAGCATTTGATTTAATTTAGCGGTACAAATCATTCCTCAGAAATTCTTGTTTTGTTTATGAAGCAAATTTGTCTTTATTTGTTGATTGTTCATAATAACAGTTCCAACTATTGTTTTTATTGGGTTAGCGGTACAGCCTGATTTTAATTTTCCTTTTTTATTTTAGAATCCAGTTTTTAATTCAGGTGTTTAGTTTCCTATTTTAGATAGTAGAATTTAAGTAGTAACAAACGATAGTTTACTTTCTGGCTCTGTGCTTTTACTTTAAATATTTAGGATTTTTAATTTAGGCAAACAGATTCCTTAGGAGAATAGAGTTTATTATTTATTTCAAACTTTATGGATATCGTCCATAAAATTGCTTTCGATGGATAATTGGTAGTGGCAATCACGAGTTACAACCCATAGAATAAGGTTTTATCTTCATAGTGGTTTTGTTGATATATCAATCTGTTAATTCCTAAGTTATGCTTTTGTTACAGGCAAAGAACTGACGTCCTTCCTAGAGGTAAGTTACACTATTTTCGAAGTTCTACGCTAATTTGATTACAGACTGTTAGTTCTTCCAAAAATTGACAAAACGTATATAAAACTGACAGATACATTTCACTAAAGGAATTGCTTATATTACGTATTGAAGTAGGATATAACGAAAATATGCATTTAAGTGAAAATTTTTACGCATAGTATAATTTGCATTGAGTGACGAAGAAATGACATGTTTTCTTAAATGTAATTTTATGCAAAAGATTCATTCATTCGTAAGAAAAATGTATGATAGTTTTGGTAGTAGCGCCTTGGAATTGCAAAAGGAATTAGTTAAAAAAAAGAATTCAAAATAAAAGGATACAACAATTTTTCGTGTAAGACAATTACGTCATAAGTTAAACAATTTAATTTTGTTAAGGTAAACATCTTACCGTGCTTTGCTGCACGACATACTTTGATTTACCACTTGCATCCTTGTTTATTGGTTTCTATCTCGAAGTCTAATAGCAGTAACTTGTCCACCTCTACGTGCCTCCAATGTGATAGACTTTGAAAGGATTATATATTACGCTTCGGAGCTTTTTATTCTTCTTCATACTGTTTTGTTTATTATTACTTCTATTATTTATTGAAGGTCATATGTGGGTTTAAGAATTTGACAAGTCGCTTTCGAGCGTTTTGGTTTAATTACGTCATCGGTAAGCTAAACTTTCTGAATCCGAGCCTACTGCAGTCAACTTTGTTTGTCGCCAAAAAATGTCTACAACTATGATGAATGCGATTGTTGTGCAAGCTACCAACTACATTAAAACTGTAAATAACGTGTATTTAAACGGCGTTTAAAGATATCTTAATGGCCATAACTCTAAATTACAAAGTTAATGTAACTGTAGCAGTGTTGCCAAGTTGCAATCTTTTTATTTTTGTCCCGTGGCCGAAAGAAAATTTTCAGAGAATATATTTGTTTAGAGCTTTTCTCTCAAAAGAAAATAGCTGTCTGAAGCCTTCCTGAAAATCTTGAAACACATGCACATACCCACAATTGAATTTTGCGGTTTCGCCGAGCATAAACGGAAAACGTAAATATTTTAAATAAAATTGAATAGCAAAGTGAATTACAAATGTATGTTTTGATAACATTTAAGGTAGTTTTCCAACTTTAAAAGGACCTTCAGTTATGACTATCTGCCATGATTAGCTTGCATCAAGAGTAAAATGGAAGGAACGTTGTTAAAGTAAATATGCCGTCTAGTACACCTCAGTTTTAGTTTTTGACTGCACATTTACTAATAAATATTAGAGAAAATTACGATAATGCGTTTTTTGTCGTACGCTAATAATAGAAACTCCCGGCTCTCTGAAACAATTGCTCCAAATTAGGTAAATGCACTCATGGACAAAATTGAATGTATATTTTCAGTTATCCTTAACATTATAGAAAAAGTGAAAAACAATTAAATGGTAATAGAAATTAATGGATGCTAGTATTGGGATATTAGCGGCGTCCTTTGCCTTTTCTATTTATTGCATTTACATGCCAAGGCATGCTACTGATTACATTTTCAATGGTTTCCTGCGAAGTGTTCTTCCATTCTGTAAGGACTGAATTTTCGAGTTTTCTATCGTTAACAGATGCAGGTATACGACGTCGCGCGTTTCTTTTAAGTATGTCTGTCTCATAGATGTTCTATCGGATTAATGTCTGAATTTGAAATAATGCAGCACGAAAATTATATTGTGAGGTTCTAAAGTACCCCCCCCCCCCCCTATATTAACTCTTGAACGACAGAAGCTAGCGTATTTAGAAAAATTAGGTCGGTTTATATTTTTTGTAAGCTAACTTTTGCATCGGCAATTCAATTGCATTTCCGGTGTCACCGGAAGTAGCGTCAATCTTCTTACTAATAAAATACCCTATATATTTTTATGTTATTGGAAAGGTAATCAAAAGGCAAATCCAGCGATACCACATATTTTGTACTCAAGAAATATGACGATATGCAGCAATAAAGGTTTAGGTAATCTGTCATTGTTGTTACTCAAAGTTGGCTAGGAAAGAGCACCATATTATTTCTTGTGACGCCAAATTGATTTAAAGAGCTCGTTACATTTGTAATACTTTCGTTTTTTGTGCTCGTTATTATTTTATCTCATTTTAACTTGTTTTATTAATTGTAGTTTCTCTTTTACTTTATCTCTCTATACTTTTACTAATTTATTGTAATTAATTAATTATGGTAGATTTGTCAGCTTTTGATAGGTAATGTGTTTAAGTTTCAATTTTTTATGTTGTTGATTTTACAATGGCCCCCGCATCGAGCGCGTTAGAGAAACACCAAGCACGTTATTTTAATATTCGGTGAATTCGGCAACAATTACTATGAAGTGGAACATAATGAACACTACCCTTGTACAGCCGGAAATATTTGAATCTTGCGCTAAGCAAGGATAGGCAGTATAAAATTTAAGGGGCGAATTGCTTTAACAGAAGATAATATAATTTAAATTATTACACAATTTGCTTCGTAACTATGGCAAGTAAGGTGATAATCTTGCAGAAGCCGTCATAAAGGTAACAACACAAAAAACCTAAAAAGCAGACATATTGTCTACCAAAAACTAACAAATTTCAACAAACCTACCATAGTTAGTTCATTGCAATAAAGTTCGATGCATTAAAGAAATAACAACAATTAACAAGACAAGTTAAAATGAGAGAAAATAATAACGAGAACAAAGAAAGAACGTATCACAAATGCAGGATGTAATAACAACAAACAACAAGAATAATTTACGCTGTTGGTATTGAGATTTGACAGTTTGGCAATTGCTATGATTACTTTGCTTAGCAACGAGCTCTTTAGATCAGTCCCGTGTCACAAGCAACAATTTGGCGCTCCTTCCTAGCCAACTTTGCGTAACAACAAAAACAGATTACCAAAATATAAAAATATACGGTGATCTTTTTAAAATAAGAAAGTTGACGTCACTTCCGGTGAGATCGGAAATACAATTGAACTGCCGATAATGGCAAAAGTTAGTTCACAGAAAATAAAAATCGACCTTTTTTTTTTAAACACTAGCTGTTCTCGTTCGAAAGTTAGCATGGACTTTATGACCTCAGTGTATATATCCTAATTGAATATTCAAAAGACATAAACAAAGATAAACACATCAATTTCCGCGATTTCGAACAGATCTTATCACAATAGATGAACAAGGTATTGCTTAACTTAATAACATAATTTTAGAATTGTTAAAGAAGCACAATACGCTTGGTTTCCGGGTTGGAACCGCGTCGTTGTCGTAGCTTTAGCCAACGTTTCGTCCATGCTCTTATGTGACATCTTCAGGGCTGTAACTGCACACTGACTGAGTCACTGAGCCCGGAAGATGTCACATAAGAGTGTGGACGAAACGTCGGCTAAAGCTACGACAACGCGGTTCCAACCCGGAAAGCAAGAGGATAGTACTATTGACGATCGCGGAAGCCTACGGACCAAAGTTAAAGAAGTACAGTTTGTTTGTAGAAACTGTCAAAAATATAAATTTTGAAATTCATTATATTGGTGCGCTAATTTTGTCTAGGAGTGTATTTTATATAGTGCGGAGCGTCCCGTTACCTTGATGTGGAACTGATAGATCATAACTTTATTATTTCGAAGTCATAAAGAACGATTCATTAGATTTGAATTGAATGTGTATTTAACTTAAAAGTGATTATCTGTTTAAACTGCAACTGCCAACCCGTATGATCGCCATTATTGGTTAATTGCAGTGAACTTGGCATTCCTGCTGACTAAAGCGCGGCTTTGTTATTCAATCGATTCCATCACCATAAGGCATATGGGGATATGATAATGGCTTTAATAACGTTGCACCTACGTTCTTATTTAAAGTCTAAGCCGATAGTGATACAGAGAACATTCATGTACGGGTAAATATTCATCCTACATGGAGCAACATTTGTATGCGTGTGTGTGGAAGGTATTACTTTATGTCGAACGGGCCCGATGCTACTCGATCTAACTTCAAAGGGTTAATTCAATTATGCTATCCTTCGTTTAATTAACTACCCCGCGTGTTTTGATTGGTATGCAGCCGCTTCATAAATATTCAATTGAACCCGACGTCGTCAACATTATCGGTAGCATTACAACTTCAAACACGTGCGTATTACATATGTACGTCCATTCAATTACCGGAAGATAATCTATTAGAAGATAGAAAAAGCCATCGTGGATACAAGAAACTGTTACATACATCTGCAGGTATTACATGCTAAAGAAGAAATAATAAAGGAATGTAATACGGGTAACATGTGTAATGTATTGTAATGTATTGTAATGTGTAATGTATCACAACGTACGTAATCAATCTATTGTATTTACCATCATCCATCGCCTGAGATTATATTAGTCATACCAAACATTGTCATTCATTCTTGTATCAAACATAATTAAGAATTGTTATTATCTACGTTAAATATTGTCCGAATTACTTATTTCCCAATTGTTCATTTTTGATGAAGGAGTTATGTCAATATAAACTCGTATATCACAATATAAACAATTATGTTAATATAAACTCAATATTCACAATATAAACTAGCGACGCACAGGGTGATTACATATAGACAAAACAAACAACCCTCTGCGTCACGCACTGCCATTATTATTGTAAATGTCATTTAGATATATCGTTCGTTTACTAATGATTAGAAATTATTATAAATATAAGAAGTAGAAATGTATAAGAGGGCATAGTATACCGAAGATCAGATCGCTTGTAACCAGTCTATCTTTAAGTATCGAGAAAGTTGTCTGTTGTATTCTATATTTTAATTAAACTAGTTAATTACAACTGAGGTGTTGTCTTCTTTCCGACGGTGCACACTACAAAACTGGTGTCAGAAGTGGGATTCTACTGATGTATTAATTGATTGACTAATTGATTGATACACAATAGAAGATTCAAGAATACGAAGGAAAGGAACATCCATCTTTCGGAATCGTCTGTGTGTAATAACCGAAGACTAGATCTGGGTTTCACCGTTTACCAAGAAGAAGAGAGCCATCAAGGTGTCCAGGAACAAGTCACTGCTCCAGCCTTCTAAGTCCCGGAAGTCAGCACCTCCAAGGAGTCTCATCAATATTCTTCGTAAAGCCTCAACAACTATGCTACTACATCTACTATCTCTGCAGTAAGTGGAACTAATTCTTTGTTATCTCGTAAATTACAAAACTGTAATTTTGCATATTTTTACGTTATATACTTCGCTTTATATAAGATAACACTTAAATATATGAACAAATCCACAATATATCCAAAACTAGAGGACCTTAAATCAGAGATTAATAATAAACAAGAATCAATTATGTCTATCTCGTTAGATCTAGCAGAGAAAATGTTGTTCAAATTCGATGGTAATAAACAAAAACTATATGAATTCATAGATAATTGCTCTAAAGCTATGTCACTAGTTAAGTCAGAACATAAATCTATACTTTTAACTTTAATTGAAACTAAATTAACCGAGAACGCTAGGGCACTAATAAGAAATCGTTCCTTCTCTGATTGGGATACATTAAAAAATCATCTTTTAGATGCATATTCTGAGAAAAGGACAGTTGGTCAATGGCAGCTAGAGCTAAATTCATGCCGTCAAAATTTCAAGGAAAACGTAATGAGTTTTGCTAATAAGGTTGAAAACTGCTATATTAAACTATTAAATTCTTTAGACGAAGAACTAAGCTCTGAAGCCAGGACTGCATGTGTGAATTTATTAAAACAACAAGCATTAAATGTATTTCTAACTGGGTTAAACAAGGATCTTAGCATTTTAGTAAAATCACAAAGACCTAATTCATTAGAAACTGCTATAGCCATAGCACTATCAGAAGAACAAGAGCAGCTTTCAAAACTTGAAATGTCTAAATATCAGAACATAAACAATTCGTTTACTAAACATTGCAATTTCTGTAATAAATCGGGTCACACTAGTTTCGATTGTAGGAACAAAAACAAAAATCAAGGTTCTAAAGTATATCATGTTCAACATACAAATTACGAAAAATCTCAACAACACCCGAATTCTAACTCTTCTAGACCAAAAGTGTGTAATTATTGTAAAAAAAATGGTCATCTAATATCAGAATGTCGAAAAAGAGAATACAACAATAGAAAAAGAAATCTAGCTACTAATTCTCAACCAAGTACCTCGCAACATTTAAACTCCAATCGTTCCGAGCGGACGGTCATGCAACGGAACACCAATTCAATAGTGGCCGAATCTTCTCAATAAATCTAGGAGCTACTACCTCATTGTCATTAGATATTCCAGAACTAAATAGCGTAGGGAAATTTCTAATTGATACTGGTGCAAATATTAGCCTCATTAAAAATTCTAAGATAGAATCTACTACTGAACTCCATTTATCTAAATCAATTTTACTAAAAGGTATCGATAATAATGTCTTGAATCCTACATATACAAATCAATATACCAATCTTACCATTCCTCTTGAAACAAATTCTACGAAACATATATTCTACATCATTCCTGATGATTTTCCTATTTCTTATGATGGTATTATTGGTAATGATCTTTTAAAACATTTCAAAGCTGTAATCGATTATGAAAGAGATCGCATATTCATACTAAATAAAGAATTTATTCTAAATCTAGATAAAACAAATTCAAGTCAAAATCTAAATCTTAGTCAGGAAAATAATCACTCAGAATTAAAAGAGGGTTCAACAGGTTTGAATAATGTGTTATTTACCATACAACCTCGCTGTGAAACGCTTGTTAGAATCAATGTCACTAATTATCCTAAAATTAACGAAGGTATAGTCCCTAATATAAAAATTCCTGAAGGCGTATATTTATGTTCTAGTATAGTTAAGGTGAACGACGATGATACAGCTGTTACCTCAATTTTGAATGTAACTGAAAAACCAATAAACATTACTTGCTTAAATTTAATGTTAGAGCCTTATTCAGAAGAGACTAATATCCAAGAACATATATCTGACGTTAATTTTATAAACTGCAATAAAGAGCGCATACAAAGGTTAGCTCAATCTTTAAGAACAGAACATCTAAATAAAGAAGAAAAAGATTCGCTGGTCAGAATATGTAAGGAATACAATCACGTCTTTCATTTAGAAGGAGACACACTTTCATTTACGAATTCCGTGCAACATAGTATACCTACAACAACCAATATTCCTGTAAACACAAAAATATATAGATTTCCTGAAGTCCACAAATCAGAAGTAGAAGACCAAATACAACAAATGTTAAAGCAAGAAATCATTACGCCATCATCATCTCCATGGAACTCGCCACTATGGGTTGTTCCGAAGAAAGCAGATGCGTCAGGTAAGAAGAAATGGAGGATCGTAATCGACTATCGGAAGCTCAACGAAATCAGTGTTGGAAATTCGTACCCTTTACCGAACATTACTGATATATTAGATCAGTTAGGGCATTCGAAGTATTTCTCCACAATCGACCTTACCTCAGGATTTCACCAGATTCCAATGGATCCGGCTGATGCACAGAAAACCGCCTTTTCAGTACCCACAGGACATTACGAGTTTAAACGTATACCTTTTGGACTTCGTAATGCGCCGAGCACCTTTCAAAGATTGATGAACACAGTTCTAGCAGGAATACAAAACTTTAGATGCTTTGTGTATTTAGATGACATCGTGGTGTTTGGAGGAGATCTTAATACTCATAATTGTAGACTGAGAGAAGTCTTCGATAGGCTTGCAAAGCATAATCTGAAGATTCAACCAGACAAGTGTGAATTCTTAAGGAAGGAAGTCATGTACTTAGGGCATTTGATCACAGACAAGGGAGTTAAACCTGATCCATCCAAGGTAGAAGCCGTTCGGAAATATCCTCAACCGCATTCTCAAAATGATATACGTTCATTCTTGGGTCTTGCAGGATATTATCGACGATTCATTCCCGAATTTAGCAAGATAACGCAACCTCTAACGAAACTCTTACGGAAAGGACAAACATTCCAATGGACAAGCACACAACAGGAAGCTTTTGAATCTTTAAAAACCTCCTTAATATCGGAACCTTTACTTCAATACCCCGACTTCACACAGCCTTTCATACTCTCCACAGACGCAAGTAATTATGCGATCGGAGCAATACTTTCTCAAGGAAAGGTAGGTGAAGATCATCCCATAGCATACGCAAGCAGGACGTTGAATAAAGCCGAAGGTAATTATAGTACTATCGAAAAGGAATTATTGGCAATCGTATGGGCCACCAAACATTTTCGACCATACCTATACGGTAGGAAATTTATGATTTTAACAGACCATCGACCACTTAAATACTTATTTAGTGTCAAGGATCCTAGTTCTAGATTGCTCAGATGGCGACTAGCTATAGAAGAATACGACTATGAAATTGATTACCGTGCAGGTAAGAAAAATCAACATGCCGATTCTCTTAGCCGAATTCAACTCGAGTCGCATATTACAAAAGTCAACCAGAAGTATGAAGAAGATACATACGAAGATTTTATTCATAGTCTATCACATAAAATTATAAACTTCAACAAAATCGAAGAAGTAAATACAAATTACATAAGTCAATCAGGCAACCTTTTAATTCCTATATCAGAAGATTTTGAGTACCTAAATAAACCATTAACTGATTTAATTGCCAAATTCCCTAGCATAGATAATTTAAGGCAATCTCAAATGAAATTAGGCGACATTAAAGAATTCTTAGTAGACAATGTAAGAATTTTCGTTTTAATCCACAAAAGATATTATTGGGACAAATTAGAAGCCAAAGATTTATTTAATTGTTTAGTCAAAATTAGAAACATTTTATTGGAACAAAATATCAATGAATTAATTTACGTAGACTCGGTATAGGTCATGACAATGTAAGTTGGAATAAGATAAGATCCATGATGCGTTATATTTTTCGGAAAACAAATGTACTGATTAGAGTTCATCACGACGTTCTTATTACACCTCAACCAGAAGAAATTAACAACATTATATCAGAAAATCATTCAAGCCTAACATCAGGTCATTCAGGTTTTCACCGAACATATAATCGTATTAAACAAGCTTATAAATGGGCAAAAATGAAATTTGACATAAAGGATTTCATAAGGAGTTGTGATAGTTGCCAACGCAATAAAACGAACCGTAAGAAGACAAAGAAGCCTATGGAAATTACAACTACATCCTGTAAACCATTTGAACGAATAGCTTTAGATATAGTAGGTCCCTTACCTCTTACAGAATGTGGCAACAAATATATATTAACACTCCAAGATGATCTTACGAAATTTATGCAAGCTTATGCAATTCCGAATCATGAATCTATAACTGTAGCTAAACAACTTGTGCATAAATTCATTTGTAACTATGGAATTCCTGAGACTATTTTGACTGATCAAGGTAAAGACTTCATGTCAAATTATTTCAAGATGTATCAAAATTATTTAAAATCAAACGTGTTAATTGTTCAGCATATCATCCAGAATCAAACGGATCTCTGGAACGAACACACTCTACCTTATCAGACTATTTGAAGAATTTTATTAATAAGGATCAAACCGATTGGGACATCTGGCTTGATTTTGCTACTTTTTCTTATAATACAACCGTCCATACGTCAACGAAATTCACTCCATATGAATTAGTTTTTGGAAACAAACCGGCAGTTCCTACGAATCTAACTCAACCGCCGACGTTTAAATACACATATGAAACTTACGTAGATGAATTACGATTAAGAATGCAGAAATCCCAAGAAATCGCAAGGGAAAATCTAGTAAAATTAAAGCAAGGTAATAAAAGCAGGTACGATAGCAAGGTTCGAGATGTTACATTTGAATTAGGTGATAGAGTATATCTTACCAACGAAGCTTCGAAAGTAGGTACATCGAAGAAGTTAGCACCTACATACACAGGACCGTATAAAATAGTAAGGGTTAATTCACCTGTAAATTATACCATTGTTGTTAAAAATAAAAGAACAGTAGTTCATGCCAATAGGCTAAAACACGCTTTTATTTCAGGTGTGTAGTACTACCTGTGATTATGACTATCGTCAACGACCGTTTTCCAACGTCACCTGGTATCTATTACGAAAACTTAGGACAACTGCGATTTTACGAAACTTATTGGGACGTTGTGAGCTTTATTAATTTAAATGATTTCAATTCAAAATTACAATTAGCTGATTACAATCACATAAGGATCGCTGGGATATGCCAAAGGATTAAGAAATCTACAATTACAAAATTATGCAACACTTCACTAATAGTGTTAGATTCAATTATTCCCAAAATCAAATCAAAATATACATCCGTTTTAGACACGACTGTGGCATCGAGAAAGAAACGCGGTGTAATTAACGGAATAGGTTCAGCTTTTAAAACATTATTTGGCACGTTAGATAATGCTGATGCCGAACGATATGATAACGCTATAAATTCGGTAATGCACGAAGAACAAAATCTTGATCATGTATTGAAGGACCAAATACAAGTAGTAAAAACGACACTTGTTAATTTCAATAATACTATTACCAATGTTGAAAGAAACAACATGATATTTTCAGAAAATTTTAATCGTATTGAGAAAATTTGGAATAATTCAACAAAAACATTTAGTACTATGATACTAAAACAAAATTTGGATGAACAATTTAGCTTATTAATACTATTAGTTAATGAAATAGATATTGAATTGTCTTCGTTAATAGACGCAATACTATTTGCAAAATCGAATATTGTTCACCCTATTGTTATATCACCATATCAGTATATACAAGAGTTAATTCGAATAAATCCATATTTGCCACCTTTAACCTCTTTTGCAGTACCTCTTGATATTAATTATGTCTCACAATTACTATCCTTGGTAACCATAAAAGTATCTAAATCCAATGATAAATTAATCTTTGTTATAGGTAATCCCCTAGTTATACAAACCAATTTTTTACTATATAAACTTCTACCTCTTCCAACAAGAAATCGTGATAATCACTTCATTTTTGTACTACCTAAAACAGAATATTTAGCAATTTCTAGTACAAAAACATCTTACTCTATTTTAGAAGATCTCGAATCATGTAAAACCATATCAATCAATGATCATATTTGTTTAGGAACTTACCCAAAACACTCAACACTTTCTCAGCCAATCTGTGAAGTGCAATTGTTAGTAAATAAAAACAAGTTACCTGATAATTGTGATACTCGAATAATTCCTACCTTATCAGAAACATGGTATCCGTTAACCACTCCTAACACATGGTTATATGTCTTAAATAATCCTATTAGTATCACGGTAAATTGTCGCGATAAAGACCCTGTAGACTACAATCTATCCAAAATAGGAACACTTTTCATTAATTCAAGCTGTAAGGTTTACACTCCTACAACCGTTCTATCGACAATCTCTTTTAACGCAACCAATCGATATATTACTTACAAATCATATTTACCTGAGTTTAATATAAGTGACGACGAATGCTGTTACGCAATAAAAGAAAATTTAACACTGCTTCAATTACAACCCATCCATCCAATTGGTCTTGACAAAGAAAGCTTAAAAGTCGCAAGCTTTAAGCTTAATCAAATGGAAGAAACCTTAACCCAGATAGAAACAGAAAACAATTCTGCGATTCTATCCTTTTTTCAGGACCATGCTTTAGCTTATACACTTTTAACCATGTTAAAATTAATTCTATTGTATATCTTGTATAGATTATGTAAGAGATGTAAACGCAAAATTTGTGAAAACGAGCTAAGAAATAGTAATATAGTTAATTGTATTACATTTAATATGTGTAAGAAAAAGAAATCAGTACCTATAAACAATTCGATAGAAATAAATTGTCAAGAGTCTCAAGACGAAATCCAGATGGAGGAATGTCAACCACTTCGCAGAAGCGAACGGTTAGCCAAATTAAAAGAAAAATGAATTTTCTTTTCCTTAGGGGAAAGGTGTAATGTATTGTAATGTATTGTAATGTGTAATGTATCACAACGTACGTAATCAATCTATTGTATTTACCATCATCCATCGCCTGAGATTATATTAGTCATACCAAACATTGTCATTCATTCTTGTATCAAACATAATTAAGAATTGTTATTATCTACGTTAAATATTGTCCGAATTACTTATTTCCCAATTGTTCATTTTTGATGAAGGAGTTATGTCAATATAAACTCGTATATCACAATATAAACAATTATGTTAATATAAACTCATATATCACAATATAAACTAGCGACGCACAGGGTGATTACATATAGACAAAACAAACAACCCTCTGCGTCACGCACTGCCATTATTATTGTAAATGTCATTTAGATATATCGTTCGTTTACTAATGATTAGAAATTATTATAAATATAAGAAGTAGAAATGTATAAGAGGGCATAGTATACCGAAGATCAGATCGCTTGTAACCAGTCTATCTTTAAGTATCGAGAAAGTTGTCTGTTGTATTCTATATTTTAATTAAACTAGTTAATTACAACTGAGGTGTTGTCTTCTTTCCGACGGTGCACACTACACATGTGAATGAAACGATATATAAATTATAAAGGTACAGCTGGAAAGTTCTTTGTCGTTGCCTCCTCAAATATGAATTGTGTAATGTTCTTTAAGGAATTAAAGTTAGAGATAATTTAGGGCTCAGAGCCAAAATTATATATTCTGGATTGCGATAAGTACTAGTAGAGAAGAGGTAACTGAGAACTTTCAATTTAATGTTAATTAATTTCAAATATTTAAATACTGATCTTTATAATATAGTATTTACGAATATAATGATTCATCACTAACTTTCTGTTGAAAATGTATTAAACAAATAAAGAATTATGTAGCATGCTTTAAAGGCTTTAGAAATTATCATCCAAGTTGTATCTTATAATTTAAACGGCGGCGTGTATTGAACTTAAAATAATTTTAGCATAAGCAAACAGTGGTGTATTCATGAAATCAAAACCATCGAAGTAACTTTCTAATGATAAAGTATGTATATGTATACACTACCGTTCATGGAAGTTCGGGCAGGCAAAAAAATGTACGCAAGTCAAAGAAAATAAGAGAAATATTAAATGGTCATGTATTTACTTAGTAATACTTACTTACATGATTTTACATGTTTTCAAACACAAATTTATTAAAAAGAAAAAGTTAATGTAATACAAACAATTTAAATCCGATTTTCATCGAAAAATCCACCTTTTGCCTTTAGGACTGTTGCCACTATTCTCGGCATCCGATTCATTAATTTTGCTAATGTTTCATTGGGTAAGTTTGTCCATACCTCCTGGAGAATGGTCCACAAATGTTCTTTCGGTTTTGGACACCTTTTCCTAACACATCGGTTTAATTCTTCCCATAACAACTCTATCGGGTTCAGATCGGGGGACTGTGGCCGCCATTCCATAATTTTTAGGGTTCTTTCATTTTCTTGCTGCAGGTAATCTGTGCACAATTTAGATTTATGTTTGGGGTCATTGTCCTGCATAAATTCAAATCCACGACCAATTAATCGGACTGCTGACGGTATGGCATTTTCCTCCAGGATTTTCAGATCTTCTTCTTTTTTCATTATGCCCTCAATTTTGAGCAAGTTCCCTGTTCCGATTAAGGAAAAACAACCCCAAACCATTACAGATCCGCCTCCATGCTTCACCGTAGGAACTATACACTCCAGTAACATTTTTTCCCCTCCTGATCTGCGTACGAAAACTCTCCGTCTATCTCCAAAAACCTCAAACTTGGATTCGTCAGTCCACAAAACGTTTTTAAAATCGTCCACTGTCCAATCTCTATGAGCTTGTGCCCATTTCAGTCGTTTCAGCCTATTTCCTCTTCGGAGTAACGGTTTTCGACAAGCCACTCGCCCATGCACCCCAGCCTCTTTCAGCCGACGTTTCACAGTACTCACAGAAACTTTGGAATCTCGCTTATTATTGAATTCTGCAGCAATTTCTGATGCTGTTAGTCTTTTATTGCGCTTACTAATTATTTTTATTCGTAAATCTTCCGCAGGAGTCGTTTTTCCTGGCGGTCCTGGCCGATTACGATCTTGCACGTCACCGGTTGTCTTAAATCAAACTATAGTATCATGTACTACAGATTTTTTTATTTTCAATTTATCCGCAATCCGTCTTTCTGCGTATCCTTCCTGATGCAAGGTAATAATAGCAGATCGTTTTGAAACAGCTAGAGACTTTCCGCGGGTCATTTTAAGCAGTCAAACCGAAATTATTTTATTTTTCGCTTGCACAACCACAGATACTTCCACAATAACAATCTCTTCAGAACTACAGCGTTTACAAATGTTATAATACCTTATAAAGAGTATAAGAATATTTCCAGGTAACACGAGTGAATCAGCTAACCCTCCTAGGGATTATTATAAAGCTTTATATTGTCACTGTAATTATTGGGGATTTCCAACATAATTATATATCTTATGATAACGGTCTTATAATAGACAAATACTACCTGGAGATTGGTAAAAGGCTTCCAGAAAAGGTTAGTTTTAATAATTTCTCACAGAAATGTGTATTATATAATTTTAATTTTTTTTCCTAAACAGTTAATATAATTTGTCAGCTTGCCCGAACTTCCATGAACGGTACTGTATTATAAATCACCTATGTATACTATTTGAACTTCTTAGTCAAAATATTCAGAATTACCACTCAAACAACGTATATTCTTTGAAATAGAAAAATGAAAGGTATAATTCAGTATGACATAACATATACATAAACAATTTAATCACGAGTATAATAGCTAAGTGAATGTAGTATTGCCTTTCTATTCGGAGGATTCGGACACCAAATCTTGTTTATGATCATACTGTGTCTTGATGATCGTGTAAATTCTTGAAACAAGATTCTCTAACATTATACTATGCGTATAAAATGCGCAAACGTCACACACAGTATGTTGTGTTTAAGCTTCTTAAATAAAATACTTAATCGGTAAGAAGTTATTTCAATACTTAAGTTTAAAAATATTATTGGGGGTTTAATATTTTGTGTAAGTATTCTTTTAGATTTAGGTTGTTATGTGTTGTTAAACAAGAAACTCTTAATGATAATAAATACGAGCCGACACTAGATAGACAATTGTTAAAAGACAATTATCCTTTTCTCTCATATTTATAGAAACCTTTATACCTGACCGTCCCAGTAATTCAGTTTATTCGGTAGTAATACCATTTGCAAATAGTAGTGTCTGTGTTGTGTGTGCTGAAAGGTAATTGTTAAAATCGTACCATCATGCAAAACATTGTGATTGCATCATACTTTCGACCTTTTCGTTTTGAAACAGCTAGAGACTTTCCACAGGTCATTTTAAGCAGTCAAACCGAAATTATTTTATTTTTCGCTTGCACAACCACAGATACTTTCACAATAATAATCTCTTCAGAACTACTGCGTTTACAAATGTTATAATACTTTATAAAGGGTATACGAATATTTCCAGGTAACACGAGTGAATCAGCTAACCCTCCTAGGGATTATTATAAAGCTTTATTGTCACTGTAATTATTGGAGATTTCCAACATAATTATATATCTTATGATAACGGTCTTATAATAGACAAATACTACCTGGAAATTGGTAAAAGGCTTCCAGAAAAGGTTAGTTTTAATAATTCCTCACAGAAATGAATATTATATAATTTTAAATTTTTTTCCTAAACAGTTAATATAATTTGTCAGCTTGACCGAACTTCCATGAACGCTACTGTACATACAGTGAGAACCTAAAGTATCCTCCCCCTACTAACTCTTGAACAACTGAGGCTAGCGTTTTCGGAAAAAATAGGTCGATTTTTATTTTTTTTGGGGTAACTTCTGATATTATCGGGAGTTCAACTGCATTTCCGGTTTCACCGGAAGTGACGTCAACATTTTTATTTTAAATAGAACAGCCTATATATTTTTACATTTTTTGAAAGGCAATAGAAAGACGAATTCAACGATACCACATTCGCTATACTTTTCATTAAAAAATATCCCGATATACATCGATAAATTGTACTTGTGTGCCAAGTAGGCTAAAAGAAAAACTGCAAATTGTCCCCTAAGATTCTATGTTCATGTAAAAATCTTGTTACTAGGCAACAACTGTCAAACTATTATATGTCTGTCAATTTAAATTTCTATTATTGTGTAGATTACTACCAACTTTATTGCTCCATATCGTAATATTTCTCAAGCTAAAGTATAATAAATGTGGTATGGTTGAATTCGCCTTTCTATTGCCTTTCCAAAAATGTAAAAAATATGCAGGGTGTTTTATTTAAAATAAAAAGGTTTACGTCACTTCCGGTGAAACCGGAAATGCGGTTGAACTCCCGATAATACCGAAAGTTAGCCTAGAAAAAATAAAAATCGACCTATTTTGTCTGCAAACGCTAGCCTCAGTTGTTCAAAAGTTAGTAGGGGCGGGGGATACTTTAGGTCCTCACTGTATATTAATGGATTACAGTTACGTCTTATTGCTAGGCGAGTTGAGAGTAGAATCTGTTGAGTGAATATTGAAATGCAGCTTCATCCCTAAGTACATAGATACATACATAACACCAAATGTGTCCATATGGCGCACAGCTAAAATAGGGGAAGTAGAACAATACGAGTTATATGCGATTTCTTATGTCCTAAGAACAAGGTCAAATAACTTCTAAGAAAAGGGACGAAACTCGAACGAAAACAAAATATACAAATCTTATTCTCTAGACAACTCAGAAACAATGCAACGAGTCGCATACAATATGTACACATGTTAAAAGGAAAATAGAACGTACTGAACACTACTGTACTTAAAATCTAAGAAGCAATAAAATGAAATCTAAGAAATAGAAAGGAAGGGTATTTAACAGATTTATAAATCCTGTTACTAAAACACAAGCTAAGAATTTACTGTATTGACTCAAAAACCAATATGGATTTAGAAAAGAAAGATGTACTCAAGATCTAATATTCATATTAAGACAACTTAGTGAAAAAATTATAGAAAAAAACAGAGAAGTACATAGATTTGGAAAAGGCATTTGATAAAATAAACAGAGAAAACATCTGGAACACCTTCAAACAAAGAGGCATAGATTCATAAAGAAATAATAGAGGTGATAAGAGAAATGCATCGAAATAATATAAATTATGTCAAAACTAATAACGAGGAATCAAAAGGATTCAAAAGGGAAATAGGAGTTAAACAAGGATGTGTACCCAGCCCACTTTTGTTCACAATAGTAATAGATGTCGCTATAAAGAAAACGAAAGAAAGGATGAAACAATTTAATGTAGGTTTTTGGATGTTGAAAGAGACAAGTTTAATAGATGTATGAGGATGATATAATAATTTAATTAATAAATGCTACCAAAACTAAAAGTATGATAATAACAAGACAAAGTAAAGAACATGATATACAGTTAAATGGACAAAAAATAGATCAAGTTGATAGCTATAGATATTTAGTAACAATTGTAGAAGAAAATGGCAAAATAGATAAAGAAATAAACGAGAGAATCAGTAAAACTGGAAAAATATTTAATGCGGTGAAATCAACGTTTTTAGGAAGACGGAAGGTCCAAAAGGAAACAAAAACGGCAGTAGTAAAGAAGATAGTTGGACCAGTGTTACTGTATGGTAGTGAATCATGGACAATGCCAGAAAAACACAAATCGAGGATAAACGTTGTAGAAATGAGGTTTTTAAGGAAAATACAAGGTAAAACAAAAAAGGACAACGTACGTTGCCTAAATACGAGGTATTTAGGCAACATTAAGATGGTATGGACATGTTAGCCGCATAAAAGAAGATAAACTCACAAAAGTAGTCTATAAAACAAAAGTACAAGGGCGTAAGACAAGAGGAAGACCGAGAAAAACATGGACCGTGGGAATTAGAGAAGAAATTGATAGAAGAGGAATATAATGGGAAGAAGTAAAAGAAAAAACGGAAGACAAAAAAGAATAGAGAAAAGTGTGCAGAACGATGAAATGAATAACTCAACTCATAGCCTTACACTTCATGGTAAAAGGCTTAAGATTAAGAAGAAGGAGACTCAAAAATCATAGTAAAATTGAGCTTTGGGGTACCATACAATATAGACGAATGCTTAGCAATAAGCAATTAGTAAAAAATTAAGAGATATTTCTTTTATATATGAATGGAACATTTACAGGTTATGGTACATAAGAAGACAAAATTGACTCGTTATACTTATATATATCCTGAAGTAAAAAATATGTTTTGATGCATGAACTACGGTGTATACAGATTTTTCTTGCATATTTGTATAGGTTGCAATTCATTCGGTGACGTTTAATATTAGTTTATTGACCCTAACCACATTATTAAAGCGTGACAAACGGTTGCACCCGCAGAGGCGTCGTGAAAGGAGCTGTGTTTACTATGTACATACAAGCAATCGAGTAGACGTTCGGTTATTATCAGTTGATCGGTGTGCGTGTACTATTTATAATGTTCGAGAAACTAGTGAGACCGTCCGGGGCGTACCGCGCAAACGTAGACATAGTATTAATAAAAAAATAATAGATTGTTACCTTTTATTGACGTATCGATGACCACTGCGGTAATGTGCGACTGCCATGGTACGCCGCGTAGTACTGCAACATAAGCAATGCTTCCATTGTCGATTCGGTCAGGCCTTGACGACGGTCCGAAAACGTTCTTGTATTGTTTGCAAATGATCGTTCAGCATCTAATGAAGTAAGATTTGGGAAATTCAAATGCTCCTGTATCTCTTCTGTGCAGTCTTGAACTCAAGATACAGATCGAACCTTTTCTAAATCCGGATTTTTATTTAAAACTGCACGAAATTTTTGCGCGACATCTAGTCCTATAAGATTCGTCAAGCTTTCTCAACTGGCTGCTAAATTGTTGATGTTATTTAACAAGTCTTGTATAGATAAGTAAGTATTTTCTGGGAAATAGTTTGTGTCACCACAGAATACTTTATGGAAATGTTATCTATTTCTTTTTAAACGTCCGAATCGGAAAGAAGTTGCTGACTCTCGCGAACCGCTTGAGAATTAAGTTTGAAAATGCCATCTTTCACTTGGGAATAATATTTGCGATAGTAAGATACTGCCTCGATCCATGTTCCCCACCGCGTCAATGCAGGTTGAGGTGGTAGCGGAATTTGCGGATACAATTGCTTGAATACGCGGATATGTTTGGGAGATTTCACAAATACTTTTTCGGTCGATGATATTAAATCATTCACCCCAGGATACTTGCTTCGAATTGTTTCTGTTACGAGATGACATGCGTGTATGAGGCATGTTATGTGAAGAAGGGTCGGAAAGCATACCTTTAACATCCTACCAGCTTTCAGCATTGTTGCGGTTCCGTCAGAAACTAACATGGTGATTTGGGCTTCTACGATACAAAATTCTCTTAACATATTTTTGATTATGTTTACAACGGTTTCGGCATCAGTTCTTTCAATCCTTTTACTAGCTAACAACAAGAAAGTTGCTGGACCATTACGTGTTAAAGGACGCGCCACAATATGAATCACGCTGTGTTTCTGAGCATCAGTAGTTTCGTTCACAGTGAGCCAGATTTTTTGATTTCTCAACTCGTCCTTTATACAGTCTTTTACTGTACTTTGCACATGTGGTAAATTGTACCGCAATTGTAATTTTGTTGGTAGCTTCCAGGATGGAACATATTTATCCTAAAAAAGACGAACGTTTTCATTATCCACAACACCTAGTAGGTTGTGGGATGTTGCACGTGCTCAACATGAAAATAAGCTCACACAAAAATTGCCAGTACGGAATATTGTTTCTTAAATTCAATATATGACGTTTAATTTTAATATGACTTCTACTTTCAAATGTCGCAACGAATGTGCGAACCTGTAAATTCCAAACCAGGGAAACGCCAAATACATTTCTTCACATACGATGCAAGAGGTACACCAGGCTTACGTCCCATGTTTACGAAAACAAGCAATGGGAATCCGATAAATAACGGAACCACATACGGACATACACCTCCTCGTACAGGCGTCCCTACAAATGCAACTGTTTGTCAGGCTTTACTAATAACATTGATTTATAGCATGCTGTACAAATTTTTCCTATTTAATGCATTTTCTGATCCACTTCAGATCAATAAGCACTCCACTTACTACATCAACAGTATCCACGCATACAAATTTTGTGAGACGGAAGTGAATAGTACAGCATTTTTATAAAAGGCGACTTAATTTGTATGCGGGAGCGTAATTTGCTTTAACATGTTTAGTTTATTAGTCGTTTGAATTACATTGTACGTGTTTCGTGTTTATACAAGTAACAATATGAATGTGACAAGTGAAGAACATCCAAGTACCACGACGGAATATTTAATATAATAAGCGTATCTAAATTCCGGTTTTATGGCATGAATCAAGTAACAGAATATTCAAAATTAGCTGTTTTCGGCAGGAAAAACAGAAACGAGATTATATATTTCTTAGAAAATCTCTTCTTCGAGGTATCCTTGCGCAAAAAAAGGTTACAGATGTATGATATAATAAAACACTTTCTCAAAGTAAAGCGTCAGCTGTAGAAACTATAAAGCTTACGCTTATATATATACATATTTATGCAGTGGTAAAATGGAAAGCTTCGCGATTTTCGGAAAGTTATCTCCTGCTGTTGGACGATTTGTAAGCCCAGGATTTTAGCATTGCCTGAATGTTTCATGTTTGCCATGCCTATAATCGCACGTAGAAGGAGCATATAGAAACAACTTTTGTTTTTCGGTTCGTCCACAAAATAATAAAACTGCTTCCTCTACAATTAAAACCAAGTGATAGCTCTGCTAAATGAGAACGTTTATGTGTGCTCCGTATACAACTTTGGTTATACGTCTTAACCACCCCAGGAAAGATTAGCATTAAACTTAGCACATTACCATTGAACTTCATATGTACATACACGTACGTTTGAACGTGTTAATGAAATGAAAATCATTAAAATGGGGAAATAAAAATGCTAGTCATAAAAAATTTCAAAGCATTACAAAAAAATATATGCTCAAAAAATTCGTCTAGTACAGGTTTTCATTGGGAATTTGGGGCATCAAGTAAAAGCGCTTATGTGCTACGCTATCATGCGTTAAGGAGCCCATGAGCTGCTCGATAGGTAGTGGGCATCTGCATTCCGGGTCTCTGTCGCTGTTTCCTAGACGGCATGATTATTCTCTTGGCGCTAGATAGCACCAAACAATATATTTATATATTTATTAATATATTTTGGTGCTGTTTGTCGAGAGTATTTTCAAGATATGCCGAGCTGTAGCTATTTAAAATTATTTATTACCCAAGAGCCATAATATGTATACATTCGCCATCTGAGACTTGGTAATTTATTTTTAAAAACGTTAATGTTCCTAAGCACTTATTCATAAATGGAAATTGTGCGGAAACGTGGACATATTTCAATTCCGTTTTACGTATCTCTGTATGATATTAAGAGAGTAAAGAGTTTGAAAACTGTTCGAAACTCCCGTAATATATGTACGCGTGCAATCCCATTGCATCCGGCACTATTTGTGAACTTATAACTTAACCAAGAAATGATGGTTAAAAACTGTCTTTTTATACCTGGAGCTATTCTTGTTGAAATTTTGATGCACGATATTATGGCTAATCTTTTTTAACATTTTCAATTGTATAGCCCCAGATTAAACTAACTATAGATGCAAGCCTTCTTATTTTAAGTAGAATAACCTACGTATGAACTTTTTGAATAACCCTCATTAGTAGAGCCCGGTAACAGGGAGCCGTGCCATAGCCGTGCCTGCCTAGTATACAAAAACAATAGTAAGAAAACAGAAAAAAAAATAACAGAACATACATAATTATAATATATGAAAAGTAGTGAAACACTCACACTTTTAAGCAGCCTTGACTACGGAACAGTAAAACTAGAAGCACCATTATCAGTATTAACATCATATGGATAAGAGTGGCAAAAAGTTGACACCATTAGATGTGTTTCCACAGTTGTCTCGGGGAGCGATGTTCGCCGTGGTGAGAAAATGAGTTTATATTTAGAGAAAGAGCGTTCAACACCTACCGATGTTATACATGCATGATTAAAATACTCTTTGTACTTAGTCAGTGGATTATTCGATACACCATCACAAATTTGTTTTAGTGTGCTAAAGTCGGGATCTTTCCGTAGCACACTCTCGAACTTTTCTAAAACACGATTATATTTTGCGTCATGTATAGTCAGTAGCTGTGTATGCACTCCGTCCATAATTTGCAGAGACTCCAATAATGATAACGATCTATTTTGTAATTGGTCTATTGCGTCAGCTAATCCTTTATAGCAGCTACGAATATTTTTTAAATCTGTTTCAACGGAAATATCTTGAAATTTCGACTGGCTCTCCTTAATAGCTGCAGCTTCGGCAAGATTGAATTGAGCAACAACAGCTCTTACTATTTTGAAATGTTCAGCATAATAAAAAGCCGCCTGCAACTATGTTCCCCAACGTATAAGAATTGGCTCCGGTGGTTGACGAATACCAGGACACTCTGTGTGAAATGATCATAGGCGTTTGGGAGACTTCAAAAATACTTTTTTTGTGCTTGCTATTAATGCATCTACCTCGGGAGAGCATTGTCGAATGGTTTCTGCCACAAGATGTAAAGCTTGCACTTTACACATAACATGTAAACACTTGCAACCATGTTCAAGAAGAGAACGGCCTACCGAATGTATTATCGCTGCGCCATCGCCCATAAACATCAACACTTTATCTTTTGAAATTTGAAATTTTTCCAACGTACTCATTGCAAGCTTCGTAATTGCTGCAGCAGTACACTCTTGTAGTCTTCGACTGGCTAGTAACAGTGGTAATGTAGGTTTACTAGGGTCTAGTATGCGTACCGTAATATTTACAATTGAATTTTTTTTACAGTCTGTTGCCTCGTCAACACATAACCAAAGAAACTGTTTTTTCAATACGCGTTTCATTTCCTTTTCCACGTCATCGCGTACAAGTGCAACATGCTTACGTGCCGTTTTCTCCGTTGGCAACCGCAACTCGGGATTGTATTTGTCCCAAAAGTCCTTAAACGGTTGTTTATCGAGTAAGCCTAGTGGCAAATTACAGTTTATCAACATAAGAATTATATTAAAAAAATGCACTTCTCGGTGGCATGCCCAATTTTCGTTTTCTATACTGTGCGGAATTTACCTGTCTTGTACAGTTCCACTTCTTATTTGACATCAAATGTATTTTGCACACTTTACAAACTATCTTACTCCCGTTGTTAAACAAATCGGGAAAGTCATAAATAAACTTATTTACTATGTCTTGAGAGGGTCGTTTTTTAGCCTTCGACATGTTCACTAAAAACTACAGTTAATAGTTACGTCTGTATCCATAAAATCAAAACGCACTACACTAAATAATAACTCAATTAATAACTAGGTCTATATCAATAAAGTCAACACGCCCTATCCGCTATCCAATGCTAAACTGAACTGAGTGATGATGATTTGTCGTGTCGTATCATAATCGACCAGCCCTCTTCGCCCACCTAAACACAGTCACACCGCCGTTGCGATTGCTCTCCAGTTACCAGGCTCTAGTAACGACATAAACCCAGGAGGTGAAAGGTAACGGGGAGGAAGAGATCGTGATTGGAGTCATGCTGATGACGCTAGGAAGGCAGAAACATGTCCGTGGGCTAGCGCTTTCCTTTTTCTCGCTTTGTGTTTTGCTGGGAATAATTCCGCCAGTACCATGAGTTATATTAGCATTGATTTTTGGTTATTGTTACTGGGCATTCTTTCATATGTATTTTTGATACATCATGGTAAGCCTAGGGAATCATTTATATGTACAGACACCGCAGAGGTTAGGCGCTACGCCATCTTATGTTAAGCAGCCCATGAGCTGCTCGATAGGTGGTGGACATCTGCATTCCGGGTATCTTTCGCTGCTTCCTAGACGGCATGACTATATCTCTTGGCGCTAGGTGGCGCCAAGAAATATATTGTGATAGTTTGTGGAGAGTAAGCGCCAACCTTTCCTCCAAGTTATACACGGCATTATAAAGCAATTCGGGTTCAATTGCAGCAATTTACGCTAATCACGTCAATCGTAGTTTTGTAAAATTCTAGTCGCCGGTCGTAAGTGGCCTCACTTTTATATGGGTGAAACTTATGCAGCTTTGTAGCTTTGCGTACTATGAGTCAGAAAGTGGATGCCGCAACCTGAGGCAAAGACCTGGTTGGATCAATGTAAAATTTGCAACTACTTCAATCTCCGTTTCTCATCAATGTCATCCATTACCTTTTCCATGCCTTTTCCCCTTTGCTATCGATTCAGTTGCTTCAAATTTTTACACAAGTTATGAACTCATTGATGTTTTCTTGAATGAAATATCAAATTAAATGATAATCACAAGTGCTGTTCATTTACAATATCCTACTTACATATGATTTTGACTAGTAAAATGTTGAGATGTTTTCTCGTGATTGTTTAAAGTTGTGACGATAATATCGTGTGTAAAAATGTGAAGAATGCTGATTTTGTTGTTGCGGTTATGTTTGTGTTTTGTTACGCTTGTAAAACTTGTATAGGTCGTCATATCGCCCTAATACTTCGCAAAAATATTTAAATGTGTGCATACTTTGGATAATTACGAATTTGGCAATTTCAAAATCAAAATGTCTTGCTAAATGTTTAATTAGTTTGTGTTCTGTAAGTTTCGGCGTTAAATGTTATACGATTGATAATTTATTTATAAAATAGTTTTCGCTTGAACATCTCTCGAAATCATCAAAGTTTTCAAATGAGGCTTCGACAAGAGAGACCATGTGCTTGCGTCGTCCGTGAAAGAAGATCTAATAACGTTGGTGATTTGATAGAATTAAATTTTTTCTGCGATGACACGCCTAATATGACATTGGACATACACTCGTCCATCGAATTTGGGAATGACTTCTTTCAACTTAAAGCCAGGAAATTGGATTGATTAGAAGCATCATTATTAATAGGTGGCATTGGCTGAGTATGTATGCTTTGATGATCTCAGAATGAACGACTTCTTCCTCAAGTAATTCAACTCTTTTCTCCAATTTTGATTGACTCGATACTAATATTTCCAATTTTGTGAAAATGTTATTTAACATACCTTTCATGTGTTCCATCCAATCTCCAGGTTCATGCCCTGCTCTTGGCATTTTGATAATTCGTACTACTGACCTTAAAAAATTAAAAATCAATTTTTTTGACACTTTAACATATCTGCGATCTTAACGACGTGAATTTAGAAGTTTCTTTTTTCAATGCTCATGTTCTTCCTCTGTTTAGAAGTTGCTAAGCCCCCAGCTTTATGGGTTACCTATACCATAAAGCTCTTGATTAATCGTAAGTTAAAAACCCCGACTCATGATCAATTTTATAAGATGAAAAGAAACGAAACAAATCGGGCAGTCAAGCGAGAAAAAAACAGCTTACTATAACTATCGCTGCCAAGTTCATGCCAGTAATAAAAAAGTCAGTGAGCAAAATACCCTCACAATCCCAGAATATTGTGGCCATGATTTTTTTCGTTGATTGAATGACTTTCGCCTTTCTGGGACGAGGCTCATCGGGTCGCCACCATTCCATCGATTCGTTTTTGGATAGAAAATCATAATAGGGAACCGTTACCTCATTTCTTGTGACAATGAACTCCAAAATCGGTTTCGGGTCCTCTCCACACATGTTTGAAAACAGGCGCACACATTTGACCCGATGTTCACGTTCGAGAGCAGAAAGAAGGTGCGGTACCCATCTTGCACTTATCTTATTCACACCCAAATGGTTATGGAGTATTCGGCGAATACTTGTTTCAGAAATGTTAGATGTCATCCTTCACTTTCAAATGGCGATCGGCTAATACCATTCCTTCGATAACTGAAATGCTTTGAGGCGTTATCAGTTTAATTGGCCTGCTGGGCCGCTCGCCATTTTCAAGGGATTCTTGCTCCAAACGAAAACATTTTGCTCACTTTTTTACAGTAGAATATGAAGGAGATAAATCACCATAAACACCGCCCAAACGTTGTTTAATGTTATTAGGCGTATGCCCTTCTTTTGTTAAAAATTTAATGACCAGGCGGTACTCAATTTTCGTTACCTAAGACATATTCATGCACTAGTCAGGTTGTCTGGCTGGCTACTAAAAACTACTACTCTTCGAACCGTAATATATATAGTGTAGGCCTCGCACATGTGACAACTATGACGCAGCGGAGTTTGAATACGCTCGAACCTGCATAAACCTGTCAGGCCGAGAATTTATGGCGCCTACCTCATAAATTAAAACGCCTTGTAGATGCCAGATATTTTACTACACAAATGGAAAGATTACAATAACAAGCAGGTGTTGTTACTCTTAACCGTTATTTCCCAAAACTTCTACTTTTGGACACAAGGGATATATGTAAGATGTGCCAATTACAGTCAATTGTGTGAAGAATCTGGGTTTGTATGTTGATAATGATCTTCGATCCAAAAGTCAATTCTAACGCTTAAAAATATATTCACACATCGACAGGCATTTGACTTGCCAACAAGGATGATGATGCTCTGTTGTTCAATTGTGATCTCAAATTTCAGTTTCTGTGAAACAATAATTTCTGTATTATTCGGCACGGTGGGAGAAGAACTCAGATGATATTATTGTTACTAGCATAAAATAAGGCAAACTGAAGAAAGTTTATTATTGAAACACTTTTATATAAGTAGAATTGAATACATTAGATTACACCATTCTATTTTTAATAGATTGGGAGTTACATTTTCGCTATTACAAATTGTACAAGTATAATCCATGACTGCTCTTCCAAGCTTAGAAGCATCGTTCTATTGCCCACAAACATTAACTTATTCTGGGTATGCAGGAAATTCTTCTTTCGTCATAAAGACCAATTTAACTCATCTGATTATTTCGTAGCGACGTAATTACCTAAGTCCGATTAAACGATGAAAGACGAATAGAGAGATACCTACTCGAAAACAAAAGCTACTGGAATAAATATATTAAATCTGCGGAGTTTCTCTACCGAGCATGCTATACAAAAGCACATGTAATTGTTTCACGTGTGTCTCCGTCTCATACCAACGTGTCTGCAGTGTTCTCTGTGTGCACCGGCGATGTTATCTGTGTAAAAAGAGTTCCTTTGTCTTTACAACGACAATAACTTTTGTTGAAATCTCATTTCCGAAAATGGAATATCTTCCTTTAAGACCATGCGAAACTTAGACGCAAGAGAGACGGGAACAAGAAAAGGGAACAAAAAAATAAACAAAAGTGAAATTGTAAATTATACGCGTCCGTGCCTCACATTTTTTTCTTTATCTTAAATGTAGTTTACTACTACAACGTTCTCTGTACAATTCAGCGGAGAGCAATATTTTTCAAACGTGAGAATCTACCTTGAGTATAATAAAGTAGAAGCATAAATCCGAATTGTTTGCTGTGTAGTTGTTGCTGTTGTTATCGAGTCCTAGATCACTGTAATTTTATATGAATTGTGGAGATTTTATTCCGTATATTTGCTGGCAGTTCTTTTTAAAACCTCTCTTATATAATAATAAGCAGCAAACAAAAGTGCAGATATTCATTTCACAATGCATGAATCATACAATAATGTTGTGCATACACGTCTGTTTATTGATGCGCACACTTTGTTAAGTTAGTTCTATGGAGCACTTTGTTTCTTCAAAGAGAAATTAGAAAAAAATTATTTCAGGCTACAATATACACGACTTCACTGTAGTAAAGGAATGTAATGATCTGGTTCAAGTGTATATTTGTTTAAAGCAAACGGTTTTTTGTACTGTTATTCGTTTTATGTCGCTTACTATGTATAAGGAATGTCTTGCATAAGTTTTGTTGTCTTTCTAAAGTTTGGAAGTTAAAGAGCTTTATATAATCTTGTCAAAGTTTCGTGCTTTAGAAACATAATACTACTGCGCGGCAAAATTATGGAATAAATTCATTAAATGTAAAGCAATTTGTTTCTCGAAGAAATGCTCGCAAAGTGCTAATTTGCACCAATTTTATGTTTTCCCCACTTCTGGTTTAAGTAATGACGTCTTCGAAATTTTTTTTAATGTCAATTCCCATTTTTTTTTATATGTTGATAGATTTAATTGTTGAAATTGTACCACCAAAATTTTAGTGCCTCACATAACAAAATTTTCGAATAAAAGTCATTTAGAAAGGGGAAAACATTTATTAATAACAAAAGGCAAAGATAAAAACAAGAAATGCCATCCACCGGCCTCTTGATAATAAGCAAATGTATGGACACACTCATTTTGTACATTGCTAATGACGTCAAGACTCGGCTCATTTCATACCTAATTCTATTTTTCAGATCTTCAAGATTTTGTGGTCTATCAACATAGATTCTTGATTCTAAATACCTCCACAAGAGAAAAAAAACAAAGGGGCTAAAATTTGGAGACATGGAGGGCCACTCTATTGATCATTGAGCTTACCGATGTCGATTTACTGTTCCATTTAGACAAAATGAGGCTTCATCCGAGAAGAGAATTTGGCGAATGAAGCGTGGATTACGATTGCATAAATCCTGCATTATATCACAAAACAGCATTCAACATCATCTTCATTGAGTTCTTCCAGTGGTTGTATTTCTTCAGTTTTTAATACACGTAAAACTGATTGCCGGGGAACTTCATTGACAGCTGCAATTGAACGAGATATACCATGAGGATTCTCACCCACACTTAACAAAATATCAAGCTTTACATCTTCGTTCATTTTCTTAGAACTTCCTGCGTTTGAAGTGTGTTTAATATGCCTAGTTTCTCTAAATTTTCTCTCGATTTTACTCACCGTGGATTGGCCAATATTCCTATCTGGATGTTTCGCATTAAACGAACTGCACACTTTTGGCTGAGTTCTAGTTTTATTACGACATCCAACAGGAATTAAAATTTCTATGAGCCGAATGTCACTTAAATGATCAATACTCAACTTTCAAAATTTTTTTAAAATTAAGTATAACGAGTATTTGGCATTTGACAATGTATAAAACTGATTATTCTGCATTTTTGATTCATACCTACTTGATCTGCAAAAACTTATCTTTCCTTTTTGGTAGGCTTTTTGTTTAGTAGTAAAATCTATGAACAGGTGGATAGCATTTCAAACATTTGATTTAAAGGAAACAACCATTTCATTTCTTGAATAACAGCATTTATCTTTGGTTTTTCTTATTAATAAAATTTACATTCTCCAGTCTTTAAATGACTTTTCATGTCGGGGATTGTCAATTAAAAAGATTGTTGATGACGTCATTAGTTGAAAACCAGCTGTGAGGGAAACTTAAAATTTATACAAAGATGTTTATTTTTAAAAAGTAAGATTGATCCGTCCGAACATTTCTTCGAAAAATAAATTGCTTCGAATTAGGAAATTTATTCCATAGTTTTGCCGCGCACACAATAATTATCGTACTAATAAATGTCGTACAATAAAATATGGAGGAAACCACAAAAACTATAGAAATAGAAAGAATTTACCACCACCTTAAAATTTGTATCCCGTAAGTCCCGAAAACCGTTGTATATAGAGGTACTTTAGTATAAGATTTATGCACATGTTCTATAAATTATAATTCACTTTAGTAGATATTTTTTGATATGCAAAATAAATTTATTGTTATTGAACTCTTCGCTTACACCGCTGCTACAAACGCTTACAATTAAGAGTTATCTAGAGCAGTTTTATAGAAAGGAGTTTTTGGCCATTTTCTCAGAAATTCAAGGTAAAAGACTGCCATTTAGAGATTATTTTAGGGATGTTAAAATCATAAAGTAGCACTTAAGAAACAAAGTTGAATGCCGTTTTGGCCCAATAATCGTCTTTACTAGAAACTTATTTGTTTTTCCTGCTGATGCTGGTTTCGCAGGTTTGAGAGTGATCCGTAAACTATGGACCCTTCATGCAACCACCCTTTGCGTCCTAAACTCTGAGTCCAGTAGTCTTTTTCTGGTGTTTTATTCTTGACAGTCTGTATTCCAGATAATCTGGTTCCGGTGAATTCTCTCGTTCAGTTGCAATCTAGTACTTTCTCTGACAGGTTCGCTTGAATTCTTCCATTAAGAACGCACAGTTATGGACTGCATTTGGGTTAATTCTTTATATGATTTGCAAGTTTTTTCGGGATTTGCACTAAGCATTGCATATCTCCATCTTGTTGGTTTCTATTCTACATTTTAGTGTAGTTGTGGGAATATCGATGCTCCGAGAGAATTTATTTATCCTTGCACAATATTTTCATTTCACTGGTTACGTCGTAGAGTAAAATAAAATGATTTTTGTAATTTTACGACGCTAGATTTTTATAATGTCCTACAAAGAAGATTCCCAATTCTGACCAGTAAAAAGAGCGGAAGCTGTTCCCTTTTGATATAAAATCAATTTACAAGCTGTTCGTTTTTGATAATTCTACAGAACAATTTACTTAATAAGCACAACACCTTTGAAGTACAAGCACGTTCGATAATTAACGTCTGGTCGGATGTTCTCATTTATTCTGTACGCTCTCGTTACACGTACCATGCACGTCAAATCCTATTAAATTGTTAATATAATTAGGACTAAACACAAAAGTACCCTAAATACATTAAGTTACGCTACCTTCGTCTAGAGCGAGCGCATATTTAATATCATTACCATAGACTCATTACGCCATTATTTGAACTATGTAACTTTGTAGTATATCGGCTTAGCTGCGACAAATTATTCATTGTTGTTACTCGTCAATATCAGGAGGGAACTTGTACCTCACTTGTAACATACTACCTACACACAGAGCGAGTCACTGGTTTGGCAAATGTCCATTTATTCTCCAAACAAGGATGAAATTAAAATTTTGTATTTACATACGTATATAGTTGTTTGTGCATAACCTAAAAATATTTTTAATTTAACTAATGAATATTTACGGGATCGTACAACAAACTATTTTTTATAGAGCAGTCTAATTACCTCTAATTGTTTCGGATATATCTGCAGTTTTTTTGTGTAGCAGATGTTCACAATGTTCCTTATATTTCATGACAGTGTAGATCAAATCCTGTTGTAGACAGCTAGTGCAAGGTATATGGTACCTTAGTACCATAATAAAATTGTGTTCCGTCTTACAGTATGTTCTAAATAAGGTATCAAGGGAAACTAAATGCGGTCGGCAATAACCTGCTTACCTGTATACTTCCACGGGTTTGTAAGCTGTGCCTATCTAAAACATTTACTAACCATATGCTACCTCTATTTGTAATAGCTAAAGCGTGACAAACGGTTGCACCCGCAGGGGCGCCGTGAAAGGAGCTCTGTTTACTATACATAGGAACGCCTACAAGGCGTACAAGGAACACAAACCTGTTAAACAAAGAGAGCGCACCACTTCATTACTCTTGCCTTTTTGATTTATTAGGGTTATATGGTTTAAGTAACGTGCGCTACTCTTACTCTATTTTTATGAGGATGAACGACTACATGTCATACAGTAACAAGGGACCCTCTCGTTCCGTATATATTTCGCATGTTTAGTGTTAAGCGGCAAAAGTGGTTTCTTGTAAATATATATATTTTTCCTTAAGAGTAAGGATAAACAAGCACGGTAGAATTAGAATTTTTTTCTCTCACATTCATTCGGTAATCCGGTTGATAATGAGGACCCAAGGAGTTGAAATGGCTGTTGCGAGTTAATTAATAACTTATGTGGTGGGGAGTGTGCCGATACCTAGTGTAGTTTGCCATTTACTAGCTATTATAAAGAAATATAGCAAACAATAAATAGTAACAACAAATAAACAGCTAACAACAACAAAATCGAAAATGAGAGTTTCAACGTAAGATCATGCAACAAAATTGTGTGCACCGCGCAACAACTTTATAAATAAATCGAATATCATTTTTTATTTTAATTTATCTTAGCTATTTAGAGAATAAGCAAACATAATTCCTTTCATAAAATGTTGAAGACTATTGCTGGAAGATTATTTTGGATAGGTAACCAGATTACACCAAATACTGTCACCTTTTATGTCTTTGAGACAGTCGTGGTAGGGAAGACATGTTGTCATCTGCTCTAAGTAACCATCATTTTCTTACATACTTTGTCTAGTTGCAAGTTAACCAGCATGTATAAATAATAAATAGGGAAAGTATGTAGACAAATGTTAATTGGAATTCAACATAAAACGAATAGATTTATTTAGCACCGTACACAATTTTTTTTGAGCAGTGAGAAATAGAATAACATACTGAAAGTTGTTTAAAAAATTTTGCAATTAAGGTAAACGGAAATATTTGCGAAAAAACTTCCTGAATAAACGTTCAATAAAACACAAGGAATCGCATTACAGTTTGTATGAAGCAAGATGGTGTTCACTTCAGCTAGATGTGAAATTTTATGCATACATTAAATTTTACAGCTTATTTTTAGTGAACACCTTTAGAAAAATAAAAGTTTATAGTATTTCGTCACAACAATCGATGAACTTTAACAACATGCTTATCCGCATAGCTTTATATTTAATTTATCAAAGGACATATTTTGTTTGTTTATTTCTTCAACATGCTCAGGCACTATTTCGACTTATGCGTTTGTTTTAAGTTAAATTTAGTGACTCAGCTATTCTTGATCTAACACTGTTGATTCCGGTACTGACTCCAATCTCTGGGTTTAATATAAGAGGACTTTTTTCCATTTCTATCTGGTATTATCGTCTTATGTCGAAGCTGTATTTTGAGGTGATGGCGTCATTGGACCTGTTTGTCATCAGTTCCTGCTTGAGATAAAGTCATTTTAAGTGAATTCAGAATATTTGAAATTAAATAAAAGTGCATTCGTTGGTGCCTGTATTTACTTTAATAATAATTTTATGACACTAAGGATAAATCTTGTGTTTCATAAAAATCGCTGTTTTTCATATTCCATTTTAAGACTTGTATTGCAAAAATGTAGCAACACGTTCTCTGCTATTTCATCGCGGAAGTTTTACAAAGTAGCTCTAAAATTTTAAAACTGAGGATATGTACGATTTTGCTTGCATTTAACATACACAATGTCATCAACTTTATTGTTATTTCCTGTCGCACATGCAACGTTCACATATATCTACAGACATTTGGTTAGTTTACTAATAAAATGCCGGTACAGTCTGGTTTTATAACGTAAATGCATCTCTTGGAATAACGCCAAAAACAAGTTCACGCAAACTGTTCTTGCGTAAGGGTTTATTGCTTTGTTATTTTGATATAATGCATTTAAAATATTACACACTGACTTACATATTGCTATTGCAAACGTAGTATTATTGCACTTCTTTTTAGTTAGATGTGGTTAATGGCGATAATAAACTCAATTATTTCTTTTAACAAGGAATGAAATACAGCACTAAATACTGAAATCATTTCAATATGTTCTACTGATGTTGTTCGAGTGATTTGAATAAAAAAATTGGTTACTTACAAACGTTTACTTGAATTTGAACAATATTATTCCACACGGCAAAGCGTACTCTTTTCCATGCTTCGACTTTGGTAAGATAAAATTTGCACAGGGGTTTCGGAATTTCTTCTTTCGATATTAAGGGGCTATTGAAAGTAATAATTTATTTTATACATTATACAATTAAACAGTCTCAATACAAAATAATTTAAGCTTGCCATTCTGAATACATCAAATATAAAGGAGTTTGCGTATGCTAATAAAATCGATAACTTTCGAAATTACAAAAACACCAAATGTGAAGTAAATATACAAATACTTCGTAATTATACCTGCTGTAATCGTTTAAATTGATATAGTTGTTAGATTTTTACATGTCTCCTGCTTTTACCAGAGTTCCCATATATGCTATGATTTGGTGCTGATTGTATATTGTAATATAAACTATACTGTTACGTTGTAATTTAAAACTTCGAACGTAGTTGTCATTAGCGGCGGTGTTCAGTATGGCCACTCGTTCAACGTTAAAATCCCTCTAGCGAACATTAGCACTTTTTTGATAACTCTCACTCTTTTCCTGGCCTCCGCTCTGTGGAGCGAGGGTACTAGGAACTTATTCGAACTCCAGCCAACGACGATTATGGTACAATCTCTTCATATTGTAAATCCTCAAATTTAATGGGATATTTTCCTACAACAAATAACTAAAAATAAATTCGAAGGTATTTCCAGCATAATTTCGAATATTCAATATGTTTCATCAAATAATCGTCAGTAAAATCATAGAGTAGCATAATTTGAGACTTCGAGTTACGTCACTATATGTATTGCGTCGTGCTACTATTAAAAATAATAGTATCCGTTCGAAATTCATCTACAAATTATATTTGGAAAAGAATTATCAAAATTTGCTGTGTATGAAACAATCGCTATCGTGATCAAAATAAAATAGTAGAGGTACGCTAATTAATATTTGACTTTTGAGTTAAAATCCTCTTCCAGGTAACACATGTTTAGATTGTGTTCCATTTTGTGAGTGTTTAACATTTAAATCGTTCTATATATACGAGTTAGAAGTCAAGTTAGGTGGCTGGAGAATACGCAGGTTTCCAATAGAGATCGTATAAACATAAAGTTTATATGAGATCATCATTATTCCATGTTAATTTTCATTTTTCAGTTTTAGTACTCGTTTAGTCATTAATCGATATCTAGTTTAATTTTAAATTGCCGAAAAAGTGAATTAACGTCACTCCCGAACCCCTTTATCGTATAATTAATTAACTAATTTCGAATTTTGAATTTTATTCAATAATTTCACACATTTAGAACATTTCAAATTTGGGGTGCAACGTTTAGGCAATTTAAATTTTGAAATTCTTTAAATAAACGAACAAAAAACAAGGTAAGTCGAAAAGTGCCTACAAATAAAAACAGAGCTGGCAGCAGCGATGCTGCTGATATTAGGGAAGAGTAAGAGTATTTTACTAAGTCAATGGAAGACAAATTAGATAAAGCGTTTGATCAATTTCGTAGGATAACAGAATGCATGGAAGCTTGCAACCACCAATTATTAAGTCAAAATAGCCGTCATGTCGAACAAAGTCAAGTTACTTAGTACGTCAATAATTCTGCTCCAAGTCTGTCGGATAGTTCAATAATAAACTCCAAATTATTTTTATTTCCCTTCATTAACTAAATACTCACACTTGAGTCACCAAGGAATATTCAAATTAAAAGAGGTCCTACCTAAAATTTAACGGTAAGGATGATAATCCAATTCAATTTTTAACAGCCCTAAAACGCCTAGCATCTTCTTAGACCAATCTTTCCGAGCTGATGGTGTTAATAAGATAATCACTAGTTCATGACGCACTCATTTGGTTTGGCATAATCGAGAATTCATTTCAAAATTTTCCTAAATTTGAATCCCTTTTTCTAAACAAATACGGGGATGAAAACGCCCAGAGTAAAATAAGAGCCCATCTTTTATTTGATCTCAAGATCTCTAGAAATATTTCAGAAAAAAGTGTTCCATTGTACATCTTACCCTGAAAACAGATGAAGCTGAGTTGATAAAATATCTTACCATGAATAACGAGCTTGAAATGCTAAACACAGTAATCACCCAAAATATGAAATTCTATTCGGAATTTTGAGATCCCCTCGTTCAATTCGATGATCTTGAGAAGTATAAACAGGGCAATCTAAAACAAATTCATAACCATATACCCCGTAATAATACTCAACAAAGGTCGAACCATAGTGGCAATTCGTCTTCTCTAAACAAGCCATCGACATCTCACCATTATATTTCTCGACTTCAGCAATCGATATCAACCAAATTCTCCGAATTATCAAAGTCGCAATAATAATTATAATTCGCGCAATGGTAATTACAATAGGGGTTACAATCGTTCAAACAATAGCAGTAACAATGCACAAGTTGGTAATTTTTACAATACAAATGTGACTGATACCAATTCCAGTCAGAGCTCGCAAGGTCAAGGCCAGCAGCAATACAATTTTAACACCGTTCAAGTAGTTGAAGAAGAGTTTAATGACATCCAAAGCTCACAAGGCAATCAATCTTGTTTATAAATACCTTCTGCAGTGGCTTAGCTCATAACAACATTCAAATAAGCTACCAACATCCAAAAGATTTATTTACCGAAATCGTTGCCGAAGTGAGTCTATTAAACGCTCAAATTGTAGAACAAAATAAGCAGAACCTAATTAAGTCTGTATTTAATGTATGAAGAGTGCAAATCAGATCTAGCAAGCTTCTGGCCAAAGTAGAAAGATGTCTATGCGATTCAATAAAAATAAATAATCATACCTACGATGTAAACTTTTATATAGTAGCTGGTTTTAAATATGATGCCACTGTGGCACAGCATGAGGTTGTAACAAGTTTTAAAACTAGCACATGTATCAGGGAAAATCATGTCAAGTTCGAATCTGCATTAATCTAATACTCAAAATGTTATTGTGGACGAAAGTAAAGTTGTAAATCAGAATGGGTTTAGTACCTTAAATGGTAGCCTACCTAATAATTCCAATGTATTTCATGGTATTGTAAATGATAGGACTGTACTGAAAAAAGTAAAATGATTTAAGCGAAGGCACTATTCAACATAACGCTAACTATACTAATCCGTTAAAAAATAATGAAATAAAAAAAAATCAATAGTGTTGAAAAATATAGAAAAAGAATAATTGTATGAAAAAGAATATAAAAGAAAACAAACATACTGTAGAAAAAGAAAGAGAAAACGATATAGGGAAGGATATGTATTATCAAAACTTAAGAAATAAATTTCACACATTTAGAACATTTCACTACTTTCTGGATAAATGGTTCTACTTAAATATTTCTGGTTACTATTTGAATATAAAACCGAAATTAGAGGAGCAAAGTACTAATATTATTTATAACTAGGTTTAGGATTTTATGCAAAGAAAACAGCTGAAATATGCTAGATATGCAGAAAAATACGCAAGATATGAATTTAGAGTATGCACCATTTTGTAAGATATCATATTAACTACAATTATAACATAAAAACTGAATTTTGCTGTCGGAAAAAAGATTATGTGAAATAATAGGGTGTATTAACCTATCTACATATTTATTTTTTATAAAATTATAAGGCTACACAAGAAAGGTAACATAATTAAAGTAAAAAATAATAAGTAAAAAATGTAATACGAGAATCGCATTAACTAATATTTGCAAAGTAATTAACAATTAAACGTTTTTCAACATTTTCTATTAAAAATTTGTGGTGGTTTTCGGTATACATATGTTTGAAAAACAGAAAAACTTCTTTCTACGTCCACTGATGTTATAGGACTTGAATTTTTGACAGATTCGTGGATCTATATGTCGTTCGACATCGCACTAAGATTACCGCAAAATATTTAAGAAACATTTTCAGGTTTTTGTATCCTACATTCTTATCAAGAACTGAAGCTAATTTTTTACATATCGAATTCCCTATCTCGCCCTCCACCATCTAGCATTTTTTTTCAAAATCATTTACTAGATTCACTGAATCAAGTAAGTCATTTTTGCTTTCGAGCTTCGCAATTGTTGTATGTACAAAACTGTAATTGGTTTTCATAAAAGTTAATTGTTAAGTTAATAATGGTGACCTTAAAATACGCTTACTATTTTCAAGGGCAACGCACGAGTTGTCGTTAGAGCAACGCAAACTGCGCTGAAAGCCAGTGGCTGACGTATAAAAGTTTACACAAAATAAACACGGCCGGGACAATTCGGTATAAGCAACAGTATAACTGCGACTCGAAAGCCGATCTGTTGTATATGCATCTACGCTGTCGTATACTATATCGTAGTTCTACGTTTGTTTTGAAAATGTTTCCTACGTCGTGAAAACGACCAAAGTTGGACACAATAAGAGAATTTATTGCAGAAATGCCTGACTTAAAGTGTGATGGCGCTAAAATTCACTGTGTAGTGTGTAAAATAGATTTAATGTGTTGGTCGAAAAGTGATTGTGTACGGCACGTAAATAGTGCAGGGGGTGTTTCAAAAAAAAAATTCCACACGAGATTATGACAAATTTAAATTTAATTTATGTGTTTATAGCATGTAATTTACCATTTCATTTACTAAGGAAGAAAGCATACGTCTCGTTTTGGAATGAATATTCAGTCATTAAGTTACCAATTGAGAGAACATTACAGAGAGTTGTGTCGTCTGCTCGTGAGCATGTTGAGAAAAGAATTAAATCGGAGTTGTAAGATAAAAAAAACTGTGGTTATATGTGGACGAAACAACAGATCGTAAAACACATTCTGTGGTTAATGTAATGGTACGCACAATGGAACCACATCGACCGTCACCCTCAATTTTACTAGCTTCCAGACGAATACAACAATGCACTGCCGAAGTAATTTCAATGTTGGTGTTAAATACATTGGAAAAGTTTGAACTTTCAGCAAATCAACTGTTGATGTTTATGAATGATGGTGCCGCAAACATGCTTGCTGTAGGTCAATCTCTTAAAAAACATTGTGCTAACTTGTTGCATATTACATGTAAAATTCATACTCTCAGTCTCGTAGCAGATAGTATCAGAAAATGTTATCCCGAGGTAGACGCTTTAATAGCACATACAAAAGCTATGTTTGTAATATCCCCAAAACGTATTCGGGAATTTCATAGACTATGCCCCGGTATTCCTGAACCACCACAACCTATTCTTACTCGTTGGGGAACATGGTTAGAGGCTGCATTTTATTATCTTAAATATTTTGAAAATATAAAGAACGTGATTTTAGAATTCGACCCAAAGCAAGCTGCGGCTGTCAAGGTAAACCGCTTGAAATTTCAGGATAGTCAAGTTCAAACAGATTTGGAAATTATTCAGAACAATTACGTGGGACTAGCGGATGCGATAGAAAAACTACAACATTCTTCGGTGTCGTTAATGGAATCTTTGCAAATAGTGCAACATGTTCACGCACAGCTATGCGCGATAGAAGACGCAAGAAATGTTTGTGTTTTAGAAAGGTTTGAATGTGTTTTAGATAAAGACTCTGATTTTGGCACATTAAGACAAATTTGTGAAGGTGCGTCAACAGAACCGTTAAGTTATTTGAAAGATTATTTTACTTACGCAAATATAACGTCACTAGATGTAGAGCGTTCGTTTTCGGCATAGAAAAACACTTTTTCTTCACGCCGCACTCACTTTGCCGAAACAACTTTGGAAACGTATCTAATGTTACAAATATTAAATAGACATTATCCACTTTGTGATTTCACGGAGGGTTTTTAAAACGGTAGGTGTTTGAACACGTATCACATTTAATTTATTTTGTGTGAACTTTTATGCGTCCGCCACTGGCTTTCAGCGCAGTTGCGTTGCTCTAGCTGTCATGAATGTCATATACTATAGGTTTGATTTCATGTAAATAATCAGAGTAAAAAATTGCAGCTTCTAGCCAGGTACCCCATCTAGTTATAGCTAGAAAGTGGAATTAACCATATAACTAGCATTGTAGGTTAATATTAACAAAAATTTTTCACTTGAAATACTTTGCGGTAGAAAAAAATTAGACAATTCCTCTTGTACAAAACGAGTAATAGTTACATTATTTGTTTTCAATAACTCCTTTGACGTAATTAGATACATATGATTTAGCTGCGTATTTTTCGTGTAAAACCACTATAAGCAAATTTGCAATGTAACGACCAGAAGAGTCTGTTGTTTCATCAACTACATGAGAGAAATAATTATTTCCAGTAATATTACGTATTTCCTTAAGTATGTTATTGTAACATTTATGCACATTTTTTTCTTATTGTACTTTCATCCGGAATATTTTTTCCACAATGTTCTTGCCAAAAATGATAGAAATTTAGAATTATTTAGCTAACGGAATGTCGGCAGATAGTAGAGCTTCACATAAATCCTCGTTGAAAATTTCTTGTTGTGTCTTTTTTGAGTTGTCCGTCGCACATTTCAAAATGGCTCATTGTCCATATATGTGAACTCCTTTTAGATTTTGAGCGCTTTTTCGTATGTGAGTCGGTGTTTTTACATGTTGCTCTATGAGAAGTTTTCCTTCGGAAGAAATTTGGAATATGGCATTCTATGAATCAAGGGTAGTTGATTGTAAAATTATAACCTTGCATTTTTAAATCAACGGCAACAACCTCAAAGCACATAATAGAGTACAAATTCGGCAATTGCACGTACGAATCACCAAATAAGAAATACCTGTCGTAGTAAATATAGCAACTTAAAAAAACAGACTTACTGTTTTGTTGTATGCACGGCAAAACACTTTCACCCCAGCCACAATAATTTCGGGATAAATTTTGATCCACTCTTCCAATTTGGCAATTTTTTATTATATTTTTAGCAACTGCTCGACTCAAAAAGCTTCACTTCTTCTAAATTTGGTTTTACCAATGTTACTTGACTCACGAAAGAAGAATGATGCATAATCGAAATTGATCCCTCTATGTATACAACTCCAGGGAGTCATACGGAGTAAATGCCATTCATAAAAATGTTGAATTTCTAATAAAGATTAAGATTTACTCGAATGCATTTTAAATTCTCAAAACTTTCAAATTGCAAAAGTACCGAACAACATGCCGCTGCAATTCGCAGAACCGACGACGCGGTAAACAGAGCGCTTATAATGCACCGACAATTTTTATGAATACTTCAAACGCCAAAGCTAATAGTTCAGATCTCTTGAATTGTACATATACAGTAACCAAATTATGCAAAAAAGGGGTTATACATTTTCTCTTAATGTCTAAATAAATAAAAATTTACTTATTAGAACTATTTGAAGACTAAACCGCCTTTCCTGCGAAATCAACATAATTACTTGTTTCTAGAAATCTGTTTACTAAATCTGACATTAAAAATTGATAAAATAATGCTTACAATATTACGGGTCTGTTATATCATCTGCATTATAGTCAGCAACAATTCCTTTAAAAACAAAGTATTATTATTTACACGTAGTTGAGCTGCGCAGGTAAACCTGCATTACTCTGTACCAGGAAAAAGCAGTGGATAATCTGTTAATTGTATTATAAGTAAACAAGTAAATATCAAGGAACCTAATGTGATTGGTTTTTCCAAATTACCTGACATTATTGTCGTTCATTATAAAAAATATCGTACGATATGAAGGTAAATGCACATTTTTTAAAAATTGAATTATTTTCCTAAAAATGAAAATTTTTGAATGAAGACGTACGAGAAATATGCAACTTATGCAAAAAAAATCTTTTTTTACCCATATTTTAATAGTAAATATGTTGAAATGAAAAAAGGTAGGCATATATGCAAAAAATGCAAGATATGTATTTTTCATAAAATCCGATGCCTATTTATAACTCACGCCTAGCTTCTTTAAATTCTCTTCGTCACATAAAAATGTAATTTTCCAACGAGTAAAATAACAACTCAACCGATAAAAAAATAACCCCTACAAGCTGAAATGGCCGAATTTCCGCCAACCAACTAAACGTTTATGCAGTAAAATCTTGAGTTCTTCCACTGCGCATTAGTACGAAGTATGTTGTTGACGTATCATGCAGTACGAAATAAATTTGCACAAACTGGAAATGATGTGTACTGGGAGGTAATGTGATACCGTACCCGACAATACGCAGGCAAGCGGTTGTCGGTTTCAAGTTGTCCAACCCCACATATATCAAGGGACTTGTGGAAGTGACGGCTGCCGCATCCTAAAAGCCATAAACGCAGACCACACCCCGCAACATGTGTACAAATTTTGACTCATTCACAGAAATATAAACTTCAAGACGTAGTCGTACTTATAATACTGTGGTTAAGTGACAATTTTGGAGAACGGAATTAAGATATAGTTGTAGCAGTTGAAATGGATCTTCGAACATTTTTATTGTAACAGCTTTTCATTATTATTCATACCGTGAATGTAAGCTGTGGCGTACGATGATTGGAATCTTGAATGTGAAAATACCAATTAAGGCTAGGGAAATAATTATTGCATCTAAGGAAATCTAGAATTGGAAGCAATTTAATTATAAACAATATCCAAAGTTTGTTTTAGGAAACGTAAATACTTCTTCGTTGCCTTCACTTTTCACAAAGATAAATAGTTGGATATTGAAAGATAACCTAAGGCTAGCTAATTTGCATTCCTTTAACTATTTCTAATTGTATATTTTAAAGAATTGATAGAATGATAAAAAGAAGCTAAATTACTAGAAAGTGCAAGTTATGAAATATAACTTTCACTGAAAATATGGTTAATACCTATGGATATTCTTTTTAGGTAACTATTCATTTGTGATCTATTTTATTTGTTTAAAAAGTTCCTTTATGGTAACGTTCTACTTTCTCTTTGTCATAGTCAAGTTTATTTCTCATTTGTTAGATGCTATATTAATAATAAATAACTATATTTATGCCATGATTGACGTCATACCTAAGAAACGGACTTAAACAAAGCTAGTGTATCTGTACAGAAAATATTTACAAAGTAATAAAAGCTTTTAAATGCAGAATATTAAATAAATACATACCTTGATCTTAATGCTATATTTAAATGCTTATTAGTAACGCTGGCCACGAGCGGTACCGCGCATCGGCGTAGAATCAGTTCGGACCGAGAGGAACGGTAGTATTACTTCGTCTGCGGAGCCAGCAAAACGACCGCGGTCGGACAAACTTCGAAAATTTATTGCAGAAATTCCAGACTTAATATATGAAGGTGCTAAAATTAAATGTGCAATCTGTAAAATCCCGTTAATGTGTTGGTCCGGACAACATTGTCTACGACACGTAAATAGTGAAAAGCATGTCTCAAAAAGAAATTGCGCACGAGACAATGAAAAATTTATATTTAATTTATGCGTTACGTTTATCGCATGTAATATACCGTTTAATTTACTAGACAAGGAACCATTTATCTGCTTTTGGAATAACTATTCGGAGTGCAAATTACCAAGTCGAACATCGTTACGAAGAATTGTGCCATTTGCGCGCGAACATATTGAACAAAAAATAAAATCGGAGTTGAAAGATCAAAAATTGTGGTTATGTGTCGACGAAACAACAGATCGGAAGAAACATTCTGTTCTTAATGTAATGGCACGCAAATTGGAACCTCATCAGTCGGCACCTTCAATTCTATTAGTCTCCAAACGAATACAACAGTGTACTGCCGAAGTAATTTCAAAGTTAGTGTTAAATACATTGGACAAGTTTGAACTTTCAACAAACCAACTCTTGATGTTAGTGAGTAATGGTGCTGCAAACATGCTTTCTGTAGGCCGGTCTCTTAAAAAGTATTCTGCTAATTTGTTACACATTACGTGTAAAATTCATGCTCTCAATCTTGTGGCGGATAGTATCAGAAAATGTTATCCCGAGGTAGATGCTTTAGTAGCGCATACCAATGCAGTATTTGTCAAATCACCGAAACGTATTCGCGAATTTCACAGACTGTGCCCCCGTATACCAGAGCCACCAGAACCTATTCTAACCCGTTGGGGAACATGGTTGCAGGCCGCGTTTTATTATCATAAATATTTTGGCAATATTAAGAACGTGGTTTTACAATTCGATAAAAAGGAAGCTGCCGCTATCCATAAAAGCCAGTCGAAATTTCAAGATAGTCAGGTTAAAATGGATTTGAAAATCATTCACGACGATTACTTCGGGCTAGCAGATGCAATAGAAAAATTACAAAATCCTGCGGTGCCGTTAGAAGAATCTCTATAAATAGTGCAACATGTTCACCCACAGCTATGCGCGATTGAAGACGCAAAAAATGTTTCTGTTCTAGAAAAATTTGAAAGTGTTTTTGAGAAAAATTCTGATTTTGGCACATTAAGACACATTTGTGAAGGTGCGTCAACAGAATCGTTAAGTTATTTGAAAGATTATTTTACTTACACAAATATTACGTCACTAAATGTAGAACGTTCGTTCTCTGGATATAAACGCATTTTTTCCTCATGCCGTACTAGTTTTGCCGAAACAACAGTTGAAACATATCTAATGTTGCAGATATTTAATAGACATTATTCAATTTGTGATTTCACGGAGGACTTTTAAAATGGTAAGTGTTTGAGCACGTGTTATTTAATTTTTATTTAAAAGATGAGCTAAATTATTTGCGGCAGCAAACATCTCTATTAGCAGAATAACTCTAGTGGAACGTGAGGCCTGGTCGACTCTACGCTACTGTGTGGTACCGCTCGTGGCCAGCTTTACTTATTAGGCATCATAATTAATTATTCTTCTAAATTCAAAATAGCTGGCTGTGTTTTATTATTTTCACTAATATAAAGCAAGATTTCATTATTTTCTTCACAATTCAACCATGCCATTAAATTATTATCATTAAATCTTAAGAATTTTGTACATTCTGATTGGCAGTGATCTAATCAGTTTTCCGAAGTTAAATCCTTTTTAAACTATAGCCATTAAATTACTAACCATTCGTAACATAGGATTTTTTTAAAATAGATCAAAATAATTTGAATAAGAGTAACCCAAAAAGCTTAATTTCGCCGTAGCCTTTGATTGAGGTAAGCTATACTTTTTAGCGCATTTGATATTACAGAAACCTGGCACACTATTTAAGTGTAGCCACAATGGACTTCGCTAAATCGCTAAATATGATCGAGGTTAGTATTAAAACTCATAACAAACGAGTTTTAATCAAATACAAGCCCGTAGACTATGAAGTAACGCAAATGTTTTCGTTCTGTCTTTATATTTTCTAATTTGAGACTAAATGAATATTAAGATTATTTATACAATTAACACCAGTGGTTCGTAATAAATTTCTTGTAGCTATTTAATATAAACTTAGCCCAGCCACTATAGCTAAGCGGTCGGAAGTTGAAGATCAATTATATCGCATTGTGAATTGTGAGCAAAAGAAGCCCGAAATCATGTATATATGTATAACAAATTATAAATATTACCAAAGATGAGTCAAAGAAATATAACCGTTTATTTGCAAACTTAATAGTGGTTACATATGACAGCCATGTGTGGGCATCATGTAACAGAAACGATCATCCAAAACTGCTTTATGCACCTAGTATAGATTAGGTTTTCATTTATTATTGTTAAATATATATTTTTAAAAACTATATTTGCATTATTGCATATGGTTACATTAAAAGACAAACGACTATTTGTTTTCGTTATTGCCTATTATTATTAAAACACCCTGGTCTCGCAATTATTACAATAATCGAGATTTAGTAAACGTCATTAATTTTGAATATCATTTATACTATGTTTTAACTATTTGCAACTAAATTGGTTTTCTGGAGAAGCTCACTATTAACACGTCCGACTTGCATCTAATGCATATAGGCGACAGCTACGTGCGCGTGCGCGTAGAAAACGTGTCAACATGTCACGTGGAGTCGATCTGTCACGTTTAGAGCGCAATCGCAACGCTCGAGTTCCGAGAAACAGCTCAATGTGCTCCGCTTGAGCTGAGAATCACAAACGTGCATCTAACGCATATAGGCGACAGCTACGTGCGCGTGCGCGTAGAAAACGTGTCAACATGTCCCGTGGAGTCGATCTGTCAAACGCCATCTAAAACGCCAGCAGTCCTGGCGTTTTACCATAGCACTATATTATCTCGCATACTTTAAAGCCAATGGATGAACAGGCCACAAACAACCACGGTAACATACAGGCTGTTTCAGGAGGAAAGGTAAATATTTTAGTGAGTGATAGTGTAGATTATTTCGAATAAAAATTTCCATATAACATGTGTCCAATTTTTATTGGTTACTGAGATACAGCTGTTTGAATGTAACCCAAACTACTACACTCACAGAAAAAAAGCCAAAGACAAAAACGAAAGGTATTAAGCAAAGGCAAATGATTAAGTTAAATTTTCAAAAATCCCACCTCCGACTTCAATGCACTTTCGAATTCTGTTGACAACACTACGTGTACCTTTTCTGAGGTTGTCTTGGCGTTCTTTCATGAGGGCAGCACTATTCATAATCCGAACGATCAATTCGTCTCTTGTGTTTATTTCTCTTTGTAGACTTCGACTTTCAACCATCCCGACAGGCAAAAATCTAAAGGGATAAGGTCCGGGAACCTTGGTCGCCAAGGAACGGGACCATTTCTGCCGATCCATCTTCCCGGGAATGTTAGGTTTAGATGCTGTGTCACCAAATGATTAAAATGAGCAGGGGCCCCGTCGTGCTGCAAGAACATACTCATCCTTGTACCCAAAGAAACATCTTCCAATAATGCTGGTAGCTCGTTTTCAAGAAAGTCTAGGTAACGGGACGCTGTAAGAGTATGCAGTAAGATAACAGGCCCAAAGAACTGATTGTCTATCATACCACACCACACATTTACAGAGAAACGTTCTTGAAAATGTGTCTCCATAAAGGCATGTGAGTTTTCGTCGGATCACCCATGTGTGTTACGAGTGTTATTGATACCGTCACGAGTGAAAGTGGCTTCATCAGTAAGCAATATTAATGGGTTTACTCGGCGATTTATAATTAGCCAACGACAAAATTCCAATCGTCTACCTTCATCTCCTTCTCGAAGGTGTTGAATCCGCTGTAAATGATAAGGATGAAAGCCATGCACATTTAATGTCCGCCAAACTCTTGTAAGTGGAACACCGATACGTGTAGAAACTCTTCGTGTGCTTGTTGAAGGACTACGTTCTACCGACTGAATAATGTCTTCTACTTCATTCACATGCTGTTCATTTGCATGTTCACATGAGATATGGTGGGCACTGCACCAGTCTCACGCAGTTTCCGGAAAACACGACTAAACACTCTTGAATCAGGTACTCTGCGTTTAGGAAATCGTCTACCGTATTCCCTACTAGCAGCAACAACGTTACCATTACAAAACCCGTACACAAATACCATATCGGCGTACTCAGCATTTGTAAATACATGCGGCATGCTTAAACAGTACCGTAGTTGTTTAAACGATACACGTTTATCACAGTTAAAAAATTCAATGTAAACTCAAGCACAACCTCACAACATGAACTTCAAACCAAAACTGACAATCGATACCCATAGCAACTAGGAGAATACCAACACGTGAAATGAAAACTTTTCTCTATAAACAGCTGTATCTCAGTAACCCATAAAAATTGGACACATGTTATATGGAACTTTTTATTCGAATTAATCTACACTATCACCACTAAAATATTTACCTTTCCTCCTGAAACAGCCTGTATAATGTTTTAAACATTTTTATTTTTCTAAAAATGTTTTACCCTGAAGTTGAATGGTGTGGAACTTGTTACTTATGTTTTATTTAAGTTTCAACAATTCGCATCTTAATTAACCATTTAACTATGAAGACGGTTTTGGAGACAAATACTAGGAAAAGTATTTCGGTGTACCTTGTATTTGTAACATGGAAGATATTACTATGGAGTCCTAGCAAAAGAAACAATGCAGGCCTACTAACCTGTAGCTGATAGGTATAGTTTATTTCAAATTATAAGAATATAACTTTGAACGGCTTAAATGCTGTTATTGCACCACCTGCGGTAATAACTACCTGGATACGCAAACAAACTGCTGAGGACTGTAATGACAAAATTTAAGTGAATTGAATAGAAATAGAATTATGATTTGCGATATGCGTAACTACCTGTTTGTACATTTAAATCTCATTTAATATATAAATTCTTTAATTACTTGTAACATCGAATTGCTTACTATGTAAATTTATACTGTTTGTAAAATATATATACATAAACATATAATTATCTTATAGGGCCGTAATTTATAGTCAATACGGCCCCTAGATTCAATATGCATTGCCAGGTTATTATCGTCACAGAAGGTGCAATAAAAGTACTAAAGGCCTTGTAAGTCTACAGTTATATTCTTATAATTTGAAATAAACTATGTGTATGTACATACTTACTAACTTTGAATAAATAAAACTAATTTTAGACAAATCACGAGCTTGGGAAACGAACACAAAAACAAATTAAAGTGACTGAACCTTTGCAAGCATTAAAGCTTTATTTACATATGCGGCATTTCGCGTGTTCACTACACATATCAAAAGTGCTCTGATACATTTTTAAATTTAAACTTTTGTCGTTAAAAGCCTACATAAAAGATACAATAATAAAAGCGAACAGATCACAGGTATATTCTCAACTAAAGCTAATAATATATGTATATACATCTAATAATGGAGAAATGTGATGATTTAGTATTTCATTTTTAATTTTTCCCATATAAATTGATTTAAAGGTGTTAATAAGATGTTTGTTGCCGATAGGACGGCAATGTTGGTAAGGTGGGCGCCTCTCAGATCTTGTAACCTTGGCGATGCAGGTACTTGAATAGGTTACCGTTCACTTGAATGAATATGCAACCAGTTGGGCATTGCGGCTGGTGTGTCCGGTAGAGAGAATAACGAAATGTGGGTCTACATCATATAAAATCTACTGCGGCGTTCAGCTGCACTCTCTCGCCACCTTTTGTCCTTAATTTTTTAAGATGTTTGTTGATACTTTCTTTTAATGGCTTTATGTTTTCTGTACCTATGTTCCGACCTAACTCTAAATGACTTGCTAAATGTGAAGTGAAAACATTCCTTATTTTCAATACATAACTTATGCAACCTTGCCGTAATTTTTATAGGTCTGTCAGACAGATTCAATCAGGTTTTCATTTGAATTTTGGTTTAGAATGCCTTTTTATCGTATAATCTTTATCAATTGGTGCCAAACTTGCATTTTGTTTGAAAAAATTCCTAGCTATTATCTATAAAAGTGCTGCTATAATCTTTCAATTTTGCTACACTATATATAAAATCTAATTCTTTTTCAAAATTTATTTTTGACACAGAAACAGAAAATAATCTCTGGAACAAGCTACTAAAAACTGGTTTTTTATACTTTTTTTTGAAATGTACTTGAAGTAAAATGTATGTAGTTATTAGTTCGCTTTCTCTTGTCTAGAAAAGGAAGCTTATTATCCACATCAGTTTCATACGCGAACTTAATTAACAAAATTGTTTATAGCATTCACAATATTCTTATGTCCAAATTTTTGTCAGTAACAGCAAAGATAGCATCTACAAAGCGATACCAGATTTGAGAAGACGTAAGACAAATGCTTTTTAAACGACTTTAAAAATGATTCATAAAAACATGGGCTAGAAATGGAGACAATTGATTTCTCACAGATACCAGGGGTTTGGCTATAGCTCTTGGCATTAAAGATAAAAGCATTATTTCTCATGTATAATTCAGTTAATAGTAAATGTCTTAAGCTATGTAGTGTTATAATTTTTGAAATTAATATCACACTATACGCAATTGAAAGTACTTTTAAATAAAATTCGCTTCTACAACAGCTACTCCTAAAGTCTCCAATTGCCTCAGCGTCCCCTCTCAACCGTTATTGATAGTATTTGCTAATTTTCGACACACGTAATGATTTCCCTTTAAAAATATTTATTATCATTAACATAAATTCACATAACTTAATTAAATAAATCACTTCAAATTACAAATTTCCTTCCAGGTTGTACTATTATGCGAGGGTTTAAGTCTAGTCACCACGAAATGTCATCGCTGCATATCTGCAACCTTGAAATGTTTTCGTATTATTAAGAGAAATAGAGATACTTTAGATATGTTTTGCGAATAGAGTTGTATTAAATTTGAACATTAAGGACCGAAAGAACACACTACCTTCTCGCTTCGTTTACCGAGTACAACCCCCGGGATATGGACTGATGAACCTCAGAATTCCTTACAAATTTATTTCTCAAAAATATGTTGTTATAATATTTATTTACCTTGTTGTATTTTTGAAGCAATGTTATTGACCTCTTCCCTCTATATTCCCCTAGTTTGTTTTCTTTTCTCTGTCTTACACATGAAGACATAAGATAATTTCGGTAAAAAGAAAAAAGAGTCCAGTAAGTAACGGACACAGTGATACACCCTTTTAAAACAAATTATGTAAATGAGTATGGATAGGCAAATTGCTAATCGTATGCAATTTATGGATTTTAAATCATCGTTCACATGGTAATCAAATTTTATTACACCGTATCCTGGCACTACCGTACCTACAAAATTGAACAACGTAACCAAGGAAGTGGATGGTATTTCGAATGGTCATTGAAAAGTCAAGTTATTTATCCAAAATAGTTAACTAGAGCTCTGAATAACAAAAACAATCAGAGATATACAGAAATTTTCAAAATTCTTCGATATTTTTATTTAAATCTCAAATAAACATGAGATTTCTAAAATAAAAACTGCAGTATATCATCCAACAAATACTTTTTGACATATAATTCGAAAATTACGATCCAAGGAGCAAGGACCAAGGACCAAGCTACCTGGTTTTTCAACGGAAGGCTGATACGACTTCCAAAAAGGACACCGAAGAGCTGTTTCGCTGAGATTCTGCAACAGTGTACAGGCACTGGAAATTAAATATTTGGCCAAATAAATTCAAAAAAGAGAAAATCAATTAACTTTAATTAAATATGTTTTTTACGATCTGTTGCTTCGTCCACACATAACCATAGTTTTTTATCTTTCAACTCCGATTTAATTCTTTTTTCAACATGTTCACGAGCAGATGGCACAATTCTTTGTAACGATGTCCGACTTGGTAATTTGCAGTCCGAATGTTTATTCCAAAAGAAGACACATGCTTCCTTGTCTAGTAAATTGAACGGTAGATTACATGCAATAAAGGTAACACATAAATTAAATTTAAATTTGTCATAGTGTCGTGTGCAATTTTTTTTTGAAGAGTGCTGCTTACTATTTACGTGACGTAGACACATTAAAGGGATATTACAAACTACACATTGAATTTTAGCGCCATCATAATTTACGTCAGGCATTTCTGCTATAAATTTTGTAACTTTGTCCAACATTGGTCGTTTTCGCGACGTAGGCAACATTTTTAAAACAAACGTAGAACTACGAAATAGTATTTGCGGCAGCGCACATGTATACACAACAGATCTGGTTGAGACTCGCAGTTATAATGAGGGTTGTATCGAACCTCCGCCACTGCCCGTTGGCGCTAGTGAGCAAGTCTAATGATGACTATGAAATACTAAATGCTGTGTTTTATCTATATTTAAATGTAGATTATGTTCACACCGCCACTGATTGATTCTATCGAAGAAAGCATTACATTTGTCCTCCAAAGCATTCCCATCTTTATCAGTAATTATAATAGACGTAACGTTAGCATATAAATTCATAAATACCTATGTGATTATCCGATATGGTGTTTTCAGAAACATATCGATTGTGGTAACACAAGTAAGGTGACCACCATTGCAATGCAGCCCCCCTAGTGCCAAGATTTTCTAACTTTTCTATTAAGATAGTGTGTTTGACGTTTCTCAACAAAATCATCATGACCTCATCAACTGTGACAGAGCGCAAAAAAGGGATTCTGATTGATTACTTAGTTTACTATATACTTACATGCATATTTCGAAGTCAGACACGACAGCAATCATCAATACACTTCCATATTCTCTTCTACTGGCGTCGGTTTCAATGGAAGCAATATAAAAGTTTTGTTGAATCAGTAGAGATCAAATTGCTCGTGCGGCTTTCACATTACAGGTGGTAATGACAATTTTTTGCTTTTATTGTGCTTCCGTAATTTGTCGATCTAAGCGAATAGAAGGTGAAGTAGAAATTTCGACATCGGTAACGAACGATTCATTAATTTTGTATCGGTCATTTATTCTGAGTACATGTGTGGACCAGTTTTTTTGTCAATGATACAATCCGCGCTGCAGGAGCTCCGCCATTCTATTGTGGAGTAGAAAATTGTAGCTGATTCAATTTCACGCCAACACAATTGTTTTCAGTGGGAGCTTATTCGACATCCGTACATTTAATCTCTGCGTAAATCACCCGGTGTGTCACTGCATATATACAGTCAGAATTCACGGAATTTTGTTTGCTGCAAACTTATCCCATGCTGAAACGATTTCCTCTTCTCTTTCTTCTCCTATTCGCTTCGCAACAAACGGCTCTGCTAACACCGCCGCTAACTCCAAATCCCTTTATCGTTTAATATTGTAATATAACGCAACGCGGCCGGTAATTGCGAAATACCAAAATGCAATTTTCTAGAACTGAATTCTGTTTTGATATTAGATATGTTTTATGTTATTATGGGATTATACACTGAAACGGTCGTCCACACCGGAAATTTATTTCGGCTTATGAATTGTCGAAACTTTAAGTTCCTCTTTCACTATGATTTTACCCTAAATCGTTGAAAGTGAGGCAAAATGGAAAAGTAAATTGCGGAGATCCTTGAAGTTATTTAAAAGAGTTGGAAAGCTTTTTCCTTGTGGAAGACGAATTTCATGATTTTGGGACTAATATACTGACTTTCATAAAAATCGCAACACATGGAAGTTGTTTATCAATTTTAATGAAATTTTCAGAAAATGCATATTTTGATGAAACAAAGAAATGATTCAAATTTCAATAAAACGTATCTATCGATTGCTGTTTTTTTTTTGTTTGTATATTTGCACTTAGTAACATTAACATTTATGAAATAAAACAATTGGTAGTGTAATAACTAAAGCGTGACAAACGGTTGCACCCGCAGAGACGCCTGTACGGAAGGGTGTATGTACGTATGTGGATTCAGAGTTCAGTAGTGCGGTAGACATTGAGGAGTTGGGTCGTTGGGTTATTTATCACGGATGACGTTTGTGAAGTTTCGGCAAGCGCGTCAGTTTGACAGTTGTCAAACTATTTTCATTGGCGCCCTTCTTGTTTGATTTTGGTGTTTTGGGTCCCGTATTGGGGGCCTAAGGTAAATTTCGCTTATTAAATTCTTCATATCCATTAAAACTAGAATTGATGAAAGCAGATAAAATTTGACCGTTCGATTATAAATGTTCTTATCGTTGCTCATCATCGCTGTCCACAAATGTCGCGTAGTTCCAACGTAAACCACCCGGATACAAACAATATACCATCACTTGCATAAAAATCTGGGACAATGGACACTATTACGACATTACCCATTTTAAACATGTCTTTTGTAAACTTTGAAAAAATATATCAAATTGTCTGTCAGTGTTAATCGTAAATGGACAAGCCATTGTAACAAGATTGAAAAAACTTCAAAATGAGCTCATAAGGGTTGTCCCAGATTTTTATGCAAGTGACGGCATCTCATCGCTTCGCTATTATCGCCGCTCTTAAGGTGTGTATATATTGAAGCTGTGATAGGCGATAAAAGCTATGATAAGAGCGACGATAAGAGTTGTGATAAGAGCGATGGTACTAGCAGCGATAAAAGCGACAAAAAATGTCCATTACGGATGACGTTTATGAAGCTTCGGCAGGCGCGTCAGTTTAACAGTTGTCAAAATATTTTCATTTGCACCTTTCTTGTTTCATTTGGGTGTTTTTGGTCCCGTGTTGGGGGCCTAAGGTAAATTTCGCTTATTAAATTCTCGATATCCATTAAAACTAGAACTGATGAAAGCAGATAAAATTTGACAGTTTCTATTATAAATACTCTTATCTTTATTCACCATCGCTGTTCACAGATGGCGCATAGCTCCAACATAAACACCCGCATACAAACAATGTATCTCATCGCTTCGCTATTATCGCCGCTCTAATTGAGTATCACAACTCGCTTCTGTAACCATGGTTACGCAAAGTTATAGCACTCACTCGTTTTGCTAACGCATCGCTCTTATCGACTATCACAGCTTCACCATAAACACACTCTTAGAAATGCTGCAGCCGATATTTAATAAAGACACGAAGCAATCAGGAGAGTAGCAGGAGCCCTTAGTAAAATGTTTAGAGGTTAATTTTTGAACACTGATTAAAAGAACGCTATGATTAAAGAATGCTAATGTATAAAATCAATAATAAGTAATTTGTAATAACCAATTCTTACACAAAATGGGGTGGCTTTTAAAATAAATAAATAAACTAAATTTATTATACTATCAAGTAATATTTTGCACTTTTTTGCATGCTTCAACCATTATTAGAAGGATCTTGTGTACTTTGATCGAGAAACATAATCTGATATACTGTTATGTTCAACTTTGTATGTACGACAACAACAGCTTCTCTCAGTTGTCACTTCGGAACGACTATATGTCAGGCTGGCCACTCGTTGGTAACTAAATATCCCTCTTGCGGGGAAAAATTGAAATTTCCTCGTTACCATCTCCCCTCAGCCAACTGGCCATGGGGCGAGGACATTATATTTATATTATAAGTAAAGCTGGCCACGAGCGGTACCGCGCAGTAGCGTAGAGTCGACCAGGCCTCGCGTTCCACTAGAGTTATTCTGCTAATAGAGATGTTTGCTGCCGCAAATAATTTCGCTCATCTTTTAAATAAAAATTAAATAACACGTGCTCAAACACTTACTATTTTAAGAGTCCACCGTGAAATCACAAAGTGAATAATGTCTGTTAAATATCTGCAACATTAGATATGTTTCAACTGTTGTTTCGGCAAAACTAGTACGGCATGAGGAAAAAATGCGTTTATATGCAGAGAACGAACGTTCTACATCTAGTGACGTAATATTTGCGTAAGTAAAATAATCTTTCAAATAACTTAACGATTCTGTTGACGCACCTTCACAAATGTATCTTAATGTGCCAAAATCGGAATTTTTCTCAAAAACACTTTCAAATTTTTCTAGATCAGAAACATTTTTTGCGTCTTCAATCGCGCATAGCTGTGCGTGAACATGTTGCACTATTTGTAGAGATTCTTCTAACGGCACCGCAGGATTTTGTAATTGTTCTATTGCATCTGCTAGCCCGAAGTAATTGTCGTGAATGATTTTTAAATCCATTTTAACCTGACTATCTTGACATTTCGACTGGTTTTTCTGGATAGCGGCGGCTTCCTTTGTATCGAATTGTAAAACCACGTTCTTAATATTGTCAAAATATTTATGATAATAAAACGCGGCCTGTAACCATGTTCCCCAACGAGTTAGAATAGGTTCTGGTGGCTCTGGTATACGGGGGCACAGTCTGTGAAATTCGCGAATACGTTTCGGTGATTTGACAAATACTGCTTTGGTATGCGCTATTAAAGCGTCTACCTCAGGATAACATTTTCTGATACTATACGCCACAAGATTGAGAGCATGAATTTTACACGTAATGTGTAACAAATTAGCAGAATGCTTTTTAAGAGACCGGCCTACAGAAAGCATATTTGCAGCACCATCACTCCCTAACATCAAGAGTTGGTTTGTTGAAAGTTCAAACTTGTCTAATGTATTTAACACTAACTTTGAAATTACTTCGGCAGTACACTGTTGTATTCGTTTGGAGACTAATAGAATTGAAGGTGCCGATTGATGAGGTTCCAATTTGTGTGCCATTACATTAAGAACAGAATGTTTCTTCCGATCTGTTGTTTCGTCGACACATAACCACAATTTTTGATCTTTCAACTCCGGTTTTATTTTTTGTTCAATATGTTCGCGTGCAAATGGCACAATTCTTCGTAACGATGTTCGACTTGGTAATTTGCACTCCGAATAGTTATTCCAAAAGCAGATAATTGGTTCCTTGTCTAGTAAATTAAACGGTATATTACATGCAATAAACGTAACGCATAAATTAAATATAAATTTTTCATTGTCTCGTGCGCAATTTCTTTTTGAGACATGCTTTTCACTATTTACGTGTCGTAGACAATGTTGTCTGGACCAACACATTAACGGGATTTTACAGATTACACATTTAATTTTAGCACCTTCATATATTAAGTCTGGAATTTCTGCAATAAATTTTCGAAGTTTGTCCGACCGCGGTCGTTTTGCTGACGAAATCATAATTTTTCTAGGACAGATAAACAATTGCGCAAATGACCGGCAGCGAAATTGTCCGTACTGCTCCGCAGACGAAGTAATACTACCGTTCCTCTCGGTCCGAACTGATTCTACGCCGATGAGAGGTACCGCTCGTGGCCAGCGTTAATTATAAGTCCAGATAACGACGAGTGTGGGGTAGTATGGACAAATCTACTCATCAGTTAATTTTCCTATTCCCGTAATTCGTCCAAATTAATGTAGTAATCGTCTGAAATAAGCAACAGCGTAAATTGAAAGGTACAACAAATAATATTTCATTATAATCAACTAAATTTTTATCTGAAAGGATTCTGTAAATTTGTAGAGAATTTTCACGTTTAAAGCTTGTTGGTGACATTTTGGAACACAGAATCATCGAGATACGACCTCCTAATTGAGTCACTGCGTTCATTCTCGTATGCTAGTTGCATAAATAACCTCATTTCATCGAAATTCATCGTAAAAGTTTCTATTTGGGTTGAATTATCAAAATGGGCTGTGAAATAAAACAAACGCCGGTCTTTCACGATTTAAAATAAAAGGAAGATGAACGACGCCATAATTTTTCATCAATTGTTATTCAGCCTTGGTTGAATCAAAGTGTATCTTTCCCCATATAAAGTGCTCGATTGTTAAATCAAAGTCTTTATTGGAAGAGAAAAGGGTTAAATTTCCAGAACAGGCAGTTTCCTGTAGTGGTTATATAAACAGAGTTTATATAACATTGGCATCGTTCAAAAGTTCAAGGTTAATTACTTTTAGAATCTTAAAATTCGTTAATTACATTTTATTAACTTGGGTATTCGTTATAAAATTGCCGAAAGGGTGTCCAGGGATACCCCCGAACCTACAAGAATCGTTAATTTAATTTAAAATTAGAAAATTTAACAATTTTCCCAAAAATCCCCTGAGGAAGATATTTCAATACCTATCTAGATATACATAGGTAGTAGAGTAACCCTAGTAGGTGTGAGCAGATATGTTAGGAACGTTAATGTGGCAGCATGAAAGAACTTACCATTTAATGGTTATCTCCATCGTTTGCCACTATTGTAGTTGTAACATGATTCGGATGAGTTGGAATAGGTTCATATGGCCACAAAGCTTCTTCGACATTACATAGAGAGTGCAGATGTTGTTGAGGTCACCAAGCGATTGTTCTCTGACGAGCTTCCTCGAACTAGCAGGTCAAGACGCGTGTATAAGTGGTGTTATTCTATAACGGCTTGTGTTGCTTTTGTAACGTGAAGACAGACTGTATTAGCGACGTAAACAAATCTGCATACTGTGATTCGCGTGCTATATGCAAAGTTCCATCAAAGGAGGAGTGTTAAAGATCAAAGGCATTGAAATCATTACTTATTAATAACAAGGTAAAATTGCGCAAAACTAGAGCGAATACATATGAAAAGAGAAAGAATTATGTGCTGGTAAATTTTCGCTAAGAAAGTTTGTAAGTTATATAACACCAACAAATTACTAACTTTTGTATACCCATAAAATAACAGTTATTTTGCTGTTAATGTAATCTTCCAGTTGGCTCAAATTCGTTGTGGAATTGAATAACAAAATTTGTTACACTATGAAAAAATTTAATTACTTCATAAAAGGAGTAACAAAAAATGAATGTTTGTAGCTTTGTTTTTTCTCTTAAGTATCTGTAGTTCCTCTCCTATACTAATTTCCCCCAGTACGTTACAGTGAAGGCGCTGTTCATATTCGTCGCTAATACCAATCATATTTTGAGGTAGGAAATCTAAATGTGGGCCCAAATGCTTGATAAAGGAAGAGCATTTAAGAGCATGAACAGTAAAGGGTGCATTGTACATTGAGCAACGGTCTTTTATGATTAGTTAAAGATGTATATCTTCAATACGTAAGGTCACCATTACGATAGATCTAGTTAATTAATAAACAAGTTAAGAACTGCAAGAGTGATCTAATTTCAAATTCAGCAGTTGTTTGCTGAATAAAAAGCAAACAAATTTTTTAACAATCGGAATTTTATTGCTATCAGTTAAAAGTATTTTTTTAGCGAAGTTTACCATAACGCTTTCGCATACCTGCTACTGTATACCAGCAGCCGCACGTCTGATCTTCTTTTTTATTTCTGGAATCGTAGCAAGTTTGTTGACATAAACCCTTTGCTTTAAGTGGCAACAGAAAAAAGGTTTAATGGGGACAAAACCGCAGGACGTCGGTGGCCGATCGATGTCACTCATTGGAGAGCTAACACCACCAGAAAATTTGGTTTGGAGCAAAATTGAAGTTTCATGTGCTGTATGAAATGTAGCTCCGTCCTGTTGAAACCACATGTCATTCAAACTCAAATCGCTGATTGGATGAAGTCGTTTAGCATCTCCTGGTAGCGTTGCAAGTGCCATTTCAATAAAATTGACGTACAAGGTTCATTATATACCTTATCACTTATTCGAGCTATTTGCTCATTTGAGCGATTTTTGCGTTAAATAAACGCCATGTATGTTCTTAGTTACTATAAAGCCTGTATGCATATCTTTCTTAAAAAAGAGTTTTCTTTGGCAAATAGGGGCGTATGTCAGACTAATATCCAGGATAGGAAATATTGGCCAGTCTGTAATATTTAAGTAGGTTCATTGTAGCTTGTATTTCAATGTGCAAAATTTCCTAAAAACTATTAGAAATATTAGGTAGCCAATTTTCGAATTTGGTCGCGATACCATTCCTCTGCTTTCGTATTTGTTTATAAAGGGTATTTATCAAGGACATGCGTTTTGATACAACCTAATATATGGATTGGAATGCTGAAAATAGCCCACTGACTAGCGTTATTCAGCTACTCGCATCGAACTATGCTTAGGTAACGGCGACGCTGTACCGACTCCTAACATGACGTTGCAACGGCTTAGATAGTCGAATCCCCTACTTTTGGTCCCCTCTCTGTATACCGGAAACTATAAGTGGTAAATGTGCAACATGATTATAAAAAACGTAATCGAGAGGACCTTCTTTTTTTTTAATTACCTTTTATGTTGGCTACAACTGCATCTAACAGTTAAATATTGGTCACATCAAGATCGAATACGTATTCTTATGATCGTATACTATATCTAATGATAATTCCTCCTTTTTCAGTACTAAAGTTCCCAATTTATAACAGGTACAAAATAATTTTACATACACATAAAATAATATTTTCCCAAATTAAATATGGCTGTTTAAAGAATCGTCATGTTCGCTAAGGGGCGTACATATTTCAAGGTTGCACACACTTAATGATAGCACTTCCCACCGACGCTAGACGGCAAAGCTTCGCAGAATATTACAGTCAGAAATTAAATCAGTATTTTTAAATTATTTAATTGAATTACATTGAGTTATAGGTAGCTTTATTATAGGAACAATAAACATTTTTGAAATAGTAAACGTATCGTAGTTACCCTTGGTTGAAATTTAATAAGTGCTCTTGAGAACGGAAGGAACGTTAGGACGGTCGAGGGTTCTCAACTCTACCTGCTGTAATAGTCGTGTATAGAAGTGATTTGTATTCAAAAGTAGTTTAATTTGTGAATTTTGTGGTTAAAACATTTCGAAGTGCAATTTTTATTATATTGCAATATGGGTATATATATGCGGTGCGCTGAAATGGAGGGGCATAAAACGTCAAAGTTAATGGATTAGATTTCTGTAATTTAGTAATCGCTCGTAATAGTGTTTTTTAATTTTATTTAAACCTCCGAAAGAGCATTAAGTTGATACTCAGGAATTTACGATAGATATATAAAAAGAATATCTGTCTCATCTGTCCAAAATCCAAATACGTAATTATAACATGTTTGAAGAAAATTATTTTACATCGAGCTAAAAGATCACGTACAGAATGTTTCAAATAAGAAATATAACAAAGCGCATTGGCGAAATTGGAATGAAGAGTAGCACATCGAAACAATAACTTAATAACTTAAATACGTTTTATTTTATCTCAAATACATTCGGATGTTTTTATCAAAGAGCTTTTAGCTACACTGCTGACATGTTTCGAATCATTGTCCTACTGAGATATGAAGTTGTATTGTATTAAGTGGTGTTCGGAAAAAATAGCATGGCTTCTGAAAATATTAATATCACGTTCTATAGTCAATATTCGCTTAATTTTTATTCAAGTTTACACACCAGAAAGTGGTAAATATCTCTATTCTAACACAGAGACCCTGCCACACTAGACTTTCGATTCAACACATTTAACTTTGTAATATTCTCCGGCGACGGTACGGACGGGTGTTATCGAAAAGCCCGAATTTTAGCTAGCCACTTCAAAGTAAGTGCCGCATTTCAGATCAGTTATTGTGTTCTTTAGTATACCTTAGTATTTTCTGTTGATTATTATGTCGAAAAGGTGGTTCTCACAACATGATCTTAAAATAGTACCTTTATTAAATGACTTCTCATTCTGGTAACTTATTGTAACTATTAAAGCAGCTCTCATGAAGTTCTAAATTTATTTCCTAAAGACTGTATCCGTAAAAATTTTGCACTCACTTATTACTGACTGGTTTTCAAGAATTCTTGTAGTTGCTCTTGGAAAATCTGCTTCTTTCCGCGATTTACATTGGTTATAACTGTATATCTTCCAATAGAATAATTCATTCCATTTTAGTAAGCTGTTGTATATTATTTTCATACATTAGAAGGAATACACTTTTCTGAATGTCTTGCAGATGTCTATGAATTTACCCAGTATCACATTTTTCTAAATTAAAATCTGATGGTATATGATGCCATACATCTTAAGCGTTTTCATTTTGTTATCAATGAGACATTATCTTGCAAAACAATTCCAACTCCTGCTTAGTAATTTTTCTTGTGTAGTTTAGAAGAAATATATTCAGCGAAAGGAGCCGAAAGTGATAAAACTTGTGTTTATACACACACATGGTGGTTTCAAATGTATTAACGCTATTTACAATTAATGACCAGGGGTGACAGTCTTGGTTAAAGTCAGTTTATAATCGAGTAAAGCAATCATAAAGCAATAACTGCATAAAATATCCATCTATTCGTCAAATAAATATCTTCATCGAAAGTGAGAATGTACCACTTATACCATTCCCGTATTTTTGCATTACAAAGTGTTTTCGTTGATGAATGTTCCAGAAATATCGAATACGATTCAGAAATAGGATGCAATGGGAAATTGAAGAAAAAATTGGTTTCAGTAAAGGACATACCATGAATGGGAAATAGGTCTAGTAGATTAACTAGTTTCATGAATAATAAAGCTTGTGTTATCCAAATAGATACAAACCTGTGCATTAAAGATAGCAGTGATAATAGAAAATAAAGTCAATTCTTCTGTAGCTATAATAAGTTAATATTTCTAATATTTTAAACGTTAATTTTGATTTCATGACTCTTACTTTTAATAATCACGACATCGGCGGGGGTTGCTAGCTACTTAACCGTTGACATCTCTTCTGTGGAATAGATGTCCAAGCAGAGCGACATTGGTAGGTTTTTTATTATTCACAGCCTTCTTTACATCAACCCATAAGTTTTCTATCGGATTGATATCCGGCGATTGAGCTAGCCAAGACGTTACATTAATATTATTTTCGTTAAACAAATTTAACTCTTCTCGCCGTATGTTTTGGATCGGTATCCTGCTGAAACTCCCAACGAAACGACGTTTTCTCCTCCGCGTATGATGTTGGTTAATGAACATCTGTAGCCATAATCTCAGGCATTTCAAAAATTGGTCCCAGACCATATCAAAAAAAGAGAAAAGCGGCGGTACACGCACACCGATCAACTGATAATAACCGGACGTCCACTCGATTCCTTGTATGTACATACATAGTAAACAGATTCACCAGGAGCTTGCGCGAACCGCGAGAGTTCGTCCGCGTGGGCGACGTCATCTTGCAGTGAAGCCCTGACGTTAAGTACCTTGGAGTCCACTTCGACCAGAAGCTCACCTGAAAGAAGCAGATGCAGGAGATAAGATCCAAGTTCCTTGCTGTACGCAACTCGTTACTCCCACTCTTAGGGCGAAGAAGGCCCCTTCACCTAAGAAACAAGTTGCTTCTCTACACCTCGACCCTGAGACCGCTGTTGACTTACAACGCTATGGCCTGGTCCTCGGCGGCCTTTACCCACATAATATCCTTAGAGCGTCTCCAGAATAAGACTCTAAGGATAATTTCCGGAGCCCCCTGGTTCGTAAGGAACTCACAGATTCATCGCGATCTGGAAGTCCCGACACTCCGCGAGTATCTCGAGAAGATCCTCACCGCCGCGTGGGAAAGGGCCCGCGCGAGCGGCAACAGTTGCGTTCAAGAGGTAGTTGTTCCTCAAGATCGTCCCCCTCTTAGGATTCACGTCAGACGACCAGCGGACTTTTTCAACGTTCGCTAAGAGTCAATCCCTTCCCAGGAACGACATTCGTCCCCCAGTCAGGACGTTTTAGTCCTTGAAATATCTCGGTTTATCAACCGGACAGGATATCAATTTTTCCAAACCCCTCCTACGGCACGACCGTGCCGCAGTCATTTAGCTAGAGGACAAAAGGGTTTAAGGTTTCTTCATAAAATTGACCCCAGGAAACGATAGGATCCCAGCCTACATAGTAAATACAGCGGGTGCAACCGTTTTTCACACTTTAGACTTATTATACAGAGTAATTTTGGACTCATCACATCAGAGAATATTCCTCCATCAACGTGATGTGCTCTTTTACTAAATCTAAGCTTACTGTGGAACTACAATTATTAGGGTTTAATTCGCTAACGCTACTAGAATATGTTATAAACGGATCGCTTCTCACAAGCTTTGCAATTTATCTATGTGTTCTTTTCAATAGTTTTTCATTTGCCATATCAATTTTCTTCTCTATTTTGCCAATTAATCTCATTTGATTTTTTTTTTGCTGAATAGCTTAGCACATTTTGTTTACATTTGTAATTTTGATCTTCAGTGCACATTTTTAAAATTAATGTTCTGTCTTGTACTGTGCACTGCTTTGTGCGATCTATGACAATAAACTCATTACCTTAAAGACGTACAGTCAAATTAAAAGAGATAGAATACCATCATTTTACCGCTATTTTAAAGTAGTTTCCTTCTATCAAAAGCGGGCCACTGCTATTTTACTGCACAGGCATATAATGCGTTGATTCTAAACTTCGATAATTCCTTGGTTGATTATAATAATAATATGCCTTTATTGCGAAAAACTGCCTACACATACAAAATAAATACAAAAATGTATACCAATACCGCTAGTGTATAAAAAACGAAAAAAAACAGAGGAAATGCAAAGCAAGTGAAGCTTACAGCAGCAAAGCGCAACTACAGGGCGAAGCCCAGCTCCATAATACGTGCAAACTGCTTTCGCTTTACCCTGTTCTATAGTGCGTCTTAAAAATTAAAGAACAGAGATAAAAACTGCCTACGAATAAACTTAACCTATCGTATGCTCCGTGTGTGCATCATCTACTGCTATTAACAAATCTTCATTTTTCCAAAAAAAGGAAATAAATGAACAAAAAACGAACATCAGTTTACAAAAAATTAAACATATAGCCGCTGCGCAAGGTCCCGTCCGTAGAGCCACTGCAACCGTTGCCACTCCGACACATGAGGCTCTCAAACATCACAGTCTATCCCTGAACAGCATAGACCTACATTCCCGTTTGAATAGACGAAGATTAGATTGTTTTCATTGAATTGGTAAATTATTATAGTTTTTGTAAATACAATATGAAAAGGATGATTCGATGCAGCTTTACATAATAGTGTCGAGGTTGAGATATTTAAGTCTCTCTGTTTTAGTAAAAACTAACGTTGAAAAAGAAGTCGTAAAACAAAAAAAATTACACGGCCAAATTACTTTTTCTACTTGGCACTCTTTTGCACAAGTTTGTATATATACCGATTGGGAAAATGCGAAATTCGCTATATCGCTATATCATGTTCCAATGCGAAAAGCGTATGCTTATATGTTACTAAATGCATTCTAATCAATATTATATCAAAATTCGCTGATATTAGATTTTAAAAGAATTTTATGGGGAACTTTAATTATTTTCGATTAATATTCGAGTTCTGACATTTGATTATTTATATTATTAATCTTTTATTCTTAAAAAAAAGAAAAACTCCGTTAATGATATGTTACAGAGGAGAATCAAAATTCCAGGTTATTTTAAGTTAGTTACATTTTGAAAACATTATTTATAAAAATGACACGTACACACACAAAGAACACACTGTATTTGGAAATAATCGTCAAAATCCCTTGCGACACCGAGTTCGATCTTCAAAACATCAAAATTAAATATCAAGTCGTTAGTTTGGCAATGCCAGGGCCGACCAAAAAAACAGAAGTTAGCAACGTAAACATTCTGACAAAAACAACACATCTTTTAACTGATGTATAGAGCGGGCCAAATTGCGCCATCCAACAGAATCGGAATCAGGCGCAACAGCCGCTTATTGTAAATAGCGTATATGTGAGTCACAGCAGATATGTGATATTTCGAAATTAATACACAAGAGTAAAAAAATAAAAGCTGACGCAATAATAATGTTTAGTAATTAGAGCGGATATATATATATATATATATATATATATATATATATATATATATGTACACGCTGAGGTGTTTTTATTTTCATTATGATTTTTTATTTGATTGAAAACGGTATGCGTTGTAAATGGGATGTAATAAGGAAATAACTGAGAAACTGAACGCTTTTTTTATTCTGTTGTACTTAATAATGTAACTGTAAATAAAGATATAATAAATAAATTCTATCCTTCTTAATAATGCGGATAGGCTTGTTTAAAAAGTTGCACCATCAGATAAGTTTCCACATTTGCCTCGGTGAAGGATGCTCGCCGAGACGAAAAAATGTTCTTATATTTCGAAAACGACCGTTCCACGTCTACCGAAGTAAGACAGGCGTAATTAAAATAATCTTTAGACTTAGTCAAGGAATCTGCAGATGCCCCATCGCACATTTGTCTTAATCTCGTGTAGTCCGGATTCTTTTTTAAAACACTATCGAACTTAGCTAAAACTCGTCCACTTGTTGCATCGTTTATACTGTGTAACAATGTACTAACTTCGTCCACGACTTGCACTGATTCTACCAACGACAATCCAGAATTTTGCAAATTTTCTATCGCGTCTACTAACCCTTTGTAATTGTTGCTAATATTCTTTAGATGTGTTTCAACAGAAATATCGAGAAATCCCTTCTGGCTCATCCTAATAGCTCTAGCTTCGGCAGGGACGAATTGCAAAATAACGGATTTGACTTCTTGAAAATGTTCATTATAATAAAAAGCGGCTTTTAACCACGTTCCCCAACGCGTAAGAATGGGCTGTGGTGGTTCTCGAATACCAGGGCATAACCTGTGGAATGCCCTAGTCCTCTTAGGACTTTTGAGAAACACTTCTTTTGTGTTTGCTATTAATGCATCCACCTCCGGGTAACACTCTCGAATAGTTTGTGCCACAAGATGTAAAGCATGGACTTTACACGTAACATGTAAAAGGCCTTCACACTTTTCTTTAAGGGAACGGCCTACACTACACATTGTTGCTGCACCATCGCTCATGAACAACAACAGTTGACTGGTTGACACTTGAAATTTTTGTAACGTTTCGAGAACTACGGCCGTAATTGCTTTACTAGTACACTGTTTTAATCTTCTGCTGGCTAATAGAATTGCAAAATTTGGTTTAATAGGATCTAATACGCGCACTATTATATTCAAAATAGAATTTTTTTTGCAATCTGTCGTCTCATCAAGACATAGCCACAGCTGTTTATCTTTTAATTCGGCTTTAATTCGATTTTCAATGTCCTCACGTATTCGTGGAATATCTCTCCGTAACGCTGTCCGAGATGGTAGTATCCACTCGGTATTGTATGTACCCCAGAATTTTCGAAATGTTTTTTTATCAAGTATACGAAGTGGTAGACCACATACCATAAACGTTAAAAGCAATTCTAATTGAAATTGACGTTGTTGTGACACACCATTTCTTTTATTTCTGTGGTGTGCGCTATTTATATGTCTTTCACAATCACGTTTGCTCCAGCACAGTAGTTTCTTTTACAAACTTTACAGAAAATTGTACTCCCATTGTAGTGTAAATCCACAAATTCACTAAGAAATTTATTAACTTTCGTAGGTAATGGCCGTTTATTTTTAATAGTTACGTTAGACATAATCATTAAAGCGAGCACACCGACGCTTGTTTCTAGTATGCCACGAAGTGGTGCAAACGTAACATCTGCAGACTCGTCATTTGTTGATGAATAGAGCGCGTCATCCGTAAATGAATAAGCGCGCTGTTAGTTCGTAGCCGTCGATGAATGAACTTTTTTTTTTGTAGTGGCCCACTGTGAACAACGCCCTATTTATCAACGAACACCCAAACTGCAGGTGTATATTTGCGCGTCTTCACGACGTAATAGACAGTGGTTTTGGTCCTCGTCCTAATAATTACATATTTAAATTACCTATGTTTACATACATATATGCGCCCGGCAGCCTGATTGCGAACCTGGCGCGTGGCGCTCTTGGCCCGCTCTACTGATGTATTTAGAAATTGTATTATAAAAATCAAATCTCGTCGACATTATTAATTCAAATGTATTGAAAAGCTGTTAAAGTAGAGTGTAAAGAACCACGAACAATTATCAAGAGAATTACATCAATCAAGAAATTTTAAGAAGTAATCCAAAGAAATTTAATTCAAGAAGACGATCAAAAGGTGCCTAAAACAAGAGGATTTCGGATATAAATATTGCTAAGAAGAGGAAAGGGGGAACCATAAGGAATTTATACACATACACATCAAACACCCACCACAACATTAACTGTAAATAATTTTAACAGATAAATTTCATTTTTGTAAGTGAAAAACTTAAAATAAACGTAAAACTGATTATCTCCCTATTCACATTTTTTAATCGTTATTTGTAACATAATATATATATGTACGCTGATATGATGATATAGCTAATTTCACATTTTCCCAATCGGTATAGGATTACATTGAATCATGTTCTGGAGCGGTGCTTTGCATAAAAACTAATATAATGGTTCAAGGAACATTGATTAAGATCACTGAATAATGAGTAGAGTAACCTAAACTTGCGGACTCGCATAGGCGTCGGTATTACGGGTTAATATAAGAAAACGAAAAATTCATAAATAAACTAAACCGGTAGAGAAGCAGACATGTAATGTCGACCTTGAATATAAATCATGTTAAACCGCGCTGAGAGAGATTTCGTTTTAGTACCGGTTGAGCTGTTGCAGAGACTAGTCGAACGGTCAAGGTTATGTACTTACGTGTCGCTTTTGAAAATATAGCTGGTGTTTTTTGTGTGTTGTAGTATTATACCAAGTACATAATTAGTGTATCGTTTCATATAGAATTAATATTTACATACCTAAGAAAACAATGCCTCGTAATAGATTTGCTACTAATGTACATAAGTATGTGTCACTTTTTCTCCATTTAAAATATGACGGAAGTGCAGTTTTTTGCTTAATATGCAATGTTCGTTTGGCTGCATTGGACAGAACTGATTGCCAGAGGCATGTCAATGGTATTAAGCATATGAGAAATGCAAGAACTGAAATACCATATACACTATTCCTCATACATTTATTAATTATGTTTACCTCTTGTAATCTTCCGTTGTCGTTGGTGAGAAAAGCAGCTTTTAAAACGTTTTGGCGACAATACGTTCCAAAGTACCCATTACCCTCACAAACACAATTACAGAATCATTTGCCGCGAATGAAAGAGATGCTAGAAAATGTGTGTAAACGTGATTTGTGTTCCAAAAAAATATGGATTACCGTGGATGAGACGACCGATATAAAGAAAAACAGTATTGTGAATGTAAAGCTCGCGTTTTATCTAGCGAGGACACAGCATCTCGATATTTGTTAGCTTGCAAACGTGTTCAACAATGTACCGCGGAAAATATTCAAAAAGTGATAATGAACGCTTTAAAAAAATTTAAAATTGCCCAAAATCAAGTTGAGATGATTGTGACAGATAGTGCAGCAACGATGTTAAGTGTTGGGCGATCCTTAAAACATATATTTCCTAACTTAATACATATAACCTGCGTGCTGCAGGTTTTGCATTTAGTTGGTGAAGTTGTTCGACAACATTACGGAAACGTTGATCGGATGATTGGAAGTACTAAAGCAGTGTTTCGTAAATCTCCTAAACGTTTAAAAGAATTTCGTAAATTTTGCCCAGGTATTCTAGAACCTCCTGAACCAATTTTAACGCGATGGGGTACTTGGCTAACAGCAGGTTCTTACTATTTGATCCATTTTCAACAAATTCAATCAGTTATAATGCGATTTAATCGGAATGAATCCAAAGCAATTAGAGAAAGTCAAAGAGAATTTCAAATTCCTCAACTTTTAGAAGATTTAACAATAATATGTACCAATTATACAGTATTACTAGATGCCATCAGAAAACTACAATGTACTGAATTGTCATTGCAGGAATCATTAGACATAGTGGAGAGTGTAAAAAATAAATTACACACTTTAAATGATACGCCAGGATTATGCGCTAGTCAAAAGTTGGGAGACGTTTTAAGGAAAAATCCCGATTTTAATACCTTAGAGGCCGTTTATAATAAGTGTAAGAATAGTGAACATCTAAGAGATTTTGAAAAACAGTTTCTATATGCAAATGTAACTTCCTTAGATGTGAAGAGATCGTTTTCTATGTATAAGAATATTTTTTCTTGTCGACGCACAAGGTTTAAAGAAGTAACTGTGGAAACATATGCAATGATGCAAGTTTACAGTAGTTCACACCCTGATGCCTCTAATTTGTTGAATAATTAGCAAGTAAGTTTATTTATGAATTTTTCGTATTCTTATATTAACCCGTAATACCGACGCCTATGCGTGTCCGCAAGTTTTGGCTACTCTAATAATGAGGTTACTCGGCGATTCTTTCCTAAGCTATACGCTACCTCAATACTAAAAATACATTGAATTCCCAAATTGAATAGGAAGCATTGCTGTATATGCTTCAAAAGCAAGTATAACAACTGTATCGTAAATTAAGATATACAAATGGAGTTAAGCCAGCATGCGGTAGCTCTTATCCATATGATATATGCATGTGATACCGGCACTTGACCGCTGAAATACGTGAAAATGTATCAGTAGAGGTAATTTTATATTTTAAGAGCAAACATTCGGACGATATTGCCGCAGCAGTACGGAATTGTTTCGTCAGAAAGTTCTGTTATTCCAAGAGAGACTATTCAAGCATATCTAATTCGTTAAATTTTCATACCGTTGAATTTACCGCTGCACACGCGATAATACTGAGATCTGCGCGAACAATGCTGTTGTACTATTCCTATAGGAACGATTTCAGTACGCAGTATTTCTTCTTTGTATATAGATGCTTATTAATTCTAGTTTCATCGTCGAATAGATGCACTTTAATTTTTTTCTTGATTATGGTTCATTTTCTGCTTTGTAGATAAACATACTGTTCGCTTTTGTACTAACTTAAATTTAACTCAACGCTATTACTATTCGAATAATTATGTGTTGAAAACACTTTATCGTTACTGAAAGGCCTTAGAGAAGAAAAATATTCCCTAGGAGCCCTATATACCTAATATATTTCTAATTTAATAGCATATGGACAGTAGACGTCGAAATAAATTTACCATTAAAGTATTTCTCCTCCTGGTCTCTGATTTTAGATTTCAGTGGGTTATCCAAGAGACTGTATTCTATGTGTTTAATCGTATCCTGCTTATTGTCCTCTGTTAAATAGTACTTGTTCGAATTATCTGCATTCACAAAATATTACCTACAATACCTTTCCACATGCCGGGTTGATAATATTAATTTAAATAATTACAACTTAAGTGTAAAATGAGCTATGGTCTTATGTTATCTTTATTAAGCTACAAAGATTGGCAAACGTAGAAAAACACTTGGCATAGTGCGACAAATAAGTTTCGAGACTGGCCGTGGAAAACATCATTGAAACAAGATATCTGAATATTTTTCGACTTTTTTATTCAAAATATTCTCCTCTACACGTGAAAAGAATGCCTAATAACAATAACCAAAAAATAAATGCTAATATAGCTCATGGTATTGGTGGAATCATTCCCGGAAAAAACAATGTAGCAGAGGAAATAGCGCTAACACATGAACATGTTTCTGCCTACCCGGCGTCATCAGTATGGTTCTGAGCACAATCTTCTGCTGCTAATCATTGCGTTTGCCTCTCAGTTTATGTTGCTAATCTCCAAAACAGCACTGAATATGTCTTTCAGCGACACCTATCGCCAAGAAACATAGTCACGCCGTCCCAGAGGGTAGCAAGACAAACCGGAGTGTAGATGTCCACCACCTATCGGGCAGCTCCTGGGCTGCCAAACGCAAGGGGGCGTTGTGCCTAGGCACAGCGACATCTATACGTGCAAATGACTCCTCAGGCTTACCATGATGTATAGAAATACACGTGGAAAGAATGCCTAATAACAGTAATAAAAAAATAAATGCTAATATAGTTCATGCTATTGGTGGAATCATTCCCAGCAATACCATGAGCTATACCATGAGCTATATTAGCATTTATTTTTTGGTTATTCTCCTTCTAGTTTCAATACACTTTTATAGCGATTCAACAGTGATTCAAATGCGTGTTCTAGCTCATTTTGTGGAATTGCCTCTAGTGCTCGTGTTGTAGCTGTTTTGATTGTCGAAATGTAATTAAAAAAACATCCTTTCAACTTCAATTTCAATTTTTGGAATAGAGAGAAGTCGCACGGGGCGAAATCAGGTGAATACGGCGGATGATTCAACCCACAAACTTGATTTCGAGCCAAAAATTAACGAATAATGAGCGAGGTGTGACTCGGTGCATTATCGTGCAACAGAGGCCAGGTCTCTGGATCACGATACGGGTCGAATACGACGGATTCTGGCCATCAGACGCTTCAAAACTTCGAGATAATATGCGCCGGTAATTGTTTGGCCAGCTGGAACGAATTCCCTGTGGATAATTCCTTTGCTATCGAGGAATGTAATGAGCACTGTTTCGATTTTCGATGGAACTTTCCATGTTTTTTTGGCTCGTGGTGAATTTTTCGACTTCCATTTCGCACATTGACGCTAGGTTTTTGGATCGTACTAAAAGTACCATGTTTCGTCAACTGATTTCAGTAAGTTTGGATTATTTCTGGCGGCTGCAACGACTTCTTTGGATTGATTGACACGCATCGATTTTTGGTCATCCGTCAAAGTGTGTGGAACAAATTTTGCATAGACCTTTGTTTTGCCCAAATCCTCGTGAAGAATGGTTCGGATCGTTTCTCTGCTGACATTTAGGAAGGACATTTAGGAGACTTACCAAATGTCTGAAAAAATATACTAGACAGGTTGCTGTTATCATTTACTGAAGAAGGATACAGAATCGTTTTTGTTGGCAAAATTATTTAGTCATGTGAATGAAAGGTATAATTTGTATTTCCAGCTAATACGAAAAAAAGTATATTCTACAAACTATGTATATTTTTTTAAATTGCATCGTCTTTTTCAACTTGGTCGTCAGACATGAAAGTTTTATTACCTCCACTTAAACTAATGCGAAAATAACGTTCAATTTGTTGTAGATATACCTATTTTGTATTTCTACAGTATGCTTGACTTGCAGGCATATGTGTTTGTGTTTTTCGTATAATAAAATAAAATTGCATTTGAACTAATGCTAAAAGAATGTTGAATTTGATTTATTGTCAGAGTTTCCCTTACGTTTACTTCTAAAATCCTTTCGCCACGAGTATAAATAACTTACACGGTAGATTATTCTAATTTCTAATATCAAAAAGTTCAGAAGACTAATCTATTATTTCAAGCAACACTTCAACTGGAAATTTGGTAACGTTAAGTAATACTACGATCTCAGAATGAGGTGTGAGGTATGGTTTCATTGAAACCCTGTTACTGTTTTGCTAATTTAAAGTACCTAATGACTTCTTGCAGGGATGACTAAAAAGAAATTAACTTGATTAACATAATTACCGTATTCCAGTAATTACTCACTAATTACCAAGATATTAATCAATTAAAATGAAATTCCATTCCCGCTAATGGAGTACAACATATTCCTTATTAGAAATTTAAAACAGATAGCAGCACCGCCCTAGAACGTTCGTGTTTCTTTGTTCCAAGTTTAATATAGTTTCTAAAGGGAGAGCTGAGACGGGCTCTTCTTACTCTGCGAAAGGATACGCAAGGAAGGGTGACATTTTCACTGGAATCCAATATCACGCAAACCGTAAATGCCTTTAGAAAGGGTGTGATGCATAAACTGGCACTGTCTTGACACTTCTAACCTTTATTTCGATTTCTTTCAACTTCTTCCATAATTTATAAAGATTTCTCCTTACCTCCTTGGAATCCTTTGAGTTGATTTAAAATTGAATATTTATTCTTTCTCTTTTGGTTTTTCTGCTCTGTTTTCGGATTATTTATCAAGTTTGAAAAAAAGAGATTTGGTTTGTGGACACGCGGAATTTTAATAAGGGTGTCTTTAAAAGGCGAAATTCCTCTAGATTCTGTAGGCTTAATGAATTCTATTAAAACATCAAATCTAAATTTCTTGTCGAAGTATGAGAACATTGTTTACGTTGCGAAGTAATTCGTTTTACTTGGAATGCATAATAAATAGTGTTTTCTTAGCCCAACTAAAACTATTCATTTGGAAATATTTACATGAGAGGGGTAAATATGCTGAGTGTTCCAAGTTATCTGGGCAACATAATTACAGCTGGCAAATGGGCAGGATTTTTTATTAAGCAAATAGAGACGTAACTTGAATTATAAGGGGAAATGATAAAAAATGCCTTTGATAGAATTTGAGTGCACTTTTAAACAATATTTTCTTGCATCAGTTTAAAAATAATAAACTTACATACTGTGGTGTTAACAAGCATTGGAGAAAACTATAAAACAAGCAAATTTTGGTATTTGTAATTAAAAAAAAAAAAATGCAAATGTTGGCGGTTAAAGTCACGTGGTTGGTCATGTGTGTAATATTTACATAATCTTTTAAGCAAAAACAAATTGAAAAGCAAAAGTTTACATGCGTTGATTAATGAAAAAGGTTCCCATATGATGCAAACCTTATGCGTGACGCTGTATATTTTTTTAAAAAATTAGAGAGGCAATTTATGATATAAAAGCTTTAATAAACTACAGTTCCAAAACTAATGGAAATATGTGGTATTTTAGTTTATGCGAAGGATTCACTTGCATGGCGTAAAAATGATGGTAGACTTGCTATGTAAGAAACTAAAAGTTTAAAATCTAGATTAAATACACATGTATTCAACTAAAGACATTTTAATATTATTAATCAGCAATTTCTATTTTTGATAATTTCTATGTGTTCTATTCAACAAATTACAGGCAAGACCTAGATTTATTAGTTTCTTAGTTTTTTTTTTTAATTCATGGAATATTCCAATAATAGGCATTTTCAAGGATTAAATTCTGGAAAAATATTTGCTAAGCACTGTGATACCTTTTAATTAAATAATCGTTCAATATTTTTAATAACATACAGGATGTATGAAAATATTAAAATTTGAGTCTTCTACATAATGTCGTATGCAACTGCTTTTTCATAAACTGCATCCTAATTTGCATTAAAATACTACTACTTTTCTAATTTAACCTGTACTGCAGAGTCAATAATGGCAACAGTACCTTGATAACTTAGAAGTAGTACATGAGCGGAAGGCTCGTTCCCTCAATCGTGTGGACAAAATGTTTTCAAATAAAAAAGATTGGATAACCGCTCCTGTATATACCACAAAATAACAAAATAAAATAACAAATTTTGAAAAACATACGGTCTGTTTCTGTTATGAATACTGCAAGATTTCGTTCTTTATTCTGGACTTCATTAGGAATTACTATAATGTACAAGAAAGTCAAATATGATAAAATTTTTGTATAAATTTGAACTACTCACAAACAAGAGTCGAAGGCGTTAACGACAATATTTGAACAGTAAAGCATTGAAAAAAAGCAATAAACAAACGATTAAGAATACTTGAATAAGAATTTAAAGTTGACAAATATTACATTTTAAAATCTAACAGGACAACTGTGTCTGTAATAGAAATACTGCAATATGATTTTAAAAATACATGCGAACGGAGAAACAAAAAACTGTACATTTCAGAAAAAAATGTTTTATGCGTATAAATTGAAAATACTTGAAAACTAGAACTGCAGAAAATTGTCTATTTATGAAATTTCAAAATATTGCAGTAAATATTACTTAATTGATCAGTATCAGTCTTAAAATGTACTGTATTTATTGTGACATTAATGTGAAAGATATTCAGAAAAAGACGACTTTTGTAATTGTTATGAATACCCAAAATACCAACAGTGTCAAAATCAAACAAGTGGCCAGTTTCTAGGCTGTAGTTAGCTAACGTGCAAGCTCTTTTAGCCTTACGGCAATCACTCTCATGCTGGCTTATACGATGTTTTAGCCATTGACTGGTCTGTCCAATATACTTATGTATATGCTACTGCAACCCACACATGGAATTTTATAAACAGAGAGAATAAAAGAGGAACTTTGTCTTTTACAGGAGGGAATAAATGTATTATTTGTAAAAAATTATTATTCAGCAATTTTTATATTTGTGAATGGTTTAAATGATTTGGAAAGTTAAATTGATGTAAACGTCTGCGTTTGATCTCATTAACTATATCTTCCGTTGATCCATCAACGTAATTAGAATTATAAATTAATTTATTAAGTAATTGACTCGATCAACTTTGTTTGTTAAATATACTGAAGACTCAATACGGTTTAAAACAACAGCATACAATTGGTTGAACGTTTTGAATTGGATCAACTTACAAGGATGTACCAAATATAAACGGGACCGATTTTCTTAAAAATTCCGGAGGGCTTCTAGACCTGGAAGAGGTTGATGCGCAGGTAGCTTGTACCATTAGGGAGAGGGGAGAACCGACCGCAACTCTCTCAGGTTCCTTTAGTATCAAAAGAAACCATGTGCGAGAGAGAAGTGCATATCTCCGTGGAGCAGCGGATTGTCATCAAGTTTTTGCTCAAGGAGGGGCTGAACCCAACCGAAATTTTGTGGCGATTACAGACACAGTTCGGGGATAATACCCGGTTAACAACCGGTGTGTTTGCATAGCACAAAAAAATTTCTGGAGAGCGTGAAAGGGTCGAGAACAAGAGCCATGATCGCCGCCCAAGGACAAGTGTGACCGAGACCAACATCGAGGCGGTCCGAAATCAGCGCATAACTCTCATCGAAATCGTTGCCGAAGTAAACATCAGTTACGGGAGTATCCAACGGATCGTGACAGATGACTTGGGATTTCGCAAAGTGGCCGTTAAATGGGTTCCACGTCTTGTTATCGGAGGATCACAAGCGACATCGATTGAAGGTTTCACAGCGACCCTTTAATCGACACCAGCAAAAGGGTGAGGGCTTTTTGAATCCCATCGTCACCTGTGACGAAATTTGGGTGCACCACTACACGCCCGAGTCGAAACAGGCGAGTATGGAGTGGAGGAAGAGCGGCGAGAGGGCACCGGTGAAGGCAAAGACGCCTTTGTCAGCCGGAAAGGTAATGGCAACAGTTTTTTTTTAGATCGGCAAGGTGCTATTCACTTTGATTTTCTCCACGATCGACGCACAATTAATGCGCAATATTATTGTGAAGTACTGGATGCCGCGAAATTGTTATTTCGAAGGAAAAGGAAGAAGCAATCGACCAGAAATATCATTTTTCTGCATGACAACGCCAGGCCTCATGTGGCTGACGCCACGATGCAAAAAGTGGATGCATTGGGATGGGAAACGCTGGAACATCCACCCTATAGTCCAGACTTGTCACCTTGTGATTTCCATCTATTTGGAGCCCTGAAAGAAGCGCTTGGAGGTCAGCGTTTCGACGACAACGAAGCGGTGGAAGCGTTTGTGCTCCAATGGCTACACGAACGTCTGAAGAGTTTTTACGATGATGGAATAAAAAAACTCCCAATCCGAGTTGCAAGTTTAGTTAAATAGTTAGAATTTAAAAAAAAACGAGTCCTGTTTATATTTGATACACCCTCGTACATTAGAATGTTAGTAGAAAGCAACAAAATTATCGTATCAAGCTATACAATAGTTTGTGTCAACACATTACTGATGTACGAATTAGCGAAATATATAGAGTTAAAGAATATATGGATTATCTTAACATTCGGAACATGTTGGTATACATAACTCTACTACAAATGTTGCTACAACTGTGTTTGTTCAATGAAAAACCGTTATTTATTTATGGAAGAAACCTAAATACATGCTGTAAGCAAAATATGCATTTACAACAATTAAACCATGCAATAATAAACTTAACAGTTACATATTGCCCAGTTTAATTGTTATACACGTATATTTTCCTGACAACATATAGTATAGTCTAGTGCGACTATAAAGAAAAAAGAATATTATATAAAAACACAGTAATTCATATAATTTTTATTTTATTATATCTAAACATTTATGCTCACAAAGAGAACAAAAACATTTCGTTGTTATGGTTCTTAGTTGTTAATGGCGGACTACTACTCTATTTTAGCTTTTAAGGCTCTTATAATTCATTTGTGTGTCATTAATGTCATTATTCTACATGTAAAAACCTACATTGTCGACTTAGATCTTGCAAATACTTTTCTTTTGTAAAATTTAAGCATAACAAGGATGTATATAGGTGCACACTAAGTATATATCTACATACATGTGGATACGTAATTAATACATATACCACAATTCCAACAATTAACGATTTTTCGTTTAGTATTAAAAGATTATATGCATTCAAATTTCTTATCTACAAAAATCATTGCGGACTCCGTGAAACTCCAATCCTCTAACAAAGCATTGATGGTCATGATGGATGCCAAAGATTTTACGAGTTTTACCTATGTGCAGAAGGTATACCGCGTTCGTAAACCCCGTAGTAAAGTGAACCGCTTAAATATATGGACAGTATTATAACTAGAGCGGGCCAAATTGCGCCATCCAACAGAATCGGAATCAGGCGCAACGGCCGCTTATTGTAAATAGCGTATATGTGAGTCACAGCAGATATGTGATATTTCGAAATTAATACACAAGAGTAAAAAAATAAAAACTGACGCAATAATAATGTTTAGTAATTAGAGAGTATATATATATATATATATATATATATATATATATATATATATATGTACACGCTGAGGTGTTTTTATTTTCATTATGATTTTTTATTTGATTGAAAACGGTATGCGTTGTAAATGGGATGTAATAAGGAAATAACTGAGAAACTGAACGCTTTTTTTATTGTTGTACTTAATGATGTAACTGTAAATAAAGATATAATAAATAAATTCTATCCTTCTTAATAATGCGGATAGGCTTGTTTAAAAAGTTGCACCATCAGATAAGTTTCCACATTTGCCTCGGTGAAGGATGTTCGCCGAGACGAAAAAATGTTCTTATATTTCGAAAACGACCGTTCCACGTCTACCGAAGTAAGACAGGCGTAATTAAAATAATCTTTAGACTTAGTCAAGGAATTTGCAGATGCCCCATCGCACATTTGTCTTAATCTCGTGTAGTCCGGATTCTTTTTTAAAACACTATCGAACTTAGCTAAAACTCGTCCACTTGTTGCATCGTTTATACTGTGTAACAATGTACTAACTTCGTCCACGACTTGCACTGATTCTACCAACGACAATCCAGAATTTTGCAAATTTTCTATCGCGTCTACTAACCCTTTGTAATTGTTGCTAATATTCTTTAGATGTGTTTCAACAGAAATATCGAGAAATCCCTTCTGGCTCATCCTAATAGCTCTAGCTTCGGCAGGGACGAATTGCAAAATAACGGATTTGACTTCTTGAAAATGTTCATTATAATAAAAAGCGGCTTTTAACCACGTTCCCCAACGCGTAAGAATGGGCTGCGGTGGTTCTCGAATACCAGGGCATAACCTGTGGAATGCCCTAGTCCTCTTAGGACTTTTGAGAAACACTTTTTTTGTGTTTGCTATTAATGCATCCACCTCCGGGTAACACTCTCGAATAGTTTGTGCCACAAGATGTAAAGCATGGACTTTACACGCAACATGTAAAAGTCCTTCACACTTTTCTTTAAGGGAACGGCCTACACTACACATTGTTGCTGCACCATCGCTCATGAACAACAACAGTTGACTGGTTGACACTTGAAATTTTTGTAACGTTTCGAGAACTACGGCCGTAATTGCTTTACTAGTACACTGTTTTAATCTTCTGCTGGCTAATAGAATTGCAAAATTTGGTTTAGTAGGATCTAATACGCGCACTATTATATTCAAAATAGAATTTTTTTTGCAATCTGTCGTCTCATCAAGACATAGCAACAGCTGTTTATCTTTTAATTCGGCTTTAATTCGATTTTCAATGTCCTCACGTATTCGTGGAATATCTCTCCGTAACGCTGTCCGAGATGGTAGTATCCACTCGGTATTGTATGTACCCCAGAATTTTCGAAATGCTTTTTTATCAAGTATACGAAGTGGTAGACCACATACCATAAACGTTAAAAGCAATTCTAATTGAAATTGACGTTGTTGTGACACACCATTTCTTTATTTCTGTGGTGTGCGCTATTTATATGTCTTTCACAATCACGTTTGCTCCAGCACAGTAGTTTCTTTTTACAAACTTTACAGAAAATTGTACTCCCATTGTAGTGTAAATCCACAAATTCACTAAGAAATTTATTAACTTTCGTAGGTAATGGCCGTTTATTTTTAATAGTTACGTTAGACATAATCACTAAAGCGAGCACACCGACGCTTGTTTCTAGTATGCCACGAAGTGGTGCAAACGTAACATCTGCAGACTCGTCATTTGTTGATGAATAGAGCGCGTCATCCGTAAATGAATAAGCGCGCTGTTAGTTCGTAGCCGTCGATGAATGAACTTTTTTTTTGTAGTGGCCCACTGTGAACAACGCCCTATTTATCAACGAACACCCAAACTGCAGGTGTATATTTGCGCGTCTTCACGACGTAATAGACAGTGGTTTTGGTCCTCGTCCTAATAATTACATATTTAAATTACCTATGTTTACATACATATATGCGCCCGGCAGCCTGATTGCGAACCTGGCGCGTGGCGCTCTTGGCCCGCTCTAGTTATAACGTTTGCTCGCTTTGAAAGTATAAGGTGGGGAGCGCGCGAAGGATGCTCCAACACAAGCGACAACATTATTCGCGATATGCATGGGACTCGCGCTTATAAATGAACCCTTACGTACCCTAGTATGTATTTAAGTACATGTACAACAATAATAATCACAATTAAATCAAATGTGTAATACTCACTCTAAATTCGTACGTTCTATCATACCGCACTGCAAACGTTATACTAACGCTACCCGCTTATGCATGCGTAGAACCAAAATGAACACGTGTGCATAAGAAAATAAGTATTCTTGAAAACGAAACCGCCGATTGTGCAAATGTGAATGTGTGTTAAATAAAGAAGGATGTCTTTATGGAACTCTATTTTCATCTGTGTGGGAATCGAATTTTGTGGTTGATCTAAAAGTAATATGTTTTGGAGCATACCAACATAATTATTGGTTTAACAAAAATAATTGAACCAAAGTTAATGTTGTGTTCTGTTATGTTACAAAGTGAGTTGGATATAGTCGCTAAACTGTTAAATGAACATATTTTTCGTTGAATGAACACATAAATATGCAACACTTCCTGGTTTGTTGGACGAACCTAGTCTGTATCACAGAATAGCATAATTTCAGTCGTCTAGTCGAGTGCTACTTCTAAAAAATAACTTTATTTCTCAAAATTCCTCGTTAAATTATATTTGGATAGAAATCATCAGAAGACAATCGCCGTCGCGATTAAAATAATGGAGAAAAGGGACGCTAATTAAAATCATCACTTTTGGTCAAGCTTTGATCGAGTTAACTTGTATTTAGGCTGCTCTCCCAGTTTAAAGTATCTAATATTCAAGTCATAGAATACATTCAAGGTAGAAGAGAAGGTTGGAGGTTAGAATAGGCAGGTTTCCTGTGAATGTGATAGGGACATACGGTTTATATATATGGCATCTTCGTAAAATTAAGGTTAGTTTCAATTTTTAGTTTTCATTTCCTTTAAAATCTCGTTCATTAATGTTACAAATTCGTTTAAATTACCGAAAAAGTGTTTAAGAACGCTTCTGAATCCCGCAGTTCATTAAAAAATTTAATCAACTTACAAAAAATTACATTTTTTGAACAATTTCCCTGTATTAAAACATTTCAGTATCTTTTATGGTGTTTTATATCGTTTGAATGAGGAATTTTCATAATTTCTTTTATTGCATCATAATATACATAATTTGAACTATTGTAAAACATGCTGGTACAATCAGATGCTCTGCTATAGCGTTTAGTTTGAAATTTTTAACAATTATTTCGGCAACTTTTTACGATTCAATTTGTGCTATATATACAATAGGTCTGTTATAGAAATCGACGAAAACCAACATAAGTACAGGCAAAGACGATGAAACTAAAAACAATGACTTTTGCTGTACCGTTTTTCTCTCGATCAAATAACCATTTTAATTAATTAATATCACCGATTTTCAAATTTTGGCGCAACACTTTCTGTAAATTCACGGAGCACTTGTGTTCCGCGGAACATCGGTTGGGAATCATTGATATAGAGTGTGCAGACACTACAAGTGTGCGTTTTAAATGGAACACATTGTATATTAATTTTTGAGATAATTGAGATTTTTGCGAAATACTGTTTGTTTAATTGCCAGTACCTTATGCAAATGAGTAGCACGATGAAGTGTTTCTTAAATTACGTTTATATCAACCAGATTCTCCAAGATGGCAAACACACGCAGGGAAATGGTTTCTTACATTAAGAAAATAGATTTTTTCGCAAAAATCAGTCTCTATTCAAGAAAATATTTTCATTTCAAGACCATAAAAATGTATAATATAAAAAAATAGTTTTCTTGAAATTTTATTTGGATTAAATAAATATTTTCTTAGCGTTGGAAAACCAAGAAAATCCTAGACAGAAAAATTACAGTAATGTAAAAAAACCTAAAGCTAATAATTAAAATTAAGAGAAAATGAATGAGCTAATGAAAATGTTTTTTTTATATGTTACAGAATAATTAAATTATTATATCTTTAATAATGCCATTAAATAGTTATTATTTTTATGTAGTTTAGTAACTAATGAGTTATGTAAATGTTTACGTTGATTTATCTCCCTTATTAATAAAAAGAAAAAAAATATTACACTAACCGGTATCTTTTGAAAATGTTTATGAAACGTTGTACGTTAAAGATTATATCATTGTAAGGGCAAGTATGGTATTTGTATTCTGGTGCCGTCGTTACTGTGTAAGACGGCATGACTATAACTACTGACACTGGGTGGCACCAGGAAACATTTCAGTTACTGTATTTGAAGATTAGTGGCATAAACTGAGAGATGTAAGACCAATGAGAGCAAGAGCAAGAAGCTTTAATGCTTTTCTCTTCTCTTATTATATCTACCGGTGGTGATTCCATGAATACCAAGAACTATTTATTAGCATTATCTTGGTTATTGTTTCTAGGCACTTTCCATATAACCTCTACATTAGCCTTTTTTCAATCACAAGCAATGTGAATAATTTACTGCATTATATACGGATATCTCGTACTGTTTTAAACAAGGCAAGCGTAATTAATAACGTGCATATAAATAATATGCATTCCAAGAATTCTAAGTAACTATTGATTTATGAACAATACCCAAACGCTTTCTGGAATTAAGAAAACCATTTACTATCCTTAAGAAAATATTGTTTTGTGTTATAACGGCCATTGACTTATACTAAGAATCGCTTTTTTCGCATTTTCTGGAAGGTTTTCTTGAAACAAGTTAACAAATACCTTAAACAATGAAGTACAATTACTTCGTTACAAGTATATACCCTTAAACGAAGAAAGAAGCGCGAAGGGAAATATTTCTTTTGATTTAAAACGTCATTGTATTGCGGATAATCGAAACAGTAATTGTCTTGTATTAAGGTGGACAGTTTTGAAACAAGCAAACATTTCTCTACGTGCAATATGATTTTTTTCCGGGTTTTCTATACCTAAAGAATAAAAAACGGAATTACACATAGAGGTTGTTGGTTTTAAAAGCTATTTATGTATAGAATAATGTCTATTAAGCTGGCGTATCCATTTCATAAGCCCAGCAGCAAACCAGTTACATATTTTGTAGCTAGTTTGTTACGCAAGGATTGATTTTGTTGCGCCAGCCGTTTCTCAGAAACGGCCGGCTGTTGGGTTTGTGAAGTGGCTACGCCAGCTTAATAAACATTCAAGTATAAGATGCTACGATAAAGCACTACAAATTTTAGTCTTTCCAGAAACAAGTCAAGGGGTATGAATCTGTCAATTAAGTTTCGGAAAATAAGAGACGCTCGATCATATCTGTAATACTCACGTGTTAGGGAAGTGTCGTAAATTATTTTTATGTTCCATTGTGTAAAATCTAGTGTACACGTGGTGTAGGCATTCAAATTCCAATGCCGTTATTGTAAAAGCATGCGACAGAACAAAAATATAGGAAATTTATTGTTCATAGAATGAACCAATAAAATTATATAAAATTCTTTAACGTTCGGATTGCAGCTTCACCGTTAGTCCTTTTTGAAAACTAGTAACGGCACGTCATTCTTTATTGCTGGTGTTAGTATTAAACATAATGGCTAATAAATTTGTCTTTCGAACATCTCAATGGAAATTGATTGCGCTATTCTGGAAAAATATTCGAAATAACCGGGTAAGAACATTTCGAAAGATTAATAAATCATTGTCCTACATGCTTACAGCATCCATTTCCATTTACATGTGATTTTTGGGAAGCACATATCTATCTAATATAATGCCATAAAGATTGTACAAAGAATATCGTAAGTTGAAAATCTACTGCACCCAGAACAATACGTTTGGCCTGTAAATGTAATGCTTTTGTATGGACACCATACAAAAAACATGTATATGCATTAATAGCAGAGCTAAAATTATTTTGACATATATAGCCTGACCCTGAAAACGTAACCTATCAATGTTATTTCTGCAGAGTACTGCAAAAGCTATTTTTCGTAAATATTTCGAAAACAATTGACAATAGGTATACAAAGTGACCCTAAATTCTCTTAAATTTTCTAGTAGAAACCAAATATGTACTAACATACAGGCTGTTCCATTTAAAAAAACATGACCTTGTTATGTAACTTTTTTTAGTTCGACCTGTAAACGTGAAAATAATTTTAGATTGTGCTATTAATACATACCTATGATTTTCGTAGAGGACATTTTTTCGTATTACTAATAGTAATGGTGCTATTAAAGAATACCGTTTAAAAAAAACTGTAACTATGAGGTGGGATAAATTTCTTGATAGTTTGAGTGGCGTGGTAGTGTATCTCAAAGAATTTGAAGCAATAGAAGCATTTTTTTACGTACAGAAGTGATGCCAATATAAATCTACGATAATCCAAAGCAGCCAGTCCCGCAAGAATGAGGGTAAAACAAGATTGAATTTTACCGTTTCTAAATACAACTCTACGTAATTTCAATCTTTCCGTATTTTATTTGTTGTGACAATTAATGTTTTTATGTAAAAAAATATGGAGTTAAATGTTTTATTAAAAGAAATCCTTTTTTAATGGAACAGCCTGTATATTTGCACCCGTGTGATACACATATATTAAAACCAACACAATTTTAGCCAAATTTCTTGAAACAAGATCAATTTTATCTAGTTAAATTATGTAACACTCTCGCTAGCGTTCGTGCTGTTAAAATTGACTTCCTACTACAAATTCATCACCAAGAATAGGTGAAGTTATAACTCACTTTATTACAACACGTACACCTTTGGAGAAAATAAAATTGGTAAAAATAATTTGTTGCACTAAGTTCAACTCTACCTAGCCTTTTGTTGATAAAGCACTTTATTTTACGAATACGCTCTCAGAATGAAATAGTAAATAAAATGTCAAACAGATCAACGAAGTACTACAAGTTATGAGGCCCTAATAGCTACAAGAAAGAAAAGTAAACAAAACCAAAATGAAACAGGAAAACGATCAAACAAATTCACCAAGGAATTACAAAAAAGCCTTTAAGTATAATCGGACCTCATGATCTAAGATAATTGTGTCAAATACGTAATACATCAAAAGAGAACAAAAGTCAAATTCCACAGAGCAAAATGTACATTCGATAAGCTATAGAGCAATGTAACATTAAAAACATTTTGAGGAAGACAGTAAAACAAATAGAAATTGATAAATTGAGAGTAAATTTTGAGTGATATGATGGAATTCGAATGAACGATAAAGAATTGCGTCAATCCGTTGTTTCTGGCTGATTTTCTTTGGATTTGGGATTGGTGTTGTTCAGAAATTGATGCAAGTGTTATGGTTTGATTTGTTTCATCATGATGATTTGGACAAACCAAACATGTCAAGTTCGATTTATCAAAGGGACCATACTAAGACGGCGATGAATGAAATTCTGACATTTTTCAAATTTATTTATCGTTACATTTCGGGAACTTAAAGTGTTCAAAAGCAAAATGATTGCTCCTAACAACATCAATATTGCACAGAGGCTACCCTGCGTTGCGAAGAAACCGAGTTCTAGGGCATGCTTCTTCCCCACATCCTCACACCACCACTGAACAATTGAAAACTGGAGAAAGGCGTTGTGGTCCGCCCAAACGAATACAGAGGTAATTATTAAACGATGTTATTATTATGATAGTGCCAGTTTTAAAAGATAAGCTTTTGATAAATCGATTACATCCATAATTGCTTTTTCAAACTTTTTGGTACCTCTGGTAGTAGCTTTGCGCGTCGCAGAGTTAACGAGAAATGTCATAAAGATTGCATCGATACTCTTAAGCACAGAAGTGGCAGCATATATGGGATATAGGAGTGCCTGTCATCATTGCGTTGGGGAAATGTTCATATGTCACAGCCACATGAATAGCCAAATGTACATATAAGTTCTAAATATGGCATTAAGGGCATCGTATGCAAAAAAAATTTCAGAGGAGCTTCTAGAAAATATAAGATAACGCTCCTTACCACATACCTCGAAAAACTAAAGATTGAATACACGAAAGTGGATTCCACCCTCTAGATTGGCCTGTCCAATCTCTAGAACAAAATTCACTGAACCATTAATGGCACTTTGCGAAAACTCAGCCAAAAGGTCACAAACACTATTAAAAAGGGCACTACTTTACATGTACAATATTCAATATCGAAAAAGCTGTTTTTCGAAACCCACAATTTCTCCCCAGGCCGGCCGGCCTAAGAGTGTGAACGAGAAATAAATAATATAAATCCAGATAACGACAAACGTGGAGAAACGTTGAAGTTATTCCTCTTCAGTTCATCTTCTTATTTTCGCCAATCTTCAAAATTAATGTAAAATTCTTCTGAAACAAACAACAGGGTAAATTCAAATATATTTCTAACATTATATATGTTCCGTTAAGGTATCTTCATTTACGTCGGGAAGTTTTTGTATTTTTAGGTTTGTCGTGAGGGATTTCCATAGAGTCGTCTAGTTTGAGTCATCTAATAGCGTCACTACATTCATTATCTCATGCTACGTCCAAAAATAACTTTATTCATAAAAAATTGCTGTGGAAAGAAATCCCTATCGCGATTAAAATAAAGAATAGAAGAATAGGGACGCCAATAAATTAATCAATTCTGGTTAAACTTTCTTCGAGTTAGCTAGTATTTTGGCTGCGTTACCAAGTTAAATTGTTCGAAATAGAAATTAGAAAATAAATTCAAATTAGAAGAAAATATTGGAGGTTCAAATAGGCAGATGCCAGTAAATGTCATAAGAAACATAGTGTTTATATATCTTCTTAAAACCAAGGTTAGTTTTATTTTCAATTTTTACATTCGTTAATTTCCATCTATTAATTTCAAAAATTCATCAAATTGCCGAAAGAGTACCAAAGAATACTCCCGAATTCCACAAATGAGTTAAAAATTTAATTAATTTACAAAACTCCAATTTTTAACAAACACGCCTGAGATAAAACATTTCAATATATACCTCTATGAGGCCCAAATACCTACGCACCAAATTTCATTCAAATCGAACTCAGACAGGAAATGTTGCCTTGTTAGTGAATTTTGTATTTCGACAATTCACCTCATTGTACAAACCTTGAGTAAATTGTAAAACAATTAATACCGGTTTATTGTGAAATGTTAAAAAATAATATTTATAAAATAATCAGATCACGATATTTCCCAAATTTGAAATTACGGAGAGGCATCCTTATTTATAAGGCTTTCCCCGCTGTAATTGATATTTGCTTTAGTGTACTAAAGATTCTGATAAATAGCGAATAAAATGCCAAATAAAAGCTCGTTGAGTTATAGAAAAAAGTGAAATAGTTATCATTGATCGTGACGGTATATTGCTTCACTCTAAGTGAAATTCCTTTTTTGCTTCTGAAATTACAAGAAGTTTCGTTCAAGAAAATGTCACTGCTTAAACTTGCTACTAATATTATTTTTTTACTTTTTTTTTCGAAAGCAAAGGTCACGCGATTGTATATGCATTTTAAAGAAAAAAAAGCGTAAATGTATACTTCGAACAAGAAAGGGATCCTTTTGATGTACCTTAAAGGACCGTAAAAACATAATAACCTTGTGCTCTTTAAACAGGTAACTACATGCAAAAAGTACAGCACAAAATCCCGGATCACTTCAAATCAAACCATCACTTACCTATTTTAAATGTTCAAACACGGTACACAGTAAGAACTTACAAACCAATTCGCGGCGCGAGATTTATTCGAAATATTCCACCGAGCAATATTTTATACAACTTTCGCATCATGAATATTAAATTAAACTTTTATATTTTATCGCGGAGAATCTCTATTTTATATTCATGCGGTTTATCAATATTCAAGTACTCCGTTCCGAAGTTAGGCCAGGTTAATTTAAGGTTACATCTTGTATTCATGCCATGTCGGATATTACTTCGTTTTCTTCTTCCTAAGCATTCCTCAAACATCGTTCTTTTTCTGCTAATAACGAAAATCGATTTACGATTAAATGCAAAACTAAGCCTTTTTTGTTGCGTAAATTGTAATTGAATTTTCTAATCCAGAAAAGTAGCACCTTACTTTCTAATTAGCTTGGAAAGGATGTACTTACTACATGCTTTAAATTTTAAGCGAATGTTGGGGTAAACTTTAGGCTATATTTATTTGTACGTAATTTATTTTATTCGATAGTTAAAAATCATTGTTTTCGTATTAGTTAACAGTGGTGGTAAAAAAGTAATAACTATAAAAAAACCCTCGAGTGTATGCATACAAAGCTTTTCTAATACCCTATTAATTTTAGGGATATGATCCATAAAGAAGAAAGGTCAAACGCAAATTCAAACGTGCAATACCCACAAATGAATAAAATGTATAGGCAAAGAAGAATACTTGCCATAAAATTTAAGTGGAAAATATTTGTCACTAACTCAAGGAAATAGCTTAAGCTTTATCTTGGTCGTTAACTAGGCATTCTGTTGTGGTATTAACAATATACTGGTCTTGAATCTGAGTCATTGTAGAAATCGAAACAAGTTGCGATATTATTGTTTCTCAAAGAGAGATCCAACCATGCTAATCTTCAGAAAGTAATACAAAAGTCAAAAAGTCTTGACATCTGATATATTTTTTGAAACACACGTGCTTAAAGAAAATACAGACATTGGTTTCTTAGTTCAGTCTTGCTGCTGATGATGATAGCTTGGCTATCGAAACGTGCGTCCAGTACGAATTAAGTGTTGTGGTAAGGGTTTTAGTGAACTGCTTCATTGGTTTCTTATTACCTTCCTGGAATCTTTTAAGAGGTAAACACAATATATTTAACACGTACAGTGCCGCGGTCTACACAACCCACCAATTTTGGACATTCTATTTTGTCTTACTGACCGTGATGAATCAGCGTAAAGTATCAGACCTCATTTTGTTTAATTTTATTTGTGGAGATGGTTTTTAAAATAGTTTAACAATATTGTAAGTTATTTGGCCTACTTGCCATGCAGATATACAACGCACCAAGGCCCGTAAATGTTGTTTTTAATTTTGATCATGGAAAATACAGAAATCCATATAAAAAATGTTTATTATTAAAAATCATACAAAACAACCTAACAGGAAACATTATAGATGATTTTAACTAATTTTTAGAAAGAAAAAAACCAGTTCGACCATTAGGACCTGAAAATACATTTTCCATTATGGCACTTTACATATTAATGGCAGCTTTCGATGCTAGTGAGAGGCATGGTAGGTTTGATTTTTTATATTTCAATCAAATACTTTAATGCGTTCCCGTTTGTGTTCTAGTTATTGAGCTTTAAAGCTAAAGGAGTTACGATGTACCATGTAGCATGAAATGTGTTTTTCTCTCCTTCTTTTCCTGTTCTATTGATTCTTACATATTTTTGAAGTATACAGGGTGAGATTCACAGATGTCACTACTAACGATTTAATGTAAAAGCCATTGATTAAAAAAAATGTTTTGAAGGCAGCCCCAAAACTTATGAGCCCAAAGCTGCCCGTACTCGATCGAGAAGGATCATGAGTGTAAAACTTCGTACAAACCCGAACACTGCTCCGAACGACAAACAGAACACTAAGCAGAACGGCAAACGGAACACCAGTTTGGACGGGGCTACGAACGCGTCGGATTTGTAAATCCTGTCCATTCGAATTCGTGCGCGCGATCGGTCCATCAGTTGTCGGTTGTTTGTAATACATCAAAGTGAAAGCGCGTGAATGTATTTGAAGGTTTGGACGGGACCACAAACAAAACGGTGAATGTGCGGAGAATGCAGTAAGGGTTACTTATGTTGCTAGAAAGCCAAGGGTTAATGCTAGCCTCTCTTGATCTAATGTTGCTTTTCTTAGTACAGTATCCTATTTTCTAGTCTTTTTTGTAATTTCGCTTAATGATTACTCAAAATCATCCTTGTGAAATTTTTGTAATGTCCACTTACGGCGTGAAATTTTAAACCACTAAACTGTCAACATTTTCTGCACTTCCTTGTGCATATAAACCATCTTCTTGATTTTCTTCGTGGGTAAATAACGAATATAAAGATACGTCGCTGCAGCTTCCATAGTTGTCTGCAAGAAACTCTGGGAACAGTATAAACCCGCCCGTTCGTTGTTCAATTCGGCGAAATTACCCACTCTCCATTATGTTTGGTATTCGGTTCGTTGTTTTGTCTTTCGTTCGGCGCAAAGTTCGGGTCTATACGAAGCTTAAAAGTATAGGAAAATTCTAATTGGGCACCAATCGGAAATCTACGGAAGGTGATGCAAGAGAAAAGAATTTAAACCCTTAATCGTAAAAAAGGGCTTTACATGTAAATTTGAATGAACAAGGTATATATGAACATGTAATACTGCAATCTAGAATGACCTTAAAAAAAGTCACCAACAATAAATTTAGGATATTTGGTATGAAGGATGAATGACTTAAATAAAACGATTGTTAAAACAGAAAATTAAAGGAGGTTAATACGTCTTAAAATGATTTTAAAGGAATTAGTGTAATAACTGACAAGAAAATTAATACTGAAGTATGAAATTCCGCTATTCGCTTGTTCAAAGGCAACTATAAAGTATATGGCATACATAACGTAAACTGTATAATGTTTTCGTCAGACTAAAATGAAGGTGGTTATTGATGCTGCATGAAACCTCAAAGGGTAACACAACAAATATACCATGAAATATATCCAGTGACGTTGGTGGTACAAAAAAATTAGATCCTCATAATGAAGGTGGTTAGTCAACAAGAATTAATTGTAGACATGTCAGCTAATTAAGTTAAATGGGCGTTTCTCATTTACCTAAAATCGAAAAGTAGAAGAGATCAAAATCACATACAAAGAGCGAAACCTGAATATAAAAGAATAACAATACTATATCTATGTATGACTAGATTTTCTTCGACAAAACAAGGAACCAAAATGGCGAAAATATTGAATTTTTAAATTAAAAAAATTACATTGTCACTCAGACACTACTCAAGAGGAAGTACTGTGACGGAAAATTTAAATTTACGACAAACCCTATTTTAAATCCCCTACTAATAAAATTGGCAAACATGATAAGGTGTATATACAGTGAGGTGCAAAAGTAAAACTAGTTTACATTTAACCTATAGACATTAATAAATTATACAGTGTGTCAGTATTTTTTGTATATACGAGGCATGTCCAAAAACTAAGTTCCGTTTGGTAATAAAACCAAAACGAGTACAGATGCAGAAAAACTATTTATTGCAAAAAAGTTATAAACCTTAAACTATCTTTCTACGTAGCTCCCACCATTTTGTAGGCAGTGGCCATAGCGTGGCACAAGTTTTTGCATGCCCTCCTCATAAAACGTTGCCGCCTGTGTTGTCAACCATGTGGTAACATGTTCTTTGAGCTCTTCATAGTTGTTGAATATTTGACCACCAAAGAACGTTTTCAGGTAACACAGCTGCGTCATGCAATACAGAATAAGCGCCGAGGAATGCTCACAAATGGTATTGTTTTGATTTATGGCAATGCCCGACCTCACACTGCGAACCAGGCACAACAACTCTTACAGAACTTTGGCTGGACCCGGTGTGACTACCGTCCGTACAGCCCTGATCTCACCCCTAGCGATTTCCATCTCTTTTTGCACCTGCAAACGTTGCTTGGTGGTCAAAAATTCAACAACAATGAAAAGCTCAAACATGTTACCACATGGTTGACAACAAAGGCGGCAACGTTTTATGAGGAAGACATGCAAAAACTTGTGCTGCGCTATGACAAGTGCCTACAAAATGGTGGGATCAATATAGAAAGATAGTTTAAGGTTTGTAGTTTTTTTCGAAATAAATAGTTTTTCTGCATCTGTACTCGTTTTGTTTTTATTACCAATCGAAATTTAGTTTCTGGACGTGCCTCTCATTATCGACTTAAAAAAATCATTTTTTCTGATTATACCCCTCACTAAATTATACTTTTAAAGTAAACAGCAAAACTGAAGAAGTTGTATTAGGGACTTTTTTATCAAAACATCCTATTAATAAAAGTTGTTCAGAATAAAGTTCGAATAATAATCTCACAAGTGTGCCATGATTTTTTATTTTATTCTTTTAATTCCATACAATAACAAAGAACAATGCTTAACTACTCGAATAACAGTGTTTTCAATTCAAAACCACCATTAGCATGGATGCATTTTTCTATTCGATTCCTGTTGTTTCCGACAACCTCACTCAGTTCTTCTCTACTTATGTCTTGGCAAGCTTGAGTTATTCTGCCACAGTTGAATATTTGTTGGTATAGTTCTGTACACTTTATTTTTAATAGTTCCCCATAAATAAAAATCTAGTAGTGTAATATTGGGGGATCTAGGTGGCCATTCGATTAGGGGACTATACAACTCCTGCCGTACTGCAAACTGGAAGATCAAGAAGTGCATCTTTATTTAAAAATTCTAGAAAGCGCGAAGCATTGAAATTTGGTTTAAAAAGGAGTGGTCCTATAATCCTATTGTTTAAAATTGCACGCCAAACGTTAGTTTTTCGAGAATACTGATGTTTACAATTTATTATGCAGTATGGGTTATCTGCAGACCAATATCTACAATCTTGCGATGAAACTATACCGTTGATCACAATAAAAATAACAAAAAAATGGGAAATTTCAGTCCAATGACAAATTAGGTATTCCATAATATATATACATTTGCAGGTATTGTTACTGAAGTCATTCCTAATTTAAAAATTTTCATTGACATATTATGACAAGTGAAAAAATAGATTGCTATTCAAAAGAGGAAACAAGTTGGCTGTCGTAGCAACTAAATGCAGAAAAGGTAGTCATTTTTGTTCAGTACATTTCTTCCTGAGAAAGATGTTTCGGAAGCTGCAAGGACTGTATCAAACAAAATAGGAAATACATAGTATGATATACGGTCAAATACTTTCAGCAAATGTATGCTTGTGGTTCACTCCTTCGTTTTGTGCTATTATTTGGCACTAACGATTCCCAAGGTGAACATTGAAACTGGAGAAAGAAGCGAAGTTAGGAGGTCTAAGGATGAACGAGAAAAAAACCAAGCACGTATGCTGCGGTAAAGAGGCAGAGTAATGGCGATCTTACATGCGGAAATCGCATGTTCAAAGAGGTAGAAACATTTAGGTATCTCGGTATTAATAAGCAGAAAATATTAAAAACAAGATATAAATGAGAGAATATAGAAAGGATATAGAGCATTCTACTGCAACAAACAAATGTTCAAAGATAAAGAATTAAGTAAAAAATCAAACTAAGAATCTACAGGATAATACTAAGACCAATAATAACATATGCAACCGAAACGATGAGATTGACCAAGAATGAAGAAGGAAAACTGAAGATACTGGAAAGAAAAATAGTAAAATCGATAATGGGTCCAAGGAAAGTCAGTGAATACGAATACACGCCGATAATGAATATGCCTTTAAACCAATTTCTAATATCATTTTCTGAAAGACTACTGCTGGCACATGTTACGTATTTTCTGGTATTCGGCTGCTTAGAGTTAGGTGTCTTCTAAGGAATGCTTGAAACCAATCTTTCCCTGGAGTATTTCTACGATGGGAGTTTTTTGTGGATTTTTATCTAAAAAATGCAGAACAGAAGCTTGAATGTCCTATCACCTCCTAGGAAAACCTTTTCTATGATAATGAATTATCCACTCCTCTATTAACTTTTCTTCACTCTTAGTTAAATGCGAAAATGGGCCGTGTTTTGTTTTCTTAAATTTGTCACTCAGTCGAAACTGTAATGTTTGACGGGGTATTCCATATGTAATTGATGCCTGCTTCTGTGAAAGGCCTTCATTTATTTCAGTAAGAGCCAGCAGCACGGTTTCTTCCGTATATTTTTTAGTATATTTACCTTTATTTGTAACATTCAGCATATTGTTCGCCAGTGATATTACTGCAATAAAAAAGGCAAAGAAAAATTTATAAACTCTAAAATGGAAAGCATGTACTAGAAATAGGTAAATAGGTAATTGATTCTTCAGTAACTTGTGAAAATAATTAAGTTCTTACTTAAAAACATGCTGTACCAATAACTAGGACTTAAGCAATTTTTTACTTTCGTAATTATTGGCATACATGCCAATAATTGGAACATTGCTATTTTTCAGGAGCAGTCGTTAGCATCCCAGAAAATAACCTCCAAAGTATTAATACTTAATTTATTTTATAAGGAAGTTATTCGGCCGACGCCACCAAAGGTAGGGTACATGAATCATCATAAACAAATTTCAAATTACAGGTTTAAATGCTTATCCAAAAAACCGCACACCTTAACAAAATAACAAGAAACTTATCTTCGGCAGTAGGATCCGCACGTTCAAATAGTTCACAACAACTGTCAGTATTGTATGTCCGACAGGTTAAATTCCTTTTTAAACAAATTTGATATTATTACGCAGTATCAACATGGTTTCCGTAAAGGTAAATCTGCTTCTACAGCTCTTGTTAATTTTTATAACCATATTTTACAGCACATTGAGGAGAGGATTACCCCTGTCGCTATCTTTTGTGATCTCAAAAAAATTTTTACTGTGTCCAATATAATAAATTAATTGATAAGTTACAACTGTATGGTATTAGAGGGACAGCCGCTAGCTGGTTTGCATCTTATTTATATGACCGATTTCAATATGTTGCTGTAAGGAGTCTTAACTCTAGGGGTGATATAGTAAAGGTTCGATCCCACTTATTACCAGTATGCATGGGAGTCCCCCAAGGTTCTATCTTGGGCCCAGTTTTGTTCAGCCTCTACATTAATGACATTGTTTTGTTTTTATCCAAGTTCTCTTTAACCATGTATGCTGATGATATATCTATTCTAGCTGGTAATGATGCTTTTAACACTATTGATAACCTATTGGGTGTTTTGTCTGATTGGTTCGCTAACAATAAGTTGTCGCTTAGCATGGAAAAGCTAAGTATATTGTGTTTCATACTAGACAAAGACAAACCGCTGCGGCGGCTTTATCATTCAATGCCACCGCTCTGGGGGAGACTTCTTCTACTAAATTTTTGGGTGTGACGATAGAGTCTAGGCTTCTTTGGAATGAACATTATGTTGAGTTGGCTAGTAAAATCTCTCGCAAATGTTACCTTTTCAGATGTTTAAAATCTCGCGTTGACATTTCTGCTCTTAGAACACTTTACTACAGCGAGGTACAGTCTAGACTGCAGTATGGAATTCTCCTTTGGGGTTCATCACCAGCAGCTAAAAAAGTTTTCCTCGCCCAAAAAGCTGTTGTGCGTTGTATTGCTGGTGCGCATTTCACACAGTCTTGTAGGCCTATATTCACTGAGCTGAATCTATTACCCCTGGCCTGTGTTTATATTCTGGAGACATGCTGTTATGTGTACAGAAATAAAAAAACCTTTGAAACTAATGCTGCCTTTCATACTTACCAAACACGAACCTGCGGTGATTTGCATGCTTCAATTAACACCTTGACCGTTACGCGCCCGTGAGTCAGTAGCTTAGGTATTAACATCTACAACAAAATCCCTGCTGAAATTAAAAGCAGAGGAACTTTCAGAAACTTTAGATTTCGTTTAAAAGCTTTTCTCTTGACGCATAAATTTTACTCTATCGATGAATTTCTTAACTTCTAGTTCTTTTTATACCTTCCGCATGCAGCGGACTTACCTGTCGCTCTAATTTAATTTAATTTAATTTTTATAATTGTATACCTGGATCTACCTGTACCTTTCACCTTTTCTCTTGACGTTTCTCAATAATGTACACTGTATTTACCTTGTATATTATTGAAATAAAGATATTATTATTATTATTATTATAAAGTTACGACAAAACAACATCAAGAGATATATAATACTTCCATCTATCAGAATATCTGATTACAAAGTAAAATACAGTACGGATTTCTTTAAAAAATATGAAATTGAACATCAGTGCCAATAACTGGGTACCTGCTAACAATTAGTGCGTTTACCCTATTATGGTTTTGTTTGAATCGCATTGGAGACTAAGGTTAAGAAGAAAGAAGCACTGGAGTGATACAGCACCTCTATGGGGTGCCTACCATATCAATAAAACATCTTAAACAAGAATTCTAAGTCTAACTCTGAGAAGTTACCAGAGCCACACACAAAATGTTTTTACCAACAATGTGATGACCTTAATATTGAGGCAGCTATAGAAAAATTGCGAAATTAGAGAATTTAGCGAATTTTTGGAGGAGTTGTGGTAGCACAAAGTTCACGCTGGTGGCAAATAGTGCTTTTCAGTAGAACATTGTGCAACCTATGATGCTAATAAATGTTCACAAGTCAAAAGAACCTAAGAATATTAGCTTTATTTTGCTGGTAAAACATTTAGAACTAACTAAATGAAATATCTATTAATTCATACTGTATATACACTTCAAAATATTTTTTACAAACATTTAAATGTAGCTACTTATTTTACCTTAACCAAAAGTCGCGAAATACGCACGATAAGAAGGAAGTAGTTCTCAGTGGACACGGTATACATGTACAGCATATACAACACTCAATAAGAAATCCCATTTACTATCTTTTATTTATTATTTTTGCATCGCCTTGTTGATATATATTTTTGAAAAATCGTATGCATACGTTATCGGTTATCAATGTCAAAGAAATCTTTGCCTCATATGCACGCAGTTGTCGATTACAATGTCCATCTATTTTCCATGTTATTGATTTGGTTGTTATGTATGAGGTTGTATGTGTCAACACGGACTAGATGGTTTCGGCTAAGCCGCATGAAAGAATCAAATACATGCGGCACCTCTAGCACATCACAATTCCTTTTTATCTCGGACCCGTTTTTGTTCTCTGTTATGTGTGTCGAATCCGAGTCACTGAACAAATGCCGACATTTCAACCATAGTGCACTTTAAAGAGACGGAAAATCCTTAAATTCAGATATCAGCTCTCATTTTTCGGAGGAATAAAATTTTCCCATTCCCGCTATTTAATTACAAACGATATCATCGGAGCTTTGAAACCGAAAAGTAATGATTAAATGTATAGTCAAACGTGGATATTCATCTTTATGATTTATTCAAGTGAAATGCACGCAATTGCTAAAACTAAACCACCTATTTAATGAAATTGTTACAGATTTGCAAGAAGCTTATTATTTTAAATTATCGTATAGATTTGTAGTCTATTTAATATTAATGAGGTACATACTACAAATTTACTAAATAAATTAGTATAATCAAAAAGTTCAAACTGGCAGAAGTTAGGGAACACCTGTTACAAGCAATTTAAAATGTTACTGCTACCAATTAGAAAAAATCTGTTGAACATAGGATAAGAAGAACAACAAAGGATGAACAAAGGATGTGGGAATTATAGCTTGTTTCACTTTGGAAGCGAAGTACTGGGTCTTATGCATAGCCTTCTTTTATTAGACTATATCCGTTAAGTTTGATTATTCCGTAATGATCATAACTAACTTGGATATCTTTATTGGTGGGTTCTCTTTTTCTTGGGAAGAAAATTGTGTTATATTGCACATTTTCCTAAATATCTGGAAAAGTATCCATTTTAGATGTGTATTAATGATGAATATTTTTTGCTTTTTTTATAAGAACAATTAGATAAGAAAGAGAAAAATAGGTAGCTGTATTTTAAAAAATTAAGTTTTGACACCTCCATTTGAAAGTTTTATCGTAATTGCCGAAGACGCTGTATATTTTAGAAAAAAAATATTCGGTTTCTAATCCTACCCAATATGGTCAACAGTTCTGCAAAATTTCAAAAAGTAAACACTAACACAGTTATAAAACTTCACGTGCACTCGTCCATCTGTCGAAGATTTTCAAAAAATTCAAATATTTCGAATATGGTTGGAAATAGCAACATAATTATCTTACCAAACAAACCTCAAAATTGAACTAGAAGTCCAAAAATGTAATAATGTAGAGGGTGTTCTATTTAAAATAACCAAGTTGACAGCTACTTCCTGCATAATTGGAGGTCTTAGATAATTGAAGACATTTTAGTTCAGTAGTACAGATAGGCCTTAGTATGTTACCAAGTTTTCAGAATTTTCCAATGTATACTTTATTATATATCGATCGATGCAGTTCCCCGTGAGACAGCCCGTATACAAGATCAGTAAACTTTTCTAGGTTGTCGCTAAATATTGCAATTAAATTTTGCGTAAAGAAAAGTTCATTTTTAATAGAATAAAAGTTATTGATCACATACAGAGAATATTATTGTACCATTTATTACAAGCAACTCTCCATTGTGTGTTTACGGCATGAAAAAGTTTGAAAGTATTTTTTCGATAAACCGCAGTATGTATTCCGAGGTAAGCAGAAAATTGAATATCCACTTTAGATTCTAAATTCTTAGTGCGCTTGCATGCTGTGTCACAAGACCACAGCAAAGGTATTTGAAAATTACTTGAATGAAGTGGTTTAACGTATACTTAGTTACGTGCTCGTATAGTGAACAAACAAATGAGAAATAGTTCCCAAAATTTTCATCTGTTTCAATATTAATTTGAATAATTTGCGGCGAAGAATTTAGGGTATATAAGCAAAACCGCGTACTATAGAAACGAAACTCCTTTCTATTAACTTACATTCTGTGCAACAGGTTGAAGTTAATAATTAAAATATTTGCATATGCTATATGTAATGTTTTAACTTTATAAATGAAATACAACTTTAGCCTTTTAAATCTTTTGTTAACGTTTTTACTTGTAACGATTACAGCGGAATAATTCCACAGACGACACACAATTTCCTTGCGCAATTACAATTTTACCTACACTATATACAAAACACTACGTCAGTGGTTCACAAAGCGTGAGTCGCGTTAAAGAACTGAGGGGGTCGCGAGAGGATTTCCAAAATAAAAGAAAACGCCTGACTAAGATATATCCATCTTTCGAAACGTAAATGAAAATATATAAAAAAAATAATGCTTTAACACTTAACTAGCCTTTAGTTTTATCGTATATTCAGGAACATAAATTTGACTACTCGTGCACCTTGTGGAACATAAACGAAAACGTTAACACTTTTATACATAAAAAAAATACAAAGTAAAAGAATCTTAATGCAACGTATGCGCCTGTTTTTTAAAACTAGCATCTCAAATCTGGGCTGTGCGTTTGATACACACACAATGATATTATTCTCAAGTTCGAGACGATTTCCTACTTTTGTTTTGATGACAGTCATAGACGAGAAACTCAACTCGCATAAATATGATGTTGCAAATGGAACCAAACACTTCACAGCTTCGTTTGCGAGCTGGGAGCATTCTTGCATTCTTTTGGTCCAAAACTCATCTGGGTTCTGCGAAAAGAAATCTAGTTTTAGCATTCCATCACTTGGTATTTCAATACGTTGTTCCTTCATGTTTGTTGCAATCTCAGCGCGCTGAAAAGAATTGTCTAAAAACGGATTCAATATCCATCTGTAATTATCATAACGGTTTTGAATTTCCTTGGGGAAATAGTCGCAGAACTGTTGCTTCAAGTTGTGCAAACTGATTTGCATATTTGCAAAAACATGCTCAAAATTTATCGCACTATACTTATTGTTAGTTAAATCTTCCATGACTTCTTGAATGTACTGGAATGAATTAAACTTCTTTTTCCCAATTGAAGACGACCATAAATCAAGTTTTTTTATAAATCCGATTTCGAAAATATCAGCAAGGAAAACCAGTCTAAGAAGCCAAAGAGGACTGGAAAATATGTTCTCATATTCAGATGTTCCATCATGCAAGTACATCAAAAGTTCTGATTTTAATTGGAAAATTCTTTTCAAGGTATCCCTCGAAAGGCATCTTACTTCTGTGTGATAAAGAAGATTTATATATGAGGAACCCATGTCTTCACAAATTTTTCTAAAAATACGAGTCTGTAACGCTTTTCCTTTGATGGAATTCACAACTTTAATAACACTTTTCATAACACGATCCATTTCAGGAGGTAAAGATTTTGACGCAAGAACTTCTCGATGTAAAAAACAGTGTACCCCTGTAGCATTTGGCATTACTTCTTGTAATTTGACAATAAGATCAAATCGATGTCCTGTCATAGCCTTGGCGCCATCGATGCATATAGCAACGCATTTCGACTAGACAATATTGTACTTATCAATACTTTGTATAAAAGTGTAATATAAACATTTTCCGGTTGTATTGGTCTCTAATGGCGTACAAAATAAAATATCTTCTGTAATACCATTTTTCGTATTGTATCTTACGAATGCTACAAACTGGGCACAGTTAGAAATATCTGTAGATAGACAGATAGATATCTGTAGATTCGTCCATCTGTAGGGAGAAGTACGTGCACTTCTTAATATTTTCAACAATTTGTGTTCGAATATCTTCTGCCATGTCACTTATTCTTCTTTGGATAGTACTGTAGGACAGCGGTATTATTCTTAACTTTGCAGCCTCTTTTTCACCAACCATTATTTGCACCATTTCAACAGCTGCTGGTAGCATCAGATCTTCAGTAATTGTATGTGGCTTACTGGATTTTGCAATGCGAAATGCAACTCGATAACTTGCTAGTAATGCTTTTTCGTTATGTTGATGTAAAAGTAGCTTGCTCCTTGTGCAGGGAGTTTAACTTTCTTTCAAAAAATTCCACGGGCTTCATTTTTTTGTCTGGATGTTTGCTATTTAAATGTCGAAGTAGCTTTGATGGCTTCATACTTTCTTTTGACAAGACTTCCCCACAGACAACATACAGTGGTTTGTTGGAAATAAAATTCCACGGGCTTCTCTTTTTTGTCTGGGTGTTTGCTATTTAAATGTCGAAGTAGTTTTGATGACTTCACACTTTCTTTTGACAAGACTTCTCCACATACAACACACTGTGGTTTATTGGAAATAACGGTAAAACCATAATTAAGATATTCACCGTAGTACAATCAATTTTTCTTTTTATATTTGTCACTTCCAGACGTAGATGGTTGTAATGATCTTTTTAAAAATTTGTCCATATTTAACAAACCAATAAATTTCAAAATAACCGATATTGCACTCAGTAGCTAAGAATACAGCACACAAGTTGGAAATGATGCCTCGTCGTGCTTCGCTGCTTATATAAAGCCAATCTGAAACTTCCAGAAAGCTTCAGTGCCATCTAGAACTCCCTCGAATATGGTGGAAACTTCCGTAAAACGCGAAGAACAAAGAATAAATTGTGCTACTTGGTGATAGATGGCGCAGGTAGGAGACAATCGCTAGAAATGTTGGTAAACATAAAGTTTAAATCTTCCTTTTTTTACATTGGTTGATCTTTTTAACATTGATTTTCAAATATAATTATATATTGAAATATATGTCAAAACATAAAAACAGAAAGATTTTTATATTTTTAAACTTGGTGCTTTACGACTAGGAGAAAAATGCCAGTAACAGTGGCGTAACTCCTAACAGTCACCGTTTTATTATGAGGGGGTCTGGAACAAAATTCTTGCCTTAAGGCAAGAATTAAGGGGGGCCCTTTGAAAAAAATGTTTGAGAACAACTGCACTACATAATACACAGCGCAGACAGGTGTGGCGGAAAGTAATGTTCCAACAACTTTGAACACATTACGCTATATTCTGCTATCCACTGATCCATCCCGTTTTATAACGAAAAGCCTCTTTTCAAATGAATCGTAAACAAAATCACTCTATCTGTATGCAGCTATATAAATAAAATAACTCCGTGAATATACACACATTCATTATTTAAGTTTAAAAAGCACTTATTATGTTCAAAATAGCATGAGAATTGCTCGTAACGTTGCAGTTTAATCAGTACGGGGAAATTATTGCAAAATGGTTTTTAGGTTTAGCAAGAACATGGAAATTGATTTATTCGCTGTCGAGAATGGAACCGATTAGATAGATATTCAAAATAATGGAATATATTCATGTTGTAGATTTCCACGCAGGCCATTTATTGTACGTCCGTAAAACGATGTATAAATTATATGACAATCCTGTAGTGAACCGGAATTAATTTATTTATCAGTAATCAGTTTGCTAGAAATTATTAGGACAAATACATGCATAATAATGACGTTATCAAACAGATTTACATTATAAATTTTAAACGAATTTCGGCGTATTATTATGTGACATCATATACAAATAATATTTTATGCGGGAAAAATGGCACCTGCTAATACTAATGAGTGTTTTGTGGTGGATAGCGGTGAGTATAAATTGAAAATAGATCGATTACATTCATAATCGATATTTTAGCTAACGCCAGAAGTGTATATTACACAACAAGATTAATTGCAGTCGGTACAAGTAGAAATGAGGATGATAATACATAGAACTGACCAGAAGCATTTAACCCGCATTGCGTTTATATGATTTGATTCGATTTCTTTTTTTAGATGGGAACACATGTGCAGAAATCAAAGGGAAGTTTAGTGCAGTTTATAGGGACCATGCACGTTCGATGACTACCATCAGATAGTGGTTTAATGAATTTAAGCATGGCTGAACATCCGTCTTTGATGATGAGTGGCTAAGTCGCCGCAGTAAGATGACTGCGACCGATATCAGTAAAGTTCATGATATTGTGTTAGCAGAACGCCGGGTGAAGATTAGAGAGATTCCTGATCTGGTAAACCTCTCGGCGAGATGGGTGCCGCGTCTCCTGACGATTGTCGTCTGCAATACGAATGAATTTCTGCGACGTTATATGATTGTAGATAGATGCACCACTACACGCCAGAAACCAAGGGTTAGTCGGTAAAATGGGTTTTTCCTCGCGAACGTCAGCTGGAAAAGTTATGGCGACGATGTTTTGGGATTCGTAAGGCATAATCTCAATTGATTATTTGAAGATGGGAATGACAATCACTGGACAGTATCATGCTGATTTCCTGGACAGATTCGACGCTGAACTAAAGAGAAAAAGCACCCACCTAGCGAAGAAAAAAATTCTATACCACCATGATAACGATCCGGCCTACTCATCAGCAATTGCAACAGCAAAATTAATCCAGTTATGGTACCCACCATATTCGCCAAATTTGGCTCCCTGTGATTTATTTCTTTTTCCAAACTTGAAAAAATGGCTTGGCGAAAAGCGGTTCACGTGAAATGAAGAGGTCATTGCTGAAACAGAGATCGGCAAATCCTATTATTTAGATGTCTTAGAATGGTTGAAACATCGCTGGATTACGTGTATAGAGCTACAAGGAGATTACCTCTTGCAATAAATTTGCTGAATGCAAAACAATTACGTTGTCCTCCTTAACACAAATGTTTGACATACCACCCTCATACACCAGCAATATTTTTTCTGTATAAATTGTATGCAAAATGTCCGCCTAATTTTTCATATGAAATTTCCCTATTCGTGAACTCCTCCATATGAAAAGGTCCCTAAGAGGCGGCGACAATCCTTGAATATTTTTAATCTTCTTTATTGAAAACGAATATTTAGTGTGAAAATCATTAAATTAAGTAGGAAGACAAGTAGTAGTTAATTAATTCATTTTATCTGCACTTGTAGATTAGTTTTAATGCAAAATGTTTTGCATTAAAATTAGTTATTTATTTTAAACTACAACTAATAAGTTAGATAATGCGAATTCTACTTGGTCATTAGCACATTAATTTTAATTATTTAGGAGAATTTTACATCTTTTCTTTATTATCATTATTCATTAACAGACCAAGCATAATTTGAGCAGTCCATTGACTGATTATGTAATATAGGATAAGCAACTACCATATTAAAATATACATAAATATTACCAATAATCAAACAAAGGACAACAATCACTCCGGAACAGGTGTACGTTATAACTTCATGCATATCAAAGAAAGGTTCATCCCAAAAATCACGGATCCATTAATAATTATTATGGTCAAAGAGTTACCGAAGATCATTCGAGATTAGCGGCAGGTGCGAGAGCTCGAGGAATTGACCTTTCCGATACACCTGCTTGCCGAGCCTAGGCAAGAACGTCCACCTGCTCGTTCAGTACCTGTGATTCGCGCTTCTACGTCTCCAGTGCTCATTAAATTTAGTTAGGATCGACAGGATGCTGCCGAAATTATCGCTTACAGATCCGACAGGCAGGTGTATGTTTTCCTTTCGTTTACTGTGTTTTTCCTAGTTATATTCCATGGAAATTTGATGTATTATGTTTGTCACCAATATCTGTTAAGCCTGTTTTACACGCCGCGATTTATTGGCTAATTAATTGAACAAGTTCTTAACCAAGAAATCGGTAAAAATACACTGCTTTACTTGCTACAATAAATTAAACAATTTTTTAAGGATGAATACTGCTTTAGTTTCGTTAATAGTTGAACGGGAGAATTATTAAGTAGGAAATTTTCGTCTGCTTATAAAAAACGATTGGTAATCTGCTTTTGTCAAATGTGTTGGCAGTTTTGGTATGTATATGCACAGATTAGCATAGGCTGCTTCGGTTTCGGTTACTTAATTTAAATTATCGAAATTCATTCTCACTTTGCTTTAAAAACGCTAAACAAACCGTAGGTACCTTTCTGTTACTGGGTTGGCATTAAAACAGCAAAGTTAGTGAAAAATTAAAGGAAAATCGTGGTAAAAATAGAGCATGTTCTATTCAATTCAATTAATAAATTGTACCGATTTTTCCTGTTTTACACGGTACGATAAAACCGAAGATCAACTTGTTCAATTAATTGACAAATAAATCGCGGCGTGTAAAACAGGCTTTACGCTAGATCTTTTATATCAATATAAAGCAGTGCGCCTGCAAGAGGTTAAGAAGTAACGATGTTAGTCTTCTAATGTTTTTGCTATCAATTTTAAAATAACTACTACACGGTTTCGGTGACGGTCGAGGCGGTAAATAAGATTGTTTCCGATGAATCTCCTGAGGTACGACAACTGACAGTTATATCGTCAATCCCTCGTGAAACTCGATCGTAAATAACCTATCACGGTAAAGTACCTATCTTGACTTGTAAATTATCGGTTTGACAGAGAGCAGTATTACAAAATTTAGTCTTTATCTACAAAATTACCACAGACTCATCAACACGTGGTCGGATACTCAGCTGTTGCAATTCTTTCGACAGCTCGGGGAAATAATACGGTAAAATAAGTTACGGTCACGGAAACATATCTCGTTAACTTAAGTCGTGTTAACTGGTATTGGTATGTTCCTAGAACCTGATCAAAATTATCCCGATAGTGAGTTCTAACAACATAACCAACACAAGTCAAATCAACTTAATGCTGGACGAGCAACATCTTAAAGTTGATCGCTTTGCAAAATGCTATCATCACCCACAGAAATCATACGATTTAGACAAAACTAATGCCCGTCTGTCCATCATATAACTTCCATCAGCAAAGAAAACATTTAGCGAGCCATTTTCAGACAGCATTCGAGACCCGTCTTTGAAAGAGAGCTCGCCGGTAAAGATTCTATCTCTCTGTCTGTCTGCCTGATGTCTTTCTGTCCGTGATCGGGAATCTCGGACATCTGTTTATACGGAAAGCAGCTATGACTATATTTTGGAAACGAACAAACATGTTACATACAAATCAAATGTTAAAATATTGCACAACAATATTTCGGGCGGGAAAAATATACAGAATATACAAGCATGTTCAAAAGTAAATGTACATTATCTTACAAAAGAATTTAAAGGCAAAATGACACTTGAATTTAAATTTTAAGGTTGAACAGCGGTTCGTCACAAAGTAACTAGCAAGTATTCGAAGTTTCCCTCCTGAATACATAAGGTTATTCGTTATCTGTTTTGCAAATCTGTTCTGCCTTAATAGTTCAAACTACTAACCGCACAAGAATTAAACAAAATTATTACACACATAAAATAGCAGTCGAATACTAGACACGTGCGTACTTTGTCACTAGAACTAATGCAACTAATGCAAACGGGATGATATGCACGTAACAAAGTAGGGATGTATGGCGTATGACATTACCCGAACTTTACTGATAAATAAGCTATTTATATTTCTGCCATTCGTTCTATTAAAAAAATAGTTAAAATATGTTTGTTTACAAAAATTGGACAATACGATACTGTGAAATCCCAGCCATCCAACTATGAATATCTCCTTGTTCTACGTTCATTAGTGATCCCTACTTTGTTAGGTGCATATCATCACGTTTGCGTATATTTGTATCAGTTGCATTGGTTCTAGCGATGAGAAAGTACGCACATGTCAAGTACAGTTTGTGCGTTATAGGATGGCGAACGCTTCAGATGCGCGGTGGAAATGCAAGACTATATTTTATAGTCGTTTTTTATTATGCTAGCATAATTTAAAAAATAAGTCGAGCTACGCCACTGCATGTTGCATTCAAACTTGAATTTTCCCGAACGATGTCCGACAGTACCTTCGGACAGCGTCGGAACTCGCCATCCTACCACGCGAGACCTGTATTCGACTTTGTTATATGTGTAATAATTTTGCTTAATTCTTGTGTAGTTAGTATTTTGAACTATTAACGCAGAACAGACATTTGTTACGCACATACTTAAGAGGCGAGAAACTTAACAATTACGTAAAGAATATCAATCTGCAGATATCATCCGTTACTGTGTTTTAGTAGCAAATATGAGTCAAGAAATAATTCTTCAATATTATTATTTGGTGACAGATGTTCGAAAGTTTGATGTGCAATTGGGATTTACTGATTTAGAAACGATCGCAATGCGAAAAACATGTCAGTAGAGCAAACCACAAATTGAAAAAACCCCGTCAAAAACCCTAAGCCGAATTTGCAATGGATTTAATACTTATGAGTTTCCAAAATTTTGGGGACAAACATAAGCCCAACTGGAGATTGCCAAGTGAATCAACTTTGCGAAATTATTTGCCACGTGTGCGTGAAAAAATAGAGAATATAATTCGGCGTGAAGTGCACGGTAAAAAATTGTGGTTGACTGCAAATGAATCAACATATTCAAAGAAAAGCTCAGTGGTACATATTATAGTTCAAATATCAAAACCAAATGGATTACTACCTCCCTGTCTAAGAGCCAGAAATTTTGGCAACTCAACTGTTAGTGTTTGTGACTGATAGCGGGTCAGCTACACTCCATACTGACCGTTTGCTTAAAGCTCCTTTCCCTAATTTGTTACATGTAAGTTGTATAGATGCGTTACATCTCCTGGCTGAAACTATTCGCCACTGCTATCAAAATGTAAATGAACTAATACCACAGACTGAAACAGTATTTGTCAACTGTCCCAAACGATTTCGGCAACTTCATGAACAGTGTCCTAATACCTCAGAACCCCCAGAGCCAGTTTTGATCCGATGGGGAACGTGGTTGGAAGCTGAGGTCTACTACTTTCAACATTTCCATCGACTTCGGTCCCTAATGTTACAACTTGATGCAAAAAAAGCTGCCGCCATCCATGAAAGTCAATTGACATTTTCAAGACTGTCAAATTGAAATTGATTTCAAACTAACGTACAAAGAGGGCTAGAAATTTTAAGTGACGAGAAAAGTGTTTGTGTGTTTAGACTAAAACTTAATAGTTATTGCAAAAAATGCAGATTTTAGATTGAGGCAGATTTATAATACGGTGACCCTACACATACGTTTACTTGTTTCAAAATCCATTGTAATAACGCAAATAATGTTGTTAATTGGAAGAATGAACCTGATGCTTTGATAGCAATTGTTCTTTATTCTGCTTCAATTTAGTGAGTATGATTTCAGATCTCCAGATCTCGCCAATGATTTGCAACCGATCTCCTTTTTTCGTAAGAAGGTTGGCTACAGCGCTAAAACACCTTTCCGCGGTATGAAGATGGAAAAGCTATACGGAAGAAAATGTAGGTATAAGTGCTGCTGTCACATATTTTACTATATTGTGTTGTTATTTTAAGTATATATTTATCTCGGTGTATCAAAAACTTTCTTGCAGTAGTCCATAATGCAGGATAAGCAAATGCATACATAAACAATTTTATAAAAAATCAATTAAGTAATTTCTACGTCTATTATGAGTATTATGTACGTACAATCTGTGTTTGGTGTATTATGTCATCTACGGAACACTTGAATGCTGATCATGTCTTGATGTACCCGCCTTTAAATCTCGTAGACTCCCAATATTGTTCCTTATTGACATGAACACCCAGCGAGACAAAATTGACCTCTGAAGTTCCATGTAGACCACTTTGGGAAATAAGGGCTTAGTCTTTAGAGAAAGAATTTGCAAAATTTCGTATTATATTAATACACGAACAAACTATTAGAGATGGTGTTCAATAGATTTGATCGTACATGCTTCTTTATAACGCTCTGAAGGACGTCGACGAACAAATTGGATTCTCTCCGTTAGCCCTGATTCTTCGCTATAAATAATCTAGAAAAAAGTAAAACATGTTGAGAACCATTAATCAAACTATGAGGATGAATTTGACCAAAAATACAGATGAAAAGTGAAACTTACCTTCCACCAATCTTCAACTGAATGTTTTTTTATATTCTTTAGCCCATTGAAATCGTGTCACTTTCATTTTGGATGTTTGTCTTGGCTTCTTTGCCGAACGTCTGCATTTCAAGCCTACTCTATGAAGACGTGTACGGACTGTTCGGGCTGTTATTTGTATACCTTCTCCACTAAGAATTTTATGGACGCCTTTAGTGGAGAATAAACGATGTTCTGTAACCACTTTTACTATAGGACGATCATCTCTTACAGTTGTTTTGCGTTTGCAGTATGTTCTGCCACTACCTTTACTAGGAGTATTCTCCTTAATTAATTTCTCAATTTTCAGAGCAGTTTGATGTGATACACCTTCTCTTTGTGCAACTTCACGTTAAGAGAACTCCTCCGTCTCTAGAAGAGCAGAAATTCGTGCTTTTTTCTCTGTGGTTATATCCTCCTTTCCCATTATGATAGTAATTGACCGCGAAAATAGACGCACACAAATAAAATTAAAGCTCTTTGAAATATAAGTTCTTTGGAAAATGGGTAAAAATACTGTTTTTTTTTTTATATTTGCAATGATACTAACAATCTAATGAATGACACAATTCAAACTAAACAATTATTGTACGTACGAATGGCAAGAAGCGTGATTCATAGCAGGTAGATAATCGGTTTATTGCACCGCTAAGCATTATTGTTATTACCAACTGTGGTCACAATGTATTAGGGTAGTATCCAAACAACAATTATGCTTTCACAGGTTTTCGAAATTAAAATTATATTTAATAAATATTGTTATAAATTTAATATTTCTCAATGTGGTCCTATTTCCATGGCCAGGGACTGCACACCAAACGTTTTGTAGATAATTGGTGGCGCCTTCTACCCTGATTATTAGAGTAACCAAAACTTGCGGACTCGCATAGGCGTCGGTATTACGGGTTAATATAAGAATACGAAAAATTCATAAATAAACTTACTTGCTAATTATTCAACAAATTAAAGGCATCAGGATGTGAACTACTGTAAACTTGCATCATTGCATAGGTTACCCCAGTTACTTCTTTAAACCTTGTGCGTCGACAAGAAAAAATATTCTTATACATAGAAAACGATCTCTCCACATCTAAGGAGGTTACATTTGCATGTAGAAACTGGTTTTCAAAATCACTTAAAAGTTCACTATTCTTACACTTATTATAAACGGCCTCTAAAGTATTAATATCGGGATTTTTCCTTAAAACATCTGCCAACTTTTGACTAGCGCATAATCCTGGCGTATCATTTAATGTGTGTAATTTATTTTTTACACTCTCCACTATGTCTAATGATTCCTGCAATGACAATTCAGTACATTGTAGTTTTCTGATGGCATCTAGTAATACTGTATAATTGGTACATATTATTGTTAAATCTTCTAAAAGTTGAGGAATTTGAAATTCTCTTTGACTTTCTCTAATTGCTTTGGATTCATTCCGATTAAATCGCATTATAACTGATTGAATTTGTTGAAAATGAATCAAATAGTAAGAAGCTGCTGTTAGCCAAGTACCCCATCGCGGTAAAATTGGTTCAGGAGGTTTTGGAATACCTGGACAAAATTTACGAAATTCTTTTAAATGTTTAGGAGATTTACGAAACACTGCTTTAGTACTTCCAATCATCCGATCAACGTTTCCGTAATGTTATCGAACAACTTCACCAACTAAATGCAAAGCATGCAGCACGCAGGTTATATGTATTAAGTTAGGAAATATATGTTTTAAGGATCGCCCAACCCTTAACATTGTTGCTGCACTATCTGTCATAATCATCACAACTTGATCTTGGGCAATTTTAAATTTTTTCAAAGCGTTCATTATCACTTTTTGAATATTTTTTGCGGTACATTGTTGAACACGTTTGCAAGCTAACAAACATCGAGATGCTGTGTTCTCGCTAGATAAAACACGAGCTATTACATTCACAATACTCTTTTTTTTAATATCGGTCGTCTCATCCACGATAATCCATATTTTTTTGGAACACAAATCACGTTTACACACATTTTCTAGCATCTCTTTCATTCGCGGCAAATGATTCTGTAATTGTGTTTGTGAGGGTAATGGGTACTTTGGAACGTATTGTCGCCAAAACGTTTTAAAAGCTGCTTTTCTCACCAACGACAATGGAAGATTACAAGAGGTAAACATAATTAGTAAATGTATGAGGAATAGAGTATAAGGTATTTCAGTTCTTGCATTTCTCATATGCTTAATACCATTGATATGCCTCTGGCAATCAGTTCTGTCCAATGCAGCCAAACGAACATTGCATATTAAGCAAAAAACTGCACTACCGTCATATTTTAAATGGGGAAAAAGTGACACATACTTATGTACATTAGTAGCAAATCTATTACGAGGCATTGTTTTCTTAAGTATGTAAATATTAGTTCTATATGAAACGATACACTAATTATGTACTTGGTATAATACTACAACACACAAAAAACACCAGCTATATTTTCAAAAGCGACACGTAAGTACATAACCTTGACCGTTCGACTAATCTCTGCAACAGCTCAACCGGTACTAAAACGAAATCTCTCTCAGCGCGGTTTAACATGATTTATATTCAAGGCCGACACTACATGCCTGCTTCTCTACCGGTTTAGTTTATTTATGAATTTTTCGTATTCTTATATTAACCCGTAATACTGACGCCTATGCATGTCCGCAAGTTTAGGTTACTCTACTGATTATGATCGGAGCTAGGAATGTAACTTTAGACACAAAATATTTATGATTTTACTATTTCCATTTAGATTCGCAATAATATCGTTTCATAAATATACAATTTATTTTTTTATTTATATATTTTTTTTATAAATATATTTCCACAGCGTGCGCCTGAATGTTTTTTCTTTAAACTCCAACGTTATTGATCCAAATAATGACAAAGTGTATTTGAACATCTTTTCAACTTATTATATTCGGTGTTGTTTCTTTCTTTCAATTGACTCGTATTTTGCCCACGTACATAGATATAGACCTTTCATTTTAAATTCTTAACCCCACATTAAAAACATATTGGAAAAGTCTGACTACTCTTTCTACGTTGTTGGTTCATTCACTTTAACGACATAGCTGCACTTCTTCTTTAGCGTACATTTTAAGACGAATATAGGGTTACTGTGCGCTATGAGATCTCCTTTGGTTACTTTTTATGTTATATAGAAGATATACACTTCATGCGCGTAAAAGAAGTCTATATATGCATTATCGCTCGTAGTATGTTAACAATTTTTTATGTATAGTTTTGAAAATATATATCCATTCCTATACCAAGAGGCAAGATCGCATAGGTACGTGCTAAAATAAAAGCACCGTCTATGAAGCGACGCGAATGCGGGTTGAGAGAGATTGGCGCAATTCTAGAGTAAAAAGATTTCCAAGTCGAGGACGTCACGTTATCTCATTTCGAAGGCAAAGCGACTAGGGGTTGCGATCCCAACATACCAAGACGCTGAATATACATTTCATTTGTAAAATTGAAAATAAACACACTTTTGTTGTTCCCTAGTAACTGCCAACTTTGCTTTCTTCAGCATAATATTTATATAGAATAAAATTTGGTAATACTTGACAGAGAAAGTCAAATAGATGTACCATTATTATGTAAGAATATAAGCGGCACCGTCCATTTAGAGTATGAGTTTATTGGTTGCTTTGGTCTCCAAATGCTGATAATGGAAGTTCTCGAGTATACTCATAAAAATTAAGCAATTCATCAAAGTTTGCGTTGGTTTTAAATGTTTCATAATTTCCCCCATTATATAGGAAATATGACCAAATGAACGACATATATTAACTAAATTTAAAATATTTATGTGTGCTAGGTAATACTGTAAATTCTGAGGAAAATTTGTGAAACGTCTCTCCACCAATAAGGGCATTTCTGGAAGATCTGTGATTCGATTCAATATCAGCTTTGGTCTATTGGAGAAGGATCTGGTGAACTCGTTAAGCCATAGTGGTGGTACCAGATTTTATGGCACGTTTGAGAAGTTGCACGTCTTGCTAAAATATCGGCTTTTCCATATTATTCACAAACGATATATACTGAGAGAAATGTAGTGGTAAGGCATACAGAATATTTGTAGTTAACGTGTTGTGGTAATATCCACCCCACTTATGGTTCTTGCAACAAACATATACGTAGATCTTACAGTAAACGTAGCACAAGCAATTTTTTATAGTACTAGTTTTAGTAGATTTTACGAACATGCAATATGACAATGAGTGACATATCGTAGTGAAAAAAGCAAAATATTTGTAGTTACTTATTGGTTACATACACTACAATATTGTTGTTGAACAAACAACAATAGTGTTACACGCAGAGAAACGTTTACTTGTATCAAGGCTGTTCACCTCAGTTCAAGACAATTACTGTTTCAATTATCCACACTACAATAATTGTTTTAACTCAAAAGAAATATTTTCCCAGCGTTTTATTTTTCTCCGCTTAAGAGAAGTATGTACATTATTAATTGCACTTACCTTGTTTAAAACAGTACAACATATCCATACATGATGCAGTGTTATTTCTCATGCTTATGACAGAATAATCTTCAAGCAAAAGTGAATTTGATATACAAGCACATACGAAAAAAGTACTTAGAAACAATGATCAAGATAATGCTGATATATAGCTCATGGTATGGATGGATTCGCTGAAATATTCCCCAACGACGCCAAGTGCCAGGAGATGTAGTCATGCCGTCCTAGAGTGTAGCGACAGACACAGAAATATAAATGCCATACTTACCCATACAGTGATATAACCTTTAACGTACAACATTTGATAAACATTTTCAAAAGATACCGGCTAATGTAATATATTTTTTCCTTTTTATTACTATTTACCACGTGTATTAATTTAACTATAGTTTATTAAATATATAAGAAATAATAATAATAATAAAAAGGGATGAATACACTTAAATATTAACTCATTAATTATTAAACTACATAAAAATAATCCCTATTTAATTACGTTATTGAAGAAGTAATTCAACATATAAAAAAAAATGTTTTCATTTATTCATTTATTTGCTCCTAATTTTAATTATTAACTTTAGGTTTTTTTTTCTATTATCGTAATTTTTCGTTTATTGGATATCCTTGTAGCTGGCCTGATAATGTGTTTTTAGAACACGAAACCGGTCGCCTAACTTCTCAATAGAACTTTGTGAGAGCTGGACCATTTTTTAATTCCTGCCTTTAATATGAATGATTTCTTAACTCAAAACTAAATGATTTACATGGAAAAACATTTTTCTGTCTTGGATTTTCATGATTTTCTAACCCTAAGAAAATATTTATTTAATACAAATAAACTTTCAAGAAAAAATTAAAATTAGGAGCAAGTGAATGAATTAATGAAAAACTTTTTTCCTTAATGATACAGTATTATTCAATTATTTCTTTAATAATGTCATTAAATAGGCATTATATTCATGTAGTTTAATAATTAATGAGTTAATAGTATATAGTTAATATTACATTAACCGATACCTTTTGAAAATGTTTATGAAACGTTGTACGTTAAAGGTTATATCACTGTATGGGTAAGTATGGCATCATATTCCCGCTTCGATAGCTGTCACTATAATAACCGTCGATTCTGGTAGGATACACTACAATTGTGGTATACATATCTTTCGGTGTAAGCAGCAATGGTTAGCGTTTCCTCCATGAAAGCTAAATGGGTTTACGGCTGAGAGCTCTCCGTACCATATGTTTTATATAGGTTTTGTATTCTTTTTCTGAATGCAGAATTCATGGAAGCACTCTTCAATTCTGCGGACCCCGCCATCACTTGTCCACGGACAGTATCTAGTTTCTTTACTAAGTATCGTACTACGCCATTCTTCGTCCTAACATATTGTTTCTATGGCAAACAACACAGAGTATCGGCACACTCCTCACTGCACAAAATATATCTGAGCGAAAAAACTGAAAACTATATATTGGATCTAGATTTCTTAAAATGCGACAGAAGATTTAACGGGTAAGGTCCTTACCGTCTGTCTTGCTCTACTTTATGAAGGCGGGAATAGGCAATTACAAGGGACTCTTTTCGTTTTCGTCCCGCATGTAGCCAGCATGTTAGAGTTAAAAGTAGTTAAATAGATATATACAGATACATACACATTTAGGGATACATGTAGATATTTATTTTTTCCTCAGAGTGGGGATAGATAAGCATGGTAAAATTAAGAAAAAGTTTTTAGTTTTTTCGCTTAGATTTATTCGGTAATCCAGTTGAGAATGAAGGCCCATAGAGCCTTTGAAACAGCTGTTTCGAATTAATTAATATTTTGTGTGGTGAGGAGTGTGCCGATACTCTGTGTTGTTTATCATACTACCCCACAGTCCTTGCTAACATTATTGTTTCTATGGTACAAGGAGACACTGTTTGTTCGGTCTGCACCTCTGCTGGAATGAAAACTTTCTTTAATAATTTTCATTAGCACTTAATGTACCGTGAACACATGGCTACTTACATAACCGGCGATTTTTCTGAATCACCACTCAGTTTTTGGCAGTATACGATACTACATGCTTCTCAAAATTCGTTTACTTTACAAAAATCGAAGCATTATGCAAAGTGGAATAGTACAAGTGCAGCTGATAACATTGCGACCAACAAAGGACAACAAAATGGGCATGGGTTCTAAGATAACTTTAAGTATGCTATTTCTGTGCTTTTCCATGCACCTGCTGCTATGATCTTTGATGAACATGTAATGGTATCGTGTGTCCAAAGTTTTAGAGTACTCAAATATCTGATAAAATAAACATTATAGTCAAAAGAAGCCCTAAGTGGCAATAAAAATTGGAAGTTCCTATTTGAAACTTTACATTTGACACTTTATTCGCAATGATGGTGGCTTAGGTTTAGGATAATCGGATACCTGTTTTGAAAATAATTGAAAAAAGATAAGGTAATAAGAAAGCGATGAACCAACAAAATAACTAAATTATTGAAAGTTTTTTAACTTTTTTTATCAATGAATTTTCCACGAGTTATTAAAGACGGGCCACAGATGCTTTTAACCACTACGACCTCAATAGATCCATTGTAACTGCGCCCTTTTGTATGTTAAAATGGTTGGAGGCTTTTAATAGACCTTAATACTAGGAGAGTTCCTCAACCTGTGGTACGCGGGAGAAAGATGCAATGGTAGATATTGATAGGTAGAGCGAACATAAGATAATAGATAAAAAGTTGTTGTAACAACTAATATTTCCAATCCAAATCATATTACATTGTGAAAAATCAAAATAATTGAATTAAATCCGAAATGTTTTAAATTCAGTTTCGGTATATATTTTATCTGCAGGACCAGTATCTTTCTAGAAGGTATAGGACCATCAGTCGACACCTGACAATAATAGGTATATTTCAATAATCCTTACACAAAGCGGGCAAGGAATTCGGCATTGTTTTCTGTATTAAATTATTATTTCTGGGAAGAATCTGGGATAACTCACGTTCTTCTGAAAATCACCATTGCTTTTTTGCCAGTAAATGTTTTAAAGGAATGGCTATGTTCTACTCAATTCGTTGTACTTTGACAAAGGCAAAGCTTAATTAAAACCTTCAGATTAATCTAAATACGAGGTAGTCGCCATAAACTATCGACCTGACAGGCTTGTACAGGTTCGAGCGTGTTTAAACTCCGTTGCGTCATAGTTACACATATGCGAGGCTTACATTATATATATTACGGCTCGAAGAGTAATAGTTTTTAGTAGCCAGCCAGACAACGTGACTAGTGCATGAAAATGTCTCAGGTAATGAAAATTGAGTACCACGCGGTCATTGCATTTTTAACAAAAGAAGAGCATTTGTTTAAAAATGAGCGCGCATATTCGACCCAACGTTCACGTTGGAGAACAGAAGGAAGATGCGGTATCCATCTTACACTAATCTTACTCATACCCAAATGGTTAGGGAGAATTCTGCGAATACCAAAAATGTTAGACATCACTGCTAATTCCATCAGGGGTATAGAATTATTAATTGATCGTTGTAATAAATGTATTGAAGTTAGGCGAGATTATATTGAAAAACAAAAGTTGTCATATTTTACCTAGTTTATTTTTTCTATATCAGACTGAGAATTTATGGCGCCTACCTCGTATGTACGTACCCGTGATTTATTGCCACGTATTCGTAATAGAAGTTGAATTGATATTAGATTGTCTAGTAAATAACTCAATACGTAGAAAACACAACATAAGAAAGCCTTAGTCATAGTGTCTTTATACTATAGCAACAATACATATAACAATAAGGCAAATTTCAATGGAGGATCGTTAGACATTAATTGATTAAGGTACAACGTAAAGAGAATATATAGAAAACTTTTGCTATTCTCAAGCCTGACCCATTTTACCTTGCCCACATGGGAGGAAATGGTGAATAAGGGATTTCGATTGAAAGAACTCACTCCTGTTATTATTAAAGCGATGCGTTGTTATTCGCGTGCTGATTAGTTGAACCGTCCGCCACAAGATGGATTACCACCGTGGCGTTTGTTATCAAAGCGAAGACCGGGAAAGAAATGAAATCCGTTCGCATTCATCTCACACAATCTTGCTAATCAAATTCATTTCGAATAGAAATTGTAGTTTACTCGACAAAAGGTTGTGTGATTGGAAGCGAATCAAAGCTCGTGTAATATATCGACCGTAGTGTTATGTAACCTAGCCGTAAAGAATCCTATCTTTTGTAGAGATTACTGCTTGTAAGTGTAGTGTGGGTGGGGTTAATTGGTTTTTGAGATGATTTATAAGTTTCTGTCATGTAAGAGATAAAATTACTTCGTTAATTTTATTTAATAAAGAAAAACAATTTCCTGTTTCATTTCTAAAGTCTAATGGAAAGTTTTCGCATTGACTCTGAAACGTATTTTCTGTTTAAGCTAGATCGGAAATAGTATTTTTAATACTTCACACGTAAAATGTATTGATAAGCTTGCTTGAGCATGACCTCTTCAATATACGTGGCTGGAAAATGCTGTTTAATTAGCAATATTTCAAACTCTGCACAATTACAATATAACAACGACCAGGACAAAGTTATCTAGACTAATAATCTCTTAATTAAATTTAATAGAGTATATTATATACTATATGTTTTGTGTATATCTACAATTTTAGTTTTTATATAAAATTTGTATTAATATTGGAAGTGATTGTTTTATTAAAGGAAGATTAAATACGAAAAATATATATTATTAAATATCTAATAACATTTCTGCTGCGAAATTCTTACTTGGCATCGAAAAAAATTTTGTCGATCTGCAATGGATACCATAAAGAGAGCTCTAAATACATTATGTCACTGGTATATTCGGATATACCAATGAAAAACTAAGGAAATTTATCTCTTCAAAACGAACGACGTCAGAAAAGTTAGATCTCCTCTTCGTTTTTTTGTAGCGATCTGCGTTACGAGAGAAAAAAGGGAGAGGTCTAGAATGAGGATCAACATCCGGATTTCTGGAGTTTCCTCAGCTACGCGCACCGACAAAACTGGGCTTGGAAAAACCGTAGATCGGTGCGGATATCATGTGAGGGGTAATAAATTATACAAGTAATAAGAGTTTCATTTGTAATTGTGTAAAGGTGCTTGTGTTGTAACGTTGGTTGAGAAGGATTTAATCACACACTTTGTAAAGATTGATATAACATCGCTGAACCTCCGCAAAGAAGGTGTTTAAGAAGAGAAGAATTTATAGATAACATAGCCAGCGGTAAAAAATATGAATATACATATAAATACCTACAGTCCAACGAACGGCTCGTGAGGGGTGGGGATTTTTTCTGCGCAGAGTGCGACAGCTTGGAAAGAGTGAAAAAGAAGTAGAGTAGGGAGATGTAAATTTGTACGGTCTGCGTGCAAAATATACACTATTTGTGATAAATACCATTTCTTTTCTATAATATTGTCTACCTATAGTAATATATAAGAAATATCCTTTTCTACTTTTTCTTTTAAATAGACAATAAGAAATTATGGATATTAATATTGCGTAGAGTTTCCAATAACAGAAATATATTTATTTTCATTTATATGCATTCGAATTATTTTTTTCTACATTTTAATAACTAAAGGATACCAGCAGTATAATATAATGAAACAAATTAATTTATGGAAATCAAACATTTACTTTAATAAAAATATACAAAAAATAAAAGAAAGCGTTGCAAGAAAGACACAATTCGAAGGTATATATAAAATTCAAATCATTTCGTCATCGTCGGAGAAATGTGATGTGTCTAATGATTTTTCGTTAGGGTTAATTATAATCTCTTCGATTGCCATTCTTCTACAGGAAATGTATTAAAAAATTCATCACATAAGTTTTTTACGTCGTTTAGTTTAAATGTAGTATTTCTCTTTCCTGCATACTGTTTGAGAGACGCCCATACCAATTCAATCGGATTTAAATCGGGATGATATGGAGGTAATCGAAGAACATTATGTCCATGCTTCAGAAATAAATCGTCAATTGCATACGTTTTATACCTGGGTTTGTTTTGCTTAATTAAGTTATATAAGTCACATTTCAACATATATTCTTGGATAGGTATATATTTTGCCTGTAACCATTCTATCATTTCAGTCTTTCGGGAAGTCGATGTTAGTGGTTTGGATTTTTGGACGTTATGATAAGGAGTATTATCAATAACTACAACACTTCTTTCAGGTAAATTGGGAATTAATTTCTCTCTAACCCAATTTGAATAATTCCGGTAATTCATTTCTGAATGATATTCCCCCGTTTTACTATTTGATTTAAATATTAAAGATGCATTAGGGACAAAGCCAGTTCCACCACCTGCAGTAACAATAATTAAAGGTTGACCTTTTCCTAGTGGTTGCAATAATCCTTCGTCTGAATCATCCTTCCATGCTCTACCTGTATGATTAGCATGAATATATGTTTCGTCCATAAAAATGATTGGACGCCCTTGTGAAGGATAATTTTTTATAGATTATAAATAATCTGTTCTCAGTTGTCGTATATCTGTTCGTTCCATTAAAATTTTCCTGTTTGTTCTTGTTTTCCGCCAACGAAATCCTATGCGGCCCACTATTGTTCGCAGGCTTTCGACACATCCTTTAAAACCCGTCTCCTCTTTAAATTGTGTGTGGATTGGTTTTAACGTTGGAACAATGTTCTTCTGTGTGTGCATATTAAAAATTATTCCTTTTAATATACCATTGTCGGCGTCGTCTACGTCGGTAATCCGCTTTGGTTGCTTTATTTTCTTTCTTGGTGAAGAAAATCTGGAACACTCGCCTATTTCAAACAATAACAATTATTGTTATTATATGCAAATAAACTTTAATCGTAAGTACTTTATGTTTTACGAATACGTACAAAATTACTCTACCTACCTTCATTAATCATTCTCTTTTCTTTAACAATTCTTTGTATTGTGGCCACTGAAACGCCTGTTGCCACTGAAACACGTTCCCGAACAGAACTCGATGGAATTAATAACTCTCCTGCATACTTCTCCTGTCTTATAAATTCAATAATGTTATGAATGATTTCACGACTCTGACTATTTAACGCACGACCACTTACGTTGTTCACTTCCATTTTTACTCCGCTGTATATCGCTCTGATCTAGACGCTTACTATCAACAGACTAATACAACCTCCACTTTTTCTTCGGTTGCTACGGCACATTCTATCCCCACCTCTCACGAGTCGTTGGTTGGACTGTAGGTATATTCCATACAAACACTTAGACAAAGGTCCTTAATGGAGCTTACATACATATTTGTTTAAATACACAATATTTAACATAAAACTAAACCGATTTTGTAGCACTAGGCGTTTGAAAGTACAGTAATCTCATGTACTTCAAAGAACTAAGATGTATAGCAGGACGTAATTTAAAAGCCAGTATTAACACACAAATTGTGAATTTGAAATATTAGGGAAACTATATATATGTAATTGTGTGGGCTGTTTTTGCGAATATAATTATAATACACAAGAGGCACATGTTTTTAAGTAGACTGAGAAATTCTGCTGATTGATGTATCACAAATAGGGTAGTGCTATACAAGAAATGAGGAAATGTGAATTTGGATCTTTCGTTTGATAACGGAGATATCTAAGGTGGATCATTCTAAAACAAACATAGTTTATATTTTTAATGCGCCTTTGAAGTTTTGTAGTTCCCGTGGGTCTCTCTGCAAATGATAGTTATTTTATATATACACGTTCAATGCCAAAAGACACGGTAAACTAATTTCAAGAATTTCAAGTTTTAAAAGAATTACCTATTTTTCTTCCTATTAATTTAAATGTTTGAAGCTTCAGTCGCATTAAGATGTTTCGTATTTGGATTTACACACCCAATATTTTCGTAACATACCTTAGAATGCAGTGGAATCTTGTCAACCTAGCGTAACTAAGGTTGTAACTTTCGAGAGGCACACCAGGATCATCGTACGTATCAACAGATAACCTGACTGGGCGAAGCGAATATCAACATCGACCGCCGATCGGAGTTACACGATGGATATACACACTACCGGCCATAATTATTTGCTACCCAAAGAAATACGCATAAATAAAGGAAGTGTTAACTGAAAAAGAAATTGTATGTTTGCATTTAATTTCGTCGAAATGTCTTCCTCGACTATTAATAACTGCGGCACACACTTGCGGTATCCTTTCTATTAATTTCCTCAGAGTAGCGGGTTCTATTTTAAGCCAGACTTCTTGTAGTTATTTCCACAATGTTTCCTTGGAAGTTGGAGGATTTATTTTCACTTGACATCGAGTTCCTCACACAAAAGATCTATGGGATAATCATTTGGGCTTTGTGGAGCCTATTTTATTATTTTGATATTGCTTTCGCGTTCCACCGATTCTAAATACTGGCGGCACAGTTTGGAAGTGTGTTTCGAATCATTACCATGTTGAAATATAAAATAGTCACCGATTATTTTCATTTCAGATGGTATAGCAATTGTTTCCAAAATTTCCCGGTAACGCTCTTTTCTTAAAATTCCATCTATTTTAACCAAGTCTCCCACGAATGCGACGCCAAACCATTACCGATCCGCCATGCCTGATTGTAGGTACTACTCATGATTCCGCTGCTCGTTCTCCTTTCGACCTTCGAACGAACGTTCCTCTGTGGTAACCGAAGAGTGAAAATTTGGACCCAACGGTCAGAAAACATGTTTCCACCCATCAACTGTCCAATGTTGATGCTCTCTAGCCCACTGCTGCCGTTTTATTTTATTTTGCTTGTATAGCCTCTCTTAACCTCCTGTTCACGGTGGTTAAACTAGCTCGTTTTTCACGCTCAATGCCTATTTCAGCCGTTATTTCAGGTGCAGTTTTTCATCTATTCCGTTTACTTGTCATAATTATTCGACGATCTTCCACTGGTGCTATCACTCTCCGTCGTCCTGTTCGTTTTCTACCTAATAATGTGCCAGCCTCTTGATATTTTTTAACGTTATTGTCAACAGTTTGGCGATTTAATTTAAATTCCTGATTCCTGATTGAAATTCCTTTCGCTTCCGAGATTACGGTGGTTTGATGTTGTAGGTGCGGCAGTGCAATATAAATGTAGTTACCACGAAAACGATGATTTAAATCCATTAACTGTAGTGTTTAGCAATTTGCTTATCCAATTTCAGTACATTTTCAATTATTTATTTTTAAACAAGTATAATTTATATTTTAAGTAGTAACAATTTTTGTCCCGCTGTACACATTGTTGTCTGGACTTATTTTTTTTTTAACGAAGAACTCTACATACATCTTATCGTGCAAGACAGAGATAAAATTATACCGCACTAGGGAAAAATTGAGGGAAGGGGTCTACAACACTGTTTCGCCTCGTGATCAACTAACATTGTTCAAATTGTTAAACGCACTTTCAACTTGTTAAACGAATATCACAACGGATCCGATCCTATCGCTCTGCCGAGAGTTCCAACTCTGCTGATGGCTGTAGTTCCTGATGAGAGACTCATTACACAGGTAGAAAAGATTTCTTAAGCCAAAGAAATGTATTTTATTATTTATAATGTTGTGCTAAGACGAGAAGTCGTAGTTCGCAGGAAGGCGCAGAGGAATGTAACTACTGTTTTCGTTTCTAAAATTAAATACATAATATACTTCTTCTTTCTCCAGACCCTGGTACCCTGAGGGTGTCGGGTTACACATAATATACGGTTATTAACATTGTTTAAATTCGTTCTATGCTCTACAGGTTACTTTTCGCTTTTGGTGGAGTAGTTAGGAGTGAGTGAGAAGCAAGAGTGCATGTAGGTTAAATGGTATTTTCACTTGTACTTATATTTTGCCCTTTTTCATTCCATCCCCATTGTTCAAACCGGTGAGGGTTAGTGATAGCGGGGTCAAACAAAAACCCATATGTGTTGGTTTGATAGATCTATAAAAGGTGCATTTGGTGATATATAATTTTATTTTCCTTTAAACACAAAAATTGTGTAAATTGCAAAAATCTGAAGATCGTCGAAATTTCTGGGGCAAATTTCACCTCCTAAACGTGGAGTTCCACAAAAACGGAAAGCGGTGTTTTACATCATTCGATGGTTCCTACATACCATACCATACCAATCGGTGGAATCATTTTTTGTGAGTGAAGGAAGTAGCGGAAGTTACTTTCTATGTTAAGTAATAGATTCTTACCTTTTCTTCTCTGCAAAGTAAAGTAATATATCTGTTTTTGCTTATGATTTTTTGAGAAGGACGAAAAAACCGCTTTGAATTTGTTTTCATATATTAACAAAAATTCAACGCTTGCATTATTTATTGTTCTGCGGTAAGAAGATTTTTAAAATGAAAAATTGAACAAACAAATAGTAGAAATTTGTTATATTTAATACCTCAACTTACTTCATTCCTATTTTGTCTTCGCCTATTTGGTATCGTGTGTGTGCTGTTTTTGCTGGCACAGTCTCTCCGAACGACCTGCTTGGTTCGTGCGACAGTGGCACTGAAAATTGCGTGCCGCCAAAATTTAATCTTCTTTCGCGTCTAAAATTTTGGCACGTCTGTGGAAATTATTCGAAACGTCGACGTAATTGATTTAATTGCGGAAAGTCTTATTTATGTATGTATTTTCCTTCCACCGGTGGAGAATCTACGGTGGAAATTTATGTCTTTGAATGCTGGTGCCGCAGTCAGCCTTAAATCTTTCACTAAACGTCTCCTTTAGTTCTAATAAATAGCAATTATGGAACTGCGAAACGAAAGGTTTAAGACAGCGTTTTTGCCTAATTACTTTTTGAAATATGTTCTCCCTACTCTGCACTGAAATATTGCGGTTAATCCCTCTGTCAACTTTAATGTTAGTAAAGCCGTTAGAGAAACCCGGCAATTTCACATAATAAACAGTTGGGTTCATTTAACAAGACTCCTGGACTATTCGGTATCAGTTATTTTCAATTATCTGTGGCTATTTGGCGCAAATGTTGATAAACAGCTTTAAGCTATGTCTTATAAGTTAAATATGAATAAACCCCGCCGTAATATTGACAATGAAGTAACGTACAGCAGTTTCCGATTATAATGATCTTCAAGGGGCTAATTGGTTTATTATAATCAAGGTCAGTTTTAATTGATAAATGACGAAAAACGTTACCACTCTTAACGTACAAGGATGGCATGATAACCACCTGTGTTAAGGAAAACAATACAATTGTTTTGCATTTAGTAAATTTATTTCTCGACATAATCTCCTTGTAGCTTTATACACATAGTCCAGCGATCTTCCAATTTTTTAAGTCATCCAAATAACAGGATTTGTCGAACTTTGCAAAATAGGCCTGTGTTTCGGCAATGATCTTTTCATTTGACGTGAGCCGTTTTCCGCCAAGCCATTTTTTCAAGTTTGGAAAAAAAAGAAGTCGCGGGAGGGCAAATTTGGAGGATATGGTAGATGGATCATCAATTCGTACCGTAACTGGACTAGTTTTGCTGTCGCAGTTGCCGATGAGTGGGCGGGGGCGTTATCATGGTGGTAGAGAATTATTTTTTTCACTAGGTGGGGCCTCTTTCTCTTTAGTTCAGCGTCGAATAGTACTGTCCCGTGGTTTCTGAATGATGGAATCTTCACCATCTCTGGTACACGTTCGCCGATAAAAACCCATTTCACCGACTGATCTTTGGTTTCTGGCATGTAGTGATGTATCCATGTCCCATCTACAGTCACATAACGCCGTAGAAACTCACACGTATTGCGCTCAAATATGTCCAAACATTGCTTTGAAGTTATCACGCAATTCCGTTTTTGATCAATCGTTAGCACACACGGCATCCATCTCGCCGATAGCTTTCTCACACTCAATATTTCGTGAAAGATGTTTTGCACACGTTCAATTGAGATGTTTGCCATATCAGCAATCCCTCTAATCTTCACACGGCGGTCAGCTGAGACGATATCGTGAATTTTATTGATCATATCGTCCGTAGTCACTAAGACGACCTGACTGCTCCTCATCAAGGACAGATACTAAACTACGCTTAAATTTATTAAACCAGTATCTGATGGTAGTTATCGAAGGTGCGTGTTCCGTATAAACTGCATCCAACTTCTCTTTGATTTCTGCACACGCTTTCCTATCCAAAAGAAATCGAATCACTGACCGGCATTGCTCATTTTCCATGATTCCACAAATACATACTCGATGAATCTCTCCGAAATTCTGACAAACGCCGACTAAAGAATAGTATTAACAGTCGGTAATGCAGATTGATACAAAGTGTCATATGTCTCTAAGCACGAGTACTTCTTACACCAACCTCGTATTCAGTAAAGTGCTTGGATAAAGCTTTATGAAGTCTATCTATCTGATATACATCTATATTGATTTAACCCTTTTAACGCACTGTCTATATTCACAAAACATAACATACAAAATGAGAACAGCGAAACACAACAAAAAATTTTTTTTTACGTAAATAAAAATATTCCTAAAAATTACATATTTTGGATCTTTCTGTTTGGGAAGAATTAATTTAACGTTAACATGAAACTTTACTGCCGCTGATATATTAAAAGTGTTCTATATAGTTATTCTGTGACTGGAATAATGAATGGCTTCAATATTCCTAATTATATCGGATGTAATTAAAACTAGCAATACTTCATAGTGTTGGAGTTCGTTTTTCTCCTCTTTTCTCTCCTTATACCTAATTTACTTCCGTGTACAAGTAATAATGGTATTATCACTGACCGGTTCAGAGTCTAGTGGGAATAGGGCCCAATAGGCGTTGTGCGTTCGAATCTTACCAGGATCAAGTGGCAGATTTTGCTGGTGCGCCCGGTGGAATCTCGAATCACAATTCACATGAGGGAATAATTAAATTGCGCTTCACCCTTTACAGTCAGGGGTGATAATAACAACGCTAAGCAATACTTTACCGCCACCACTTACACAAAAGCTCCCGACGATATATATATAAGCGTTAAAACTTGTCATAACCTCACACCTTACCGAGTGTATACCTAGTAGGGCCATCACCACATGGATAACGAATGACCTAAAGTCTCAAACCTCAAGAAGTAATCATTAATATGAACTTATTGAATTTGTTGAATGTTTCTTAACAATTGTTGGCATTTCCTTTTTGATTAACCGCCGGTTTACAGAAACTGAAGTAGATGTTTAATGACGAATTAACACGTTAATCTCTGATTAACTTAATTTTTCGACGTAACCAATCACGACTAAACAGCTTTAATCATCAATTAAATTAATTTCTTAAATGCCGCCTTAACATCTATCAATATTAATGTAAAAAGAAAGTAAAATACCAAGGAAATAGTTGTTGTTTCATAAATTTAATAAGAATTTATTTAAAATAGAACACATAACCATCTAAATATAGTGATTAACACAGCCTAACATATTATAAGAGGTCTGCTAAATGTAATTAAATTAATTGAGAATTAAATTAAAATATCTGTCAATATTAACGTCAAAAAAGGGACATACCAGGGAAATAGCTGTTATTTGTACAGGTATTATAACAATGTAATGAAATTAGATGTAAACATAACATTAGTATTTTTCTATTAGTTATATTTTTATTTTAAGAAAATATAACACTTTAATAAATCTCTGATACATCACTATTGTGTTTTAATTCTTCCGACGGCGAAATTGAGAGAATATCAAGGAAATAGACATCACGTTTAACGAACAGAATAAATCCTTGTATATACGATGACGAAGCATTTAAATAAGATTTCATTTCTCAAAAGCAACAGTAAGATGGTCGTGCGACCTAGTTATACATCATTTAGAACCCGCAACGAATCGCTGAATCTGATTTAAACCAAAGATTAGTGACGATGAATTTGCCAACAGGTGCGTTTCAACAATGAGTGGTGACACAACTGTTGTGAATACAATGAAGCATGTAGTTCGTGGGACAGTAGCACTTAAGCCACAATACATAAAAATGCCAGTTAGTGAGGCGGTGTAGGGAGTAAAATTTAAGAATAAACTTTTACAGATTTAAAAGAATGCCATAACTAGTAGGTGCAATTGACTGCACGCATATTGACATTTATTTTCGAGGCGGTCCAAATGCAGGTCTTCGCAACCCCAAAGGATTTTTTCTATCAATTTTCAAGCGGTATGTGATGCAGACCTGAAAGTTTTAGACGATAGCATTATATTTAGCGACTCTTCCGTAATTGTGCTCGTCGTGTATTTCTTCGCCTACACTAACTCCTATGAAGACAGCAGAAGAAGCATATATCCTGCCTATCGGACAAGTTCTTGCTCGAGCCCTTACCTATATTTGCTGATGATCTAAAACTTTTCACTTCAATAACATCTTACGCCGATTGTACTTACCTGCAGGACCAAGTGAATGTGGTTACTAATTGGTGTACCGTAAATAACTTACTTCTAAGCGTCGCTAAATGTGGAGTTGTGACGTTTTCCAAAAAGTTGAAACCCGCATACATTAACTATAGTCTTGAAGGAGAATTGTTGTCTCGGGATTCGATTGTAAAAGACCTCGGCATCTTTTTCGATTCATCTCTCACCTTTCCTTTTCATATAGAACAAATCGTATCTTCCTCGATGAAAACTTTGGTGTTTCTAATTAGAAAATTCCACGCACTCTCATAAAAGTACAATTAAACTATTATATATAACATTTGTAAGATCAAAAGCAGAGTATGGTTCTCTTATTTGCAATACCTTTTATTCCACACATAAAACAGCAGTAGAAAGAGTCCAGAGATAGTTTCTCAAATACTAATACTTTAAAGAGGAAGGTACTCATACATGTAGAGGTTTGAACTACCAGATACTATTAGAAAGATTTGATATGGTTTCTTTAGAGGTGAGACGACAGTTACACTCAATCAAATTTGTATACAACCTAGTGCACGACAATATTGATTCTCCCGATTTATTGTCACGGCTTCCTTTTATTGTGCCTCGTTACTTTAGTAGATATAACCACACTTCTTATGTTTCGTTTGCTCGTCTAAACTCCTCTTTGAATTCTCCTATTGTATCTGTGTCGCGTAGCTTCAACTTGGTTTCCTTTCACTGCGATATTCACTTCACCTTAATAGACGAAATAATAAGAATAAAAACCTTCCTGTTGTCATAACAGCACTATTTACTAATCGTATGCTTCACTGATTATTTTAAATTTATTTAGTTTGTTATTAGTTAATTTAGTGTTTAGTTTAATGTAAGTAACATGTATAATTAATTTTTGTTTGTCCTTATGTAAATAGAATCTGTTGGACAATTAAATAAATAAATAAACAAGGAATGTTGTTGATAAGCACTTTGACATCCTTAAACGATGGTTTCCTTGCCTTGCTGTTGGATTGCGAACTAAAATGGAGATTATATTAACAACGACAGTAACTTAAAAATCGATATTTCCTTGATTTTACCGATACAATTAAATTAATGAAATAAAAGTTTCTCATTAGACGCCGCGCCGGTAGGATTCGAACCTACTAATATACATACATACATATATGGCTTTCGTCGGTGAATACTGAAAAATTGATATTTGTTAGGCTCAGGAAAAAGTAATAAAGTTCCAAGACCACATATTATTTCTCAATATAACGCATGTAATGTATGGGGGGGACACAGATCTGATGGACGAAAACGTAGGGCGATATAGGATAAGTATAAGAGGCAAAAATTGTGGTGGTGTCTATTTTCTTGGTTAGTAGACACAGCAATCCACAATGCTTGGCAGCTTCACAGAAAGCCGGAGGTTGTATGACACAGCTTGCATTTAGAAAAGAAATTGCTGCAGCTTATCTGCGTACTTTTGGTACGGCAACAAAGGGGTCTTGAAGAATCGCGGTATCCAAATCAAGTGTTTCGTGTAACAGAGTTGCTGATGGGTTATAGTATGATAGATTGGACCATTTAATAATTCCAACACCACAAAAGAAACGACGAAGGTGCGCCGGAGAAGGTTGTAGTTCAAGTGTGCGTACAATGCGTAAGAAATGCGATGTAGGACTGTAAAACATTGCATTATTCCACACGCAATAATAAGTGCATTATTTGAAAAATTACAATTTGTATTTTCTTTGGTATTTGCAAACTGTAGGTTACTCAACGCCTTGCGTTACCATATGGTAACACCAGTTTTTCAAAAAGTGCTTAGGAAAATAAGGAATTTTATATTTACTAGCGTGGATTATTAACAGATACAAATCAAAATAAACATTCGGCAGAAACTTTTTAAACCACAAAATAATTCAGGCGCTTATGGGTTAAGATACCTATCGTCGATTTACCGGACATCTTTTATACCTGAGTGAAGTTAATATCACTAACATTTTGAGCTGGATTAATTCGCAAATAGGTAATCACGAATTAAGGTGGCATTTGGGACAGAAATACGTTAGCGCGTGTTAACGACTATATTCAGACGACTTATATTTATTGATATAATCCGCAGTAACCTAATCGTAACATGCCGTAACATTTGCATGAAACAAAATTATAATGGAGCATCGAAGAAGAAGCAAAAATTTTACCGAAAATGAAAAAGAAGTCGCAGATTATAAATAAATATTTTAAAATGACTTTACCAAATGCAGGTTTATGCTTTACGGGAGTGATATTGTCTTCTGCAAAGCAATATTAGCTGCAGCTATGTTATGTAATACAGAACAAGTTACTGTAATTAATATATGTATATGGCTTCCGTCGGTGAATACTAAAAAATCGATATTTCCTTGATTTTATACAAACAATCCGGTAAGATCAAGGAAATACCGATTTTTATTACTTTGATTTTTATTAATGTAATACTTGGCACATGAATAAATATATGCCTGTTAAGATGTTGCAATACATCGGCAACCATCTCAACGTCTAAGTATTTAACAAAAATGATACGAATCTGCAGCAGACTCTGTGGTGTAGTGGTGACGCGCCCGTCCGGCAAACGAGAGTCATAAGTTCGAATCCCGTTTGCCGTACGGACGCGTCACCACTGCGTCACCACAAGTACTGCAAGAATTTTGCTTGGGTTTTATCCATAAGAGGTCGCATTTTCCATATTTTGTTAGTAAGATATGGTTTTGTGTTATCTGCACAATGTAAAAACGGGATACTTGTAAAAATCGATCTCGTCTCATCGAATCGTAGATAATATTGTTTCTCATACCATTTTACGTATCCCAATAATATCTTTTTCCAGGCAATTCATTATATCCACTAATATTTAGTATTGCTAGGAAACATTTCATTTCTTCGATTAAAATTTTAGGATCCTGACAATTAACAAATAACGCGCAACGAGTGCCTTTTCCTCCAAGAAATTCAATTACATCTTAGTAAAAAAATAGTTCAAACATTTCTAAATAGGTTGAATTTACGTATGTTGCGTAATTCGGTAAAATAAAGTTACAGTCTGTGGGTTCCAAATCTTCCGAGATCCACTTGATATCGGTAGGTCTTCGAGGTGTTACTATAGATTACCATTTTTTAGAACTACTTCAGCACCAGCTCGAAGTTGTGCACCCGGCAAATTGTCAATAGTGCCTCCTCCATCTTCATCTCCCGAATCTTCAGCCGTGAGAACACTTGCACCAGGTGGTTCTATAGAAACTGCATCGACATCATCTACATACGCAATTTCCAATGCTTCGTGCAGTGTAAGACCACCTCTATAATACATGCAAACTTTTAAGTCTGGAACGCTTAGCATTGCCGTATGGTAACGCAATTAAAAACACACGTATTACACGTGATATATGTAACTAAAATGTATTCTAATCAATTCCCACTGTAATACATGTATTTGTTTACGTCAGAGGTTCCCAAACTTTTTTTTTCTCGTAGACCACTTTCAAAATTTTACTGGTTTTGGTGGACCCCCTGCTGCTACATTTCTACCATATTCCCAAAACTCGTTAACGATGGAAATTTGCGTCGCGGCTGAATTCCAACTCTAAATTCGGAGTGGTAAAAATAAAAAGAAAAATAGTATATTTTCTTGTGTTCTATTTATTAAAATAATATGATTACAGACTTAATAGAATTAAAATTAAACATGAATAACGTAACGTAACTTCAACAATGCAAATCAACAATTAAAAAAAAATAATTTTAATGGGAGGGATGTACTTGATGGATTGACAGCAAATTATCAATTTTAGGCTTCAGTTTTGTGAGGAATAACTGCAAATCTCCCCGTTCTGTGATGTTCAATCTGCTCCTTTTTTTTGTTAATAGGTTTGTAACGACACTAAAATTTTTTTCGACAAGGTATGACGAGGGAAACGCTATCAAAAGTTTTCTCGCAATTTCCCACAGCCCAGGATATTTTTCGAGTATTTCTGCCTGCAGCCAAAATGTTTGATAGCCTTTTTTAAATTTCACCTTCAGCTCCTCATTGGTGCTAAGCTCAAGTAGCTCCTCTTGTAATACCACATTCGCCACTTCCGTTTCATCAAATGGATTTATGATCCATCGTGGTATTTCCATCGTCAGAATATCTTCAAATCTATTTTTGAAGTCATCATGCATGGCATTTAAATGTTGAACGTACGTCTGAATATCCTCATCAAGACATTCTGCCTGTGACAAGTTTGGAAACTGGGAGAATTTGCGCCGACTAATATTTTGCTTCATAAATTTCAATTTTCCAAGAAAAGCCGAAATTACATCCTTTGTTTTTATTAAATTTAGGCTGTCCCCTTGTAACTGCAAGTTAATCTCATTAAATTTTTTTAACAAATCTGTCAAATACGCGATGCCTGCTTTCAATTTGATCAGGTTTTCCTTTAAATCTGGATCTTTACTTTCCAGAAACTCTACAACTGATTCAAAAAGTGAGTAAAATCTTGTTAAACATGCACCTTGCGACAACCAGCGTACTTCAATATGTAAGAGCAATCGTTGGAAGTCTTCATCATTCTCGTCGCACAATTGTGCAAATAAGCGGGTATTTAACGCATTGCTTCTTATTTTGTTAACTGCTTTAATTACAAATTGAAGCGATTGGTGCAATCTATCACTCAAATTTTTCGCTACCAGGTGTTGTCGGTGGATGACACAGTGAATTGCAGTTACTCCTGGTATAATTCTTTTAAGATGGCTTATAAACCCACGATATCGCCCGAATATGGCAGGACTTCCATCTGCTGCCGAAATAATGTTTGTAAATGGAATAGATTTTTCCTTAAAAAAATCACTCAGGACATTAAATATTGATTCGCCTTTAGTGTCCGTCTCCAAAGTTTTCGCGAATAGCAGCTCTTCATGGATTTCTTCGTCCACAACAAATCGAACATATGCCAATAATAATGCTTCATTACCAGGTAAAGTTGACTCGTCCAGTTGAATAGAAAAATGAGTTGTTTGCAGATAATTACACAAGAAGCTTTCAATATCAGAACTCATATCATCAATACATCTTTGTACAGTGTTGTTACTCAAAGGAATTCTTTTGAGAACGTCAAATGGAGGTTTGTGCAGAACAGTTTTTAAAACCTCTTCAACAGCGGGTAAAATTAGCTGTTCTCCGATGGTGTGCGGCTTTCCAGATCTCGCTAAAAGCAATGAGATATTGTAAGATGCCCGCAAGCCATCATCGTTACTTTGAGACGTTAAAGCGAACATACTCTGCACGGTGGGTCTCTTCATATTTTCCCTTCAATGTTTGAACATATTTTAAATCTTTACCTATTTTATCAGGATGACACCTTCTTAGATGATCTTCGAGCTTCGGTGGTTTCATAGACTCATTGCTCAAAACTTTTTTGCATAAAAGGCATATGGGCAATCGTTTGTCTGCCTTTGATAGAAGAAAACCAAATTTCAAATAATCACCACTGTACTGTCGACATTTCTTCTTAGATTCAGCCATGTTTCGTATTAGTTACCTACCTGTAAGTAAACTGTAAAGAAAAAAATGTTTGTTTTAGTAATCATAAGGCGATTTTAACGGGATATGGCTATTTTAACAGAACATAATAGGATTAATTAATTATTGCAATGAAAAAACCAAAATGCCGGCGGCAAAACTGATTTTAATTATTAAAAGCAATAAACCGCTAAGACCCATATAGAGGTTTTCACAAAACGGCTGAACCTATTGTAATGTAATATAAAACATTTTTTGATTAATTATATTTTGATACATTTCTGTAAATTCGAAAGAAAATACTTTTAAAGTTAAAGAATATTTTGACATCAAAACTTACACGTACAATTTATGAAAATATTTTTAGTCATTTAGCATTAGCAACTACGAGGGCACTGAAATATGTACAAACATGCAGGTCAATCATATATCTCTCCTTTAGTGAATCACCACAGTCGGGTAAATAAATAATTTTATAATAAAAAGTACTAAAAGTTCAATCTTTCTCGGCTTTCTGTTCTTTTATAGAAGTATCGAATAATGGCCCTGTTCAGTATTTAAAGCTAAATAAACAGGCTAACTGAAAAAAAATTTTTCAAGCCCATGGACAAAAAAAGAAACAAAATTGCGAAATTATTTTTTCGCGCTATCAGTTAGGATTGCATGAGAACCGCAGCTCCTAAAAATTTTTAGCCAAAAAATCTGAAAATTAGAATCTTAAAGCTTCAAAATGCTTTTTTAGTCTTAATACGACCATTTTTCACCGAAGTACAGCCTGTCAAGAATTACCGAAAAATTTGGAATCTTTTTTTGCTCCCTTTTTTTTGAGTAGTGTATTATCTGCCTACATTGATAGGTAAAGCTAAGCCAACATTTTTGTTCTTTACTGTCGAAACCAGATAAATTTTCGTGGACCCCCACTTACAACTTGTGAACCCCCATTTTTTTTTCACGCCAATGAAGACCCCCGTCGAGTCTCCCGTGGACCACTGGGGGTCCACCTGGACCACATTGGGAATCACTGGTTTACGTCATGAACAAATACAGAAAATTCTAACTAAATATTATATGAAGGTGTACTTACACAAAGTTTATAGAGTCAGCCATTCTCTCGTACAAATAAAAGCAAAAACTTAAAATACTTAAATCCACAAACTACAATTTCAAATCTAATAACGGATGATTCCAAACGATAAAGTAGTTCACTTAGAATGAGTAATAGGCGCCATCTACCCTTTATTTTTAAGATTTATAAAATGACGGTACACTTACATAGACTCTGATATCGTTACCATATGATAACGCTAGGTGCTTATGGGTTAATCCACTCAGTTTTTTATAAGTCGTCCTCTGAACAAAATTCATTTTCTGCTCAGATCATGAATAACTACAATGTTGAAATTTTTGTCTTCAAACTATTGGAAACTACATTATTATGAAAACCTTTGTAAGCTTGTCTTAGTTTTTCTATAAAAAAAATAAAAGATAATATCCCAAGTAGTAGGTATACCGCATTCCATAATAGAGTGTAAATTCGCTACACTCAAATATTTGTCAGAATGAATGAGGAGATATAAATATTCGAACAATATAGATGGTTTAAAGGAAACGTCAATAATACCGGTCATAATTTGAATTTCGATATTATTACAATTTTGAACAAAAGTGGGGTCAGTGTGTTAGAAGTGATACAAATTAAAAAACATGAAAATGCTATCAATGATAGAATGGAATCTGAAAACATTTTTAATTAACGAGACAAATGGCTGTAGAAAGGAAAACAATTTATTCAATCACAATGAAATTTACACTACTTTTTAATGCAGTCTCCACCAACATTTAGGCACTTCTCCCATGGCTTTGTAAGCTTTCTAATTCCAGTGCTGAAGAATTCTTGACCTTGATGTCCGAGCCACTTGTGTACAGCTTGTTTGACTGCTTCGTTCTCTTCCAACTTGGTGCCGCCTAACGACTCTTTGAGCGGGCCGAACACATGAAAAACGGACAGTGCAAGGTCGGGAGTGGCAATACCTCCCAACCCAAATTTTCGATCAACTCTCGCGTTTTCTGGGCAGTATGGGGGCAGGCGTTATCGTGCAGCAGAATCACGCCTTTTGAGAGAGCACTCTGGCGTTTTCTTCTTATCGCAGAATCTTGAAATGAACAAAAGAGGTTATGTTTGCTTTTATTTCTTTCAAACAGCTAACTTAATTTGTCCTCGAAGTTGCCAACTTGACTCACAGAAAGTTTCGTCTAATAATATTCAGTAGTTTGTCTCGTTAATTACGGAACGTCCCTCGTACATAGTCTAAATATTCTTGGGAACAATAACATATACCAAGTCAAAAATTTGTAACATTTGCATGATACACACAAATCAAGCACTGATTAGGTAAAATGGATGTTGAGTTACGAAATATTTAAGTATCAAGTTATGTTAAGCTTGATAAAAAGGTTCAATTTTGATTAGTATCTGTTAAAATGATAAATCTAAATAATTTACTTTGGTATGAATTCGTAATTTCGTACAATGTTATACTACTTCTTGATCAGAGGGAAAAAAAGAAGAAATAAGATTATTAATTCATACAATATTTAATCGACAGTTTGGAATCCGCTTGACCGGGATTAAGTGAATGTGGTTCAATTAAAAGGGCAAGAAGCGTCGTGTTGGCAGACATTGATTGGAAGGGCTGGCATGCCGTGAGGCGTTGTTTCAATTAGCCGCGATATACAGCACGTCGCCCATCCCACTCGCACTTCCTAAGCTTTATTTCCTGTTTCTCCTTATCAAACACCGCCACCAGCAATTTAACAAAAAATAACATTGAGTGATTTCTAGCGAAATCGGGCGAAGGAAAAGAGAGGAAAGTTCGATCGTCTTGTCATTGTTACTCGTTCGTTCCGACAACTTCTGCGTCTTCTCTTATTGTTTATTCTGGCGTTAATAAAACCTACGACGCTATTTTGTTTCAATACAAGTTTTTAGCGAATGAAGTTTGTTCGCTTGCCTTTTTCGTTTTTCGATGTGAGCATTGATAACATATTAGTTTCCCTGCATTTTTTGCTCTACACTTAGTTCTTGCAGAATTAAGTCTGCATGTGTTCATTCTATTGAAATCTTCTGGTCTAGTTGTTTTCTTGTAAGGTATACCTTTTGAAACAACTACGTTTGTGTTCATTCATGTGCGTGCCAATTCATAATAACATGAGTATGAGCAACTCTGAGGGAAAGATTCTTGGGAATACATTCTGAAAGGACTGGAAGATATGCTTGCAATATTTATTACATTGAGAGTGTGAATCATATACTTTCAATGGATCAAATTCACATTTTGCATAAAAATCACCGACATAGTGTATAATGGGTTAATATGCCCAGTTTGGCACGGTTTGATATTTCATTTTATATCCCAACAGATGCAGCATTAGTCGCATTAGTTTTCAATTGCATTTTAATCTTATTGGAGCCACTGGCAGTTATTTGCTTCGACTTTATAGGTGAAAAAACTGGTGTATTGTCAATCATTTCGCTTATTTGCCTGCCTCAGGTAGATAGATAGACTCGCTTTTTTATATGAAGTTTTAATTGTAACGAAATAAATTGAGATTTTTAATTTAATTTTATGTGCCGATTGGGCGGTAACAAATATGTTTCGTTTTGGCTAACGATTTTTCAAGGTATTATATCACTCTAAGGGCGCTTATTTGGTTCTTTCTTGCTCTAGCCTCTCGACATGTCACAGAATTATATTAGAGAGAATCTGTTGGCGGCATGTTGGTAAGAAAATCTGCATGATGCCGACCGTATGCATTCCGTTTCTTTCCCTACTCTAATGCAGTTGTGAAATTTTAGTAACCTAAAATTAGGTGTTAAGAGCTCTTCGGGCGCACAACATATAATGAAAAACCATTTTTTTTATTCGGTCCTCTTCTATTCTTCAATGTAGGATTGGCAGATAAATCTTGGTTTTTCTCGCAACATCCTCTCCACTTTTTTTTTGTCGTTTGCAACCTCCACAGCACTGTTCCACTCACATTCTTTATTATTTAAAACCCCAGCCTTTTGATTATCCCAAGCTCGTTTAGGACGTCCTCTTCCTTGTATCCGGCATCCTCACCATATCTCCCCTCCAATTTAGTTCTCTACTTTCTATCTGCTGTTCCAATGACTCTGACCTCAGTGATTCTCTGATTGTTTCATTTCCTATTTTCTCGTACTGATACTCCTAGCACCCTTCTCAAAAATTTCATTTCACACACTCTCACCATAGATCTATGTTTGCTAGGTTCTAGGACTACTCCGTATATCAGGACTGCCATAAATACTGTGTTGTATATTTCAATTTTCGTTCTCTAGTGACCTGTCTTCTGTTGATAAATGATTTTAATAATGAGTACAATACCTTATTTGCGTTACTCATCTGGCTATTTATCTCCGCGTCTATATATATTTAATCCCACAACGTCTCAAGCAAGTACTGGTCTTATACTAGATAGTATACCAAATACATCAGTAGAGTGCAGTATTCCTAACACCTGCAGTATGTACCTCTTCCCGCGTACGGAGATTGAAATGCGTACAGCTATCCCGCATTTAAAAAACAAACATACAGCCAGTCCGGATAACGTTTCAGGAAAGCTTTTTAAAGTATTCTCCAACCTACTTGGATTATATCTTACATGCTTCGGATCATGAACTCATGACTGTTCTTGTGCTGCTGGATTTTTCTAAGGCCTTTGACATAGTGCCTCATAGTAAACTACTGGAAATACTGTCAAGTAAGGGATTTGGCTCGGATTCTTTAAAGTTATTGGCCAGCTTTCTCTCAAACATATCTCAGTGGGTGCGGGTAGGAAGTGAAACCTCTCTACCTTTAGGAGTAAAACAAGGTGTACCGCAAGATTCTATTTTAAGCCCACTTTCATTTTATTTTAATATTAAACATTCTAGAGCCCACTTGTACGCAGATGACATTCAACTGTACTGTTCCTTTGCAGCTTGTGATTAGGATGTCGTTATCTCAAATCTCAGCAATGACCTAGCGTCCATTTATTCAACGTCCTCTCTGCATTCGTTGACTATTAATCCAGCTAAGTCGAAGGTATTAATTGTAAGGGAGACATTTGCGCCACTCTGAGTACGCTAATCGACGTGAATATTAACAACTCTTCTATTCCAATTGTAAACAGTAAGATCTTCGGATTGATAATTGGTAATTCTTTCCGCTATCGAGACTTTACTGATAATTGCTTACGGCGGTCCTATACTAATTTTAGAAAATTATATCCGTTTCAATCAGTTTTGAATTAAGATATTAAAAAATTAACTTATGTAATTGTAATGTTTACTTTCTTGGTGTATTTGATTTGGAATACCCGCACTTACTTGTTTTTTTTTCTTCTCTTTTTTCTCTAAAATTAAGATTAGTATGTGGGCATAAATCTTGTTTCTCATTTTTATTTTTTAATTCGGGGATGGGTTAAAGCAGTGTACATCAATTTGATGTAACTGGGCCCCACCCTGAGGTTGTGTAACTATTTTCTTTTTTCTCTTGTTGGCATTTTTTTCTGTAAATTTAAAATGTTTACACAATAAAGGCATTTCTTCTTATTATTATTATTACTTATAACACCATTAACTTACTTCGTTAATTTGTTTTTTACACTCGGTATAGTTCCTAATTGTTTTAAAATCTCAGCACTCGCACCATAACAAGGACAGCAAAACCAATATTACTAACTACAGACCGATATCCTTAATACCAAGCTTTAGCAAAGTTTTTGAATTAGACGAACACAAAATTTTACACAGTACGATTACTGTGTAAACCATGCCAATGCATAGGTTTACAAAAAATAAAAAAGCAATTCCCTCTTTCGATCTTTTGCGATTTTAGTCAACGTTTTGACTGCGTACAACACGAAATCCTGATAGACAAGCTCCATTGTTATGGAATTAAAGGTACTGTAGCCAGGGGTGAAAATCGTTTTCCTACCACAGAAACGAATTGCTAGAATTCTAGAAAACCTAAATTCAACCGATTCCTGTAAACCGATATTTGTGGCATTAAAAATCCTAAAAGTTCCATCTTTATACATGTTAGAAGCAATTCACTACATACACAAGGATAAAAATAATTTTCCAACCAGCGACAGCATTCGTCAACATTATATTCGATGAAGCTAATCAGCAGATTACTTTATAACTACCAAGTTAAGGACATTATACATTGGGACGAAGGGCTGGAGCTTTGTGAACTTGGCACACTTCCTAACTTACAGACACCCTACAAATATTTCAGGTTTCCATTTATGTCAGGACTTTCAGAGAGTATAAAAAATATCTTTTAGGAATTCATACAGGGTCCTTTCCGAATAGCTAACTATAACTTAAAGACTATTTCATTAATTCCATCAAAATTCAAACAATCTACAGAAAAGGATCAATCAATAAATACAGTATATATATATTATTATTATGTTCAACGTTGTATATACGACAACAACAACTTCTCTCAGTTGTCACTTCGAGACTGCCACCCGTTGCTAACTAAATATCCCTCTTGCGGGGAAAATTGGAAATTTCTTCGTTACCATCCCTCCTCAGCCAACCGTCCTTGGAGCGAAGACATTATAGTTGAATTATAAGTCCAGATAATGATGAATAACGCTGGCCACGAGCGGTACCGCGCATCGGCGTAGAATCAGTTCGGACCGAGAGGAACGGTAGTATTACTTCGTCTGCGGAGCAGTACGGACATTTTTGCTGCCGGTCATTTGCGCAATTGTTTATCTGTCCTAGAAAAATTATGTTTTCGTCAGCAAAACGACCGCGGTCGGACAAACTTCGAAAATTTATTGCAGAAATTCCAGACTTAATATATGAAGGTGATAAAATTAAATGTGTAATCTGTAAAATCCCGTTAATGTGTTGGTCCAGACAACATTGTCTACGACACGTAAATAGTGAAAAGCATGTCTCAAAAAGAAATTGCGCGCGAGACATTGAAAAATGTATATTTAATTTATGCGTTACGTTTATCGCATGTAATATACCGTTTAATTTACTAGACAAGGAACCATTTATCTGCTTTTGGAATAGCTATTCGGAGTGCAAATTACCAAGTCGAACATCGTTACGAAGAATTGTGCCATCTGCGCGCGAACATATTGAACGAAAAATAAAATCGGAGTTGAAAGATCAAAAATTGTGGTTATGTGTCGACGAAACAACAGATCGGAAGAAACATTCTGTTCTTAATGTAATAGCACGCAAATTGGAACCTCATCAATCGGCACCTTCAATTCTATTAGTCTCCAAACGAATACAACAGTGTACTGCCGAAGTAATTTCAAAGTTAGTGTTAAATACATTGGACAAGTTTGAACTTTCAACAAACCAACTCTTGATGTTAGTGAGTGATGGTGCTGCAAACATGCTTTCTGTAGGCCGGTCTTTTAAAAAGCATTCTGCTAATTTGTTACATATTACGTGTAAAATTCATGCTCTCAATCTTGTGGCGGATAGTATCAGAAAATGTTATCCTGAGGTAGACGCTTTAATAGCGCATACCAAAGCAGTATTTGTCAAATCACCGAAACGTATTCGCGAATTTCACAGACCATGCCACCAGAACCTATTCTAACTTGTTGGGGAACATGGTTGCAGGCCGCGTTTTATTATCATAAATATTTTGACAATATTAAGAACGTGGTTTTACAATTCGATGCAAAGGAAGCTGCCGCTATCCAGAAAAGCCAGTCGAAATTTCAAGATAGTCAGGTTGAAGTGGATTTAATAATCATTCACGACAATTACTTCGGGCTAGCAGATGCAATAGAAAAATTACAAAATCCTGCGGTGCCGTTAGAAAAATCTCTACAAATAGTGCAACATGTTCACGCACAGCTATGCACGATTGAAGACGCAAAATATGTTTCTGTTCTAGAAAAATTTGAAAGTGTTTTTGAGAAAAATTCTGATTTTGGCACATTAGGACACATTTGTGAAGGTGCGTCAACAGAATCGTTAAGTTATTTGAAAGATTATTTTACTTACGCAAATATTACGTCACTAGATGTAGAACGTTCGTTCTCTGCATATAAACGCATTTTTTCCTCATGCCGTACTAGTTTTGCCGAAACAACAGTTGAAACATATCTAATGTTGCATATATTTAACAGACATTATTCACTTTGTGATTTCACGGAGGACCTTTAGAATGGTAAGTGTTTGAGCACGTGTTATTTAATTTTTATTTAAAAGATGAGCGAAATTATTTGGGGCAGCAAACATCTCTATTAGCAGAATAGCTCTAGTGGAACGCGAGGCCTGGTCGACTCTACGCTTCTGCGCGGTACCGCTCGTGGCCAGCTTTAATGATGAGTGTGGGTTGGCATGGACAAATCTACTCGTTAGTTAATTTTTCTATCCATTTATTTCGTCCAAATTAATGTAGAAGTCGTCTGGAATAAGCAACAGCGTAAATTGAAAGGTACAACAAATAATATTTCATCAATTAAATCTTTATCTGAAAGGTCTCTGTAAATTAGCAGTTGATTTTCTCATTTAAAGTTTGTTGGTGACAGTTTAGATCACAGAATCATCAACATACAACCTCCTGGTTAAGTCAGTGCATCCGTTCTCGTATGCTGTTTCCAGAAATAATATCATCGGATCGAAAGTCATCGTAAACGTTTCTATTTGGGTTAAATTATCAAAATTGTCTGTGAAATAAAACAATCGCCGGTATTTCGCGATTTAAAATAAAAGAAAGAAGAACGACGCCATAATTTTTTATCAATCTTTATTCGGCCTTGGTTGAATCAAAGTGTGTTTTAACTCCAATCACAATATAAGTGTTCGATTGTGTATTCGAAGTCTTTATTTGAAGAGAAAAGGGTTAAATCTCCAGAACAGGCAGTTTCCTGTAGTGGTTATATAAACAGAGGGTTTATATACATTGGCTTCGCTCAAAAGTTAAAGGTTAGTTACTTTTCAAATCTTGAAATTCGTTAATTTCATCTTACTGAGTTGGAAGTTCATTCAAAAATTGCCGCAAGGGTATCCAGGGATACCCCCGAACCTACAAGAATCGTTTATTCAATTTAAAATTAGAAAATTTAACAAAATTTGAAAAAAAACTCCCGAGAAAGATATTTCAATATATATGTAAACCTTAGTTCAATTTATTCATTACTATTACATTTAGGCAATAACATAAAAAATAACGTGTCAGATTCCCTGACGACATTCCATTTATAATTGTAATTTCGTTCTTTACAGAATGGAATTTTTAACCGAGGATGTATATTCATTCTTTTGGCTGTAGTTCTTTCGTATATAAGAAATATTAATATATAAAAAATTTGTATATTTACAACATTGCCGATTTCGCATTTTGTGTCCATAAATTGTCTTATGTAGATACATTTTAAAGAATTAAAAAAAAAGAAAACTGTTTAGTTTTATTATTATATTTTAATATTAAATTTATAACCAAATCATATAGTTGATTAGTACGTTTATCAAACTAAGGATTCCTGTTCATGATCTTCTGAATCTGATTTCGCTGGCTTCCTTGACTCCAATGTAAGTTGTTTTTCTTTTGTTCAACTGTTTCAATTAGTTGTTTAACTTTATGTTTTCACTTCTGTAGTAAACATCACTGAAGAAGCTGTGAAATAAACAGCGAAAGCTCTGATGAATTAAAAAGGAGTTTCATTACAACACTACCCGCTGTCTCACCCCGTTATTCACCGGAATTGTACCCTAGCGTCGTACAGCAGTACTCCTACCAAGATTATATTCGCCATGCCTGCGACTTTTGTACCTAGATGCGATTTGTGTCTGACTGATAAAAACCTACAGTACTTGGCTAAAAAATTGTACAAGCTACCTGATTGCTTAAGGAGCGCAGCATCATTCAAGCGAAATGTAAAAAAAATAAATAAATGTTACTGTGTTAGTGTTGACGATTGTTCGGAGGACGCTATGTGTTAATCCATTACTTGCAGTTTATATTCTTTCTATCATTTGTGTTTAGTTTAATGGAGGAGGTTTTATTTTTATTATTGCTCTGTACTTTCCTTTGACCAATTCTGTTATCCATATGAATACCTGGAATTAATAAAGATAATGATTATTATTATCATCATGAGACAAGTAATACTTGTCTCATCGTTATCTGAACATCTTTATCTTCACTTCCCATTATTTCTGTCTTCTTTGTACTAATCTTCATATTATCTAAACTCAGTTCGTTTTTCCAACACATTATATTTTCTTGCAAGTTCTCTTTTGACGATGCACATAGTATGAGATCATCAGCATACCATCAGCTCTTTTATTATTACCGATCGTAAATTTCTATAACCTAGCGTTACTCCTTTAGTCCCAGCTTTTACTTCTTTAGTTACCTCATCCATTGCTATAATAAATAAAAGCCCCCTTGCCTAACTCCTTCTTTTGTTTCAAATGTCTGTTGTGTTCAAATTATTCCTCATTATATTGTTAGTTCTTTTATATATACACTGTATTGTTTCGATCAGATCCTTTGGTATACAAACCTTTTTAACACATTCCAAATTTTATCTCTATCTATCCCATCAAAAGCTTTTTGGATATCTATAGCACACGTACATATTGTTTCTCCTTTTTGAATTATTTTCTCATTAATTTGTCTCAGCGTGAATAGCCACTCCTGTGTATTTCTACCTTTTCTAAGTGCATCTTTAGTTATCTATCACGTTGTTAAATTTAGTTACTGTTGTTTTCAATACAGATGCCTCGTAGTACAGAGTGTGATGTACAACCATTAGCGTACCACCTTTTTCACACAGACAAAAATTACATGCATGTAGAAAACAAGTTAGCATGTTATCCCATCTTACTACTTACCGGTGTTGTAATGTTGGCGATGTAAAAAGCTTATATACCCCGTAGGGCCGTTACCACACTAAAAAAATAAAACTAACTGTTAACAGATACTTATTCGTAAGTTTTTATATTTACATATTTATCTTTCGAATATATTAATTTTAATCTTACAGTTTTCTTATATTAAATTAGAGATTATTCTTTCATACAGCTAAAAAAATTTTTACTTCATTAGTCGCATTACAAAATTTACGACATTTTAAAAACAAGACACTGTCTTGTTTCAAAAGAAATACAAACTTTTGTAACAACTTTAACAAGGAAAAAGGACGTAGAAAAGAACAGCGATCCATTTTGATTGCTTAAAATTGTAGAATATTCCTTATAATTAGCGAAGTCATCCAGCTTAAGCTCTTTCCGATAAAACAACTAAGTCTAAATGCGAATTCGTATTAATGAGTAAACGTGTCCTTTTCTTCCGTTACTTTTCCAAGTGTCAATCAGATTTTTAATTCCTTGCTTTTCAAACGAAGGTAATGGTGTAGACAAGAGCTTAAATCAATTAAAAATTATACACACTACAGGTTAAGACAATATGCGGACAGCTGTTTAATTAATTTAGAAATAAAAATGTCAAGCTGTTTAAGATGCATAAATGCAAGTGTACACAGAGTAGGGCATATTGCCTATTAGACTTGCTATTAGTAATTTTGGATTAGTTTACTTTAGTCGGTGCATTTTGCATTACCTTTTGTATTTTCAACGTAGCATAAAATCAGCGTAGTCTATTGATTTGTCTCTATTCGTAGCAGAGTGAGAACGTGTTCTAGTTAGAAATCGAAATGTAACAATTGAATTAGTTCTGTGTGTGATTACTGGTTCCGAAGTTTGATGAAGTTCCCGATCAACTGTGAATGTCAAAGTTTTGTTAGCAGTGACATATTAATATCGAGTCTTCTGAACCTTACTTCGAATTTATCAAGCTTGGTTATTGTGACATTAGATATTAAACTTAAAGCTGCAATTTGTTAAGTTAGTGAATATGTAAACCTATTCCATATTCTTCCTCAAGTGCCTAGAAGTGCCATTATAATAACCGTCGGTTCTGGTAGGATACACCACAATTGTGGTAAAATTTACTATACATCTCTGTGTTCTTTTCTCAATCTTTATCAATGAATTTCTGAATTGCCGTGGAACACTATGTAGGGACATAATTTTGTATGCCAATGACACAAGTTTGATCACGACTAGTAAAAACTTGCATGAGCTACTTCTAACTACTAATGAGGTACTTATCAATGTACAAAAATTGATAAAGGCTGACAAACTAAATGCATATTATATCGAAATAGCCTAAAGTATAATATAGCCGATATATCTTTAAACAATAAGACCAACCTAACAAACTCGGCCAAAATCCTTGGTGTAACTATTGATGACGCGAATTGGGACTCGCATATTGACCTGTGTGTATAGAACTCTCAAAAATATGTTTCGCCCTGTATCAGTTACGAAGGTGTTGTAATGCATATGTTGTTAGAACCTTCTATTTTGTCAATTGGTACACTAGAGTGAGTTATGGAATTCTGTGGTGGGGTCTAGGTAGCACTGCAAGTAGCGTTTCGGTTTTACAAAACAGTTCTCAGTAACAAAGTACATCAAAATCGAAGAATCGACTTTTATATCAAATGCGAATGTGTAACACGGCCTAAATCAGCGTTATGTGCGATCATATAGTGTTATAGTAAACAAAATAATAATGTTGCAAAATTTAAATAGTGTAGTCTTTTGGAAGCTTACTGTTGGTTTTTGCCTCCTAGCCTAGTTTACCTGTGACCAATTGCTCCCTGCTCAGTTAATTTCGCCTAGGGCCTGACTAACATGTGGAGCTACCGTGGCACTTAGGATGTCATGCTCCTGAAGAAGCCGCGTACGATTAAGGCCGAAACGATTCCAGTTCATTATTTTTGGTTCTCGTTACATGTTCTACACCTAACCCTACAGTTATCACCGACCCTAGGCATGGAGACCTTTGTTATTACAAGGAAATTGATTTTGAAGTTTTAGTAACTATGATTTATTATTTAATTTTAAGTGTGGGGTATCAATAAATCGATTTTTTCTATGCCTAACGGGTGGAGCCGGTATGTATATGAGAAATAACTTTGAAGAGTGAACCTATGGATAAACGTGGTTATCTTAGTTATTTACGTCATTGGAATTACGATGAAATATTTATAATTTAGTTGGCAAAATGCCTAAACGGCAAATTACACACTTGTTTGCTGATGAAAATATTTCTCAAACTATCCTATTTCGAACAATTCGAGAGAGGAAGGTGTCAAAATCTACCGAACAGTGGTCGGCCACGACAGTTAGCTGCAGCCAGATCCTAAAAAAGGTTTTTGTACCTTACTAAAAGCCGTGTTGGAGCGTCTACCCGTAAATTTGCTCGTCGCTTTCACGTGTCTCACACTACTATTATTCGAGAGATTAAAAGAAATAATGTAAAGCAGGAAAAGACAAAACTGGCCAGATTATACCCAAGCTCAATTTTAGAGAATTTCTGGATGTGGCCGATCTTTGAGAGACATGTGTTTTGTTGGAAACATATTCATTGTGCATGATGAACAATATTTTTCACTTTCCCACGAGGATGTTCCTCGTTATGCTCTTGTTACACTAGAAAGGTTAATGAGACACCCGACGAAGTAAGATGCAAGACAAAAACCAAACTCTTAGAAAAAAGTGTTAGTCTGGTACGCTATTTCCGAGGGAGGCGTTCCTAAATCCTACAGCATGTGAGAGAAAAAAATAATAACCGCTAACCTTAACTGTGAACGTTGCTTGGTGAAATTGGTTGACCTTATCAATCTACATCACCAAAATTACGAAAACATGTTCTGACCAGACCTAGTTTCAAGTCTTTACGCCCGAGAAGTGACATAATCGTCGGAAGCGCACAACATACCTTTTGTGCCTAATGCGCATGATCTGCCAAACGTGCCTGAAGGTGGATCTCTAGAAACATTTCGGGGCCTATTGACTGAGAAGGTTTACGAGAATGGTTGGGAGACCCAAACTGGGGATCAGTTAGGGAACAAGATCCAAACTAATCCAATTGTACGCTTACAGAAATCATATTTTTTATTTTAACCTATTTTGCTCATACGACGGCATTGATCTATTGTATCTCCCCATTTATGTCAATAGAAAAAAATAAGATTATAGTAGAGTAAAGTACATACCTTTAGGTAATATATCCATTGGTAATTGTCCGACTCCACGCAATGCAAGTGCTACTTTTATCTCAAGTTGCATCCTCATTAAGGGGCATTAAGATAACCCACCCAAGAAAAGTATTACGATAATAAATAGGTAATAGCGTCTAGTTTATGAGATCAATCTATTACATTTCTATGCACTCGTGAAGTACAGCATAAATGGGCGCATTGTTCCTACGATGAAGTTGGAATGCGGAGTACGGTATACTCGGGCATACCTGTGCTGTGATGTAGCTACGACATAATACTGTATACTCGGTCATATCTGTCGTTCGCTGAGATTAAATTTTAGACGTCCAATAGTCGCTCCACCGAAGTTACTATACAAGGTAATATAGTCACACGTATCTGTCCTTCGAAGTAGTTAATTGTTTAACGTCTATCCGTCTGAATTTTCGAAGTTTCCAGTGTAGGTGCTACTGGCAGCTCCGACGTAGTTATAAACATTTAATTGACTTTTGAGTACTCTCCCAGTGTGTGAGTATTTAGATACAGTGGTTTGCATTAGAATACATTAAATCAATTTTTACATAAAATACGTACAGGCGCATATTGTAGTAAATATAAACGTCATATACATGGATTTGCAAAGTAAAACAAATACAGTAAAGAACCTGCTAACATAAATAAAATGTTAACAGTCCTTAACAATAACGATTTAATAGATGTGAAATTACCTTCTACTATCGAACCTAAGATAATTAGGTAAAGTAGCTTTATGCTACTTAATTGCGACTGCTTTCCAAAATTCTCATAATTTTCAATGGGCATATTTTATCAGGATATCACGGTTCTACATTATCATCGTATTCTGTTATTTTATCAACGTCTATGACGTAAAAAATATGGATCTAATCGAACTAATCTAACAATAACTATTTGCAATGCCATTATTTCCCGCCTAATCCTACCAACTCAGCTTTAACACTGCTGTTTGCCATCAGTAACGCATTTCTTTTCATTGTAGCCGGGTTGATGGAATAAAATCTTTCTTCCGATCGGTGCTCAGTTGGTGAACATTAGGCCTACGAACAGTCTGCATTAGCTTTATCCTCAGAATTACGGCCTCCTGCTGGAGTTACATTCATTTAAGCGGCCCAGATATTTCCTCCACCGCAACTAGATGAATTCCATAGTGCGAATTGCGCCGCTATTCACTTTGACGACTGTGGTTTCAGCTAAACGTCGGTCATTTAACCCCTCCGGCTGGAATTAGAGGAACTAAAACGGCGTCTCTACGCGAACGCCTAAGTTTGCTGATCTTTATTTCTCTTAATCTACCTAAACCGTCAAGTCGACGCAGACTATACATATACATAATTGCAGCATCTAAGTGTCCTGGATTCTACCTGCCTGTAATGTAGATATGTGCTTACTGGGACAGATTTATTGTCACTGCTTTTTGCCACCAAACATGCTTAAATGTACAGCTTAATTACATCGGATTAATCTTTAATTACTGATTCAAGTTCAAGATTTTTTTGTAGTTAAATATTTTTAAGGGGCAACACTATGTTTATTATGATTGAAGGTATAAATTTCGGCAATATACATAATTTGCTATAATAAAGCAACTATAACAATTTCAAATGTTATTACATCGTTTTGTTTGTTGTCCAAACCGTTTAATGGTGCCTGACAAGCTACGTGAATTGTCTATCCAAAGTTGTATTTTTTTAAATGGAATGTGCTATATATTACTGCATTTTTAAAATCCTCGTTAAATTCTGAGGCAAATGTAATAAGGTATTATTTTCAAACTGGCTACTAGTGTTTCTTTAAAAAAGTCGACATTTACAGAAATCGTTATTTCTTCGGAAGTATGCATTCGATAGATTGATTTTTGGTATCTATATTAGGCATAAAAGGACCCAATATATACGCGCTTATGTTATGTTGTATACAAGTTGGTATACATATTTATTGTTAAAAAGTTTTAAGTTTCAATGTATTAAAGATATTTAGGTGCCTAATAGAGTTGTTATAATCCCATAATTGTAGTATATTGGGAAAATGTGAAATTACGGCGAGAGAGCGAGTAGGATATTGAGTGGAATCTGATCGATTTGATGCGGGTCGCGTGTTAGCACTTAGTACGCTTCTAACAACGTTGGGATGTACACCTACTGTGTGCAAAAGCGCACGTAATAATTTGAAGTCAAGGTCACCTGGAAATAAGTATTTCGCATATTTATTTTGTAGTTGCTATGAAGCTTAGACGAAACTAATAAACAATTGTAAAGACTAAAGTAAAATCAGATTCTGATGAAATAAAAGAAAAGAAAAATAAATATTCCAGAAATTCTTACTAAGATCGTCCGCACATAATGCAGTCTACCTCGTAACTAACCACATCAGTAACTGTCGTGAGCCGTCGACTGCCGCTAACCCCTTCGCTTGTAGTGAATCATTCATTCGCGTTTACCGTTGTCGCATATACGCTTCTTCGTATAACTAGACATTTTCTTTCTTTATGTGTATAATTTTACAGATACATCTTTAAAAAAATTATCGATATACAGGTGTCCCAGCCTTTTGGAAGTGTAAAATTGCGCGTCTTGTGTAAATAGTAGAAAGTTGAAATTTTCTGATGACATAATAACCATTGTAGGGTATCGTTCAAAAATATTCCCGTGTGTACTGGGCAATCGATAAGTAGTGAACCACTTGTTATTTTAAATAAAACGTCCCTTATATTATTACGTATTTGGTTTTACTATCTAGAAACTAACCAATATAATATGGATCCCGCCTGTCTATTTCTAACAGATTTCGAGATATTTATAATTTTGTCTTCAATCTCCAGTCAAGTTTAGATACATTTATTTCCTTCCAAAAATCCGAAATACAAATACGTTTTAACAATAATTTTTACAAGATTAAATTACATACTTTGCTCTATCTAGATTGTATTAGAATGCTTTCGAAATATATGGAGCTTCGAGTGGAGCTCCCTGATTCCTCTAGTGTGGTGAATCACCCCGCATTCTTCCTCCGCTTGTTATAACCTCTTCCCTGTTTTGGCTTCGCTTGCAAGTCTGGTCCATTCCTCTCTATCTCTAATTTTGCTTGTCCAGTCCTCGCCTTCTACTATCCATACGTCGTGCTCCACCTGGTCCTGCCACCTTGACCTTAGTCTTTCTTTTGGTCTACTTACACCCGGTTTCCACTCGCTGATCTTTCTTATTGTCGCGTGGGGCTCACGCCTTTTCATGTGTCCGTACCAACGAATCCTATGTGCTTTTATAACATTTACTATATTTTCTTTTACTAGGTTTTCAATTTCAAAATTCATTAGCTGTGGTCCTTCTGGTGTTCTTTTCGGCCCTAGTATTTTTCTCGTTATCTTACGTTCAAAGATTTGTAGTTTTTCTTCGCCTTTTCTTGTTAGACACATGGCTTCGCTTGCATAGATTACTACTGGTCTGATGCATGCCTTATACACTTTAATTTTCGTGTCTTTACTAAGGTCTTTATTGCGTAATAACTTTCTGTAAATGTAGTACGCCCTGCTTCCAGCTTGAATACGTTCTGCGATCTCTTCACTTCGTTCATTAGTTCCGCCGACTATCACTCCAAGATATTTAAAACTATTAACTTTTTCAAACTTGTACTGTCCAATTGTAATATCTGGTACGTTTTTTTTTTGTTGTTGTTTAGAGCTTAGCATATGTTTTGTTTTTTTCTCATTTATTTTGAGTCCCCTAATTTGTGCTTCTTTATTTAACATAAGTAAAACTTCCGTCATACTTCTTTCATCTCGTGCTACTATAACAATATCATCAGCGTAGGCGGTGAGTTGTACTGATTTATTGGCGATGATGAGTGTATACTGGGCAATCGATAAGTAGTAAACCAGTTGTTATTTTAAATAGAACGCCCCCTATATTATTACGTATTTGGTTTCACTATCTAGAAACTAACCAACACACGAGGGATAATCGTAAAATAAGGTTCCCATATTTTAAAAAAATAGATAGCATTCTTTATTTCCTTAACATTATACATCGTTTTAAAGGTAAAAACTTAAGCTATTTTTCGACATAATCGCTATTTCTATCTAAGCATTTTTGCAGACGGTGCTCCAACTTCTGTATCCCCATGTCGTAAAATTCTGCCGTCAGTCCTTTCAAGAATCTTTTCAATTATGGTGTTGGAAATCTCAGGAATCCGAAGAGCGAGTTGCCGAATGGTGACCCTCCGATCTTCAAGCAGTATGCTCTCGACCTTTTCAACGATTTCCTCTGAAACTGACGGTCTTCCGCTCCGCTCTTCATCGTGAATTTCCGTCCGACCTCCAATGAATTCCCTACACCATTTGCGGACATGTTGAACAGCTATACACTTTTCTACATAAACTTCGGTTAATTGGCGATGAATGTCTATAGGTGAAACCCCTTTCCCGTTTAAAAAACGTATCACAGCGCGAATTTCGCACCTGGCGGTAGCGGCGATCGGGAGTTCCATCTCGGACGGCTGCCTAACCAACACAGCGACGTAGCGAGACGGGAGTGGTACGCACATAGAGTGGTAGAGCTGCTGCACACGCCAATGTTGTCGGATTTCGCCTAACACGTCTTAGTGCTGCTGTAGGGCTTTGAGAACCTTATTTTACGATCATCCCTCGTAATATGGATTCCGCCTGTCTATTTCTAACTTCGAGATATTTATAATTTTGTCTTCAATCTCCTAAATTTAGATACATTTATTTCCTTCCAAAAATCTGAAATGCTAATACGTTTTAGCGTAAATTTTTACAAGATTAAATTACATACTTGGCTCTATCTACATTGTATTAGAATGCCTACGAAATATATAGAGTGCTCAATATAGAACACTAAACTTTACCAAATTCAAATTCCATAAACGTTGTTTTTTTAAACAGCACCACCTATTTTTTCTATATCCACCGTATGGAAAATTTATATCTCTAGGCTTTTGCATAATGGTGCATATGTCTAACATTGAAAGTAGGAAAGGTATTTGCAGTTAACCGCGTGTCCTACATTTGGATATTGCATCCTACTGATTTCTGATGTTGGTGCTGTTTGGTTACTATGACAACAGTAAACAAAACATACTAACATTACTGTTCTTAATTTCATTTGAAGTAACAAGGTAGGTGCCTGGTTCACTAGTTATAAATCACTCTATATATACGAAAATATTTTGTTTATACTCGTTGAGATCTATTATGTCAACAGAAAATCTTATCTTCCTACTATTTACACAGTAGCGCATTTTTACAATTCCAGTAGGTTGATTGATTGTTACCACAAGCAAGATGAGTCCTTACATCCTTAACACTGCGGCCTAATGGGACCATTGTATTATTCCTGCTTTGGTTTCGTTTTACTCAAACAGGTTGGTTCCCTCAATCAGGTGTAAGAGCCTATGCAATAAATCTTTCTCCGGTGATAGATCAATTGCGCTTTGCATAGCAAATCTGCGCATTCGAAAATAATATGATATGTCTCGTATCAATACGATGTTTGGTAGGTTAAAAGTAACTACAGAAGATTTGAAACACTTTTAGATTCAACGAAATTGTGGTGCGGACGGCTAATGATCGTGGCAATCGATACCTATGTGGAAGCGTAAGCTTATTCATTTTATTTTTCATAGTTTTTCTGTCGTTAACTAATGTTATAAATAAAGATTCCGCTAGATAATAGAACAATTTTGTATAAATATATTGTAACAGTTAACCAAACCTAAAAACGGTTTTAACATTTTTGGTCACTGACGCATTAACTATCGACTGAATTTAACGGTTGTATGTACACAAATCATCTTTATCCATTTTATAACCCAAATACTTTATAGCATGATATGTAATCTTTGAAACCAATAAGTACTTGCTCAACTAAATAAACGCTCTTTCCGATTAGAACCTGTAATTGGAGTATGATTTGAGAATGCTATTTTTTCAATAATCTTTTGCAATTAGCAGGAGCGCACGTAATACCAAAAGGTAAACTAGTGTATTCAAATTCGGCGTTTCGCCCATCAATAGTACAACATGCATTATTAATATGTTGCAGGCATGGATAATCAATTATTTCACAATTTTTAGTGTAAGTTATTCCTTTGTAACCGTATAACGAAAGCTGAAAACTAGGCTGAAAAAAGTTGGCCAAGTCTTAAATTTTGAATAAAATGCAAATTCAGAGTACGGCAAAACATCAGAAATTGAAACTAGGCGTGAGTATAGGAAAAAAGACACCAAATCACCTATGCTTGAGGAGGTGAACGTCTACGTTTACTGAAGATATACATGCGAAATAATACTGGAATATAGATATAGATATATTGATGTTACAGAAATTTACCAAAAATAGAAATTACTGTTGAAGTGGGAGTAATGAAGAAACTATATTCCACAGTAAGCGGATTGCTCGCAGGAAACTGTAGATTAAAAAAAAACACAACTTCGCTTGACCCCAACCGCTTTGATTAGTTTGAGGATTTGCTTTCTGAACTGAATAAACTTACCAACAAAAAAGGTTAGGCATATGACTGTCGAAGCGCATAAGCTGATATTTAAAGCGCTTAAGACATATTACTGGATCTATTAGTTGTATGGGAGTTTTCAGAAAATCATCTGTGTTGCCGTTTGTCAGACGCAATCACTGGGAAAGCTCGCTGTCAAAAAACGAAACAAAAATAAATACCGTGCTAAAGCCTAGGACATAAATAAGTGAGTTTACAAGCAAAAGAAGAAAAAATGATCAGTAATAATTCGAAAATGAAACCTTGGGCCAAGTAAAATGGGTTATGGGATATTTTATTGATGATTTTGTTCCTCTATCGTATAAAGGTTGTATGTTAAGTACTCAAAAGTAAATGTGTAAAAGATTTATGAAAAATTGCGATGTATTCATCAATCAATAATGAATAATTTAATTCTGAGAACATTTGTTTTATTGTTTTTGAGCTGAGTTGTTTGTACAGAAGTAAGAAAAGCCCGAATGAAAACAATAACGCTTACTTGTAATGGAAAAGGCAGTTACAATCGATATAATTTAAGAATTTGCAGTTAACATTCTCTTACTTAATTAATTGATCACTTACGATAACTAATAGCGAAATATTTTACCCAGTTTTACGAATCTGTCTGCCTTAACTAATGCTTAACTAATTCGTTGCATTGTCTATCGCATCTATCTGTTTCACGGATGGCTAGGAACGTAGACTATGGTTATGGTGAAATTAATGTAATTAGTAGTATCCTCCGTAAAATATCCCTATTTGTTAAGTTGACTGGAGTACGGTTTGGGTTGGATAATGAGTCGGGACCGCAGTGCTACCAACGTCCTCTCGTGGGGCGAAGCGTAAAGACCTGGGAACAACCAATTAGCATACAATACTTAGAGTACCATGCTCGGATGGATGTTTCTGGACTGCGGAGAAATGGAAGGCCTTTCAAGGTTGTAATTGGATCAAAGTAATTCTGTACGGTTACTAATTTAGATATAAACCGAGTTTCAAATGGATAGCTCTGTATTGTGTGCCAATATGTATAAATGTATCTACAGTATGATTCATATACGTAGGTGGTTTTACACTGTGAAACTTCCATGCAGCACGAAGAATGCTATACTTAATGATTTTATTACCATTACTATTTTAATAAAGGCTGTTACGTTTTTACAAATTTGTATTAAAATACCTTGTTAGATCAGTGACAAAATATTGTTAACATGATGCTTCGAAATTACATTTTGTAACTACTAAATTTCATGGAATGATTTCGTTATTCGTCATTTCATCACGGTGTGGTGCACATCAAGAGTGGAGTCACAGTACATTGCAGCATTAGATGCAGTTTAAGAAATTGTGTGGCATTATAGTTTGTGTGTTGTTACCTGCATCTGGGCATTTCAATCTGATGGTTTTTTCGGAAAGCACGTGACGAGCTATTTACTTACCAAGACCAAGCGAACATTCACAGAAAAGATCATACAAAAAGTAATTCAAAATTTCGGAAAACGTGTGCAATTGTGCATTAATGAAAATGGCCAGCTATCTGAACACTTGCTGTACTTGTTGGTTTACTGTATTGTTTTCTATTATTGTTACTGTTATTGGTATTTTCGTTCATTGTTACAAATAAGCTGCAGAACTTACGCAAACTTTGCAAAAACACACCCTTAATTTATAATTATAAAATATCCCGTTGGTTTTTATTCAAATTCCTGTTAACATAACCTTTACGCGGCTTGGTCAATGACCCATTCTCGACAAAGTTTCTACCAGGATTTAGAAAAATTATACGATGTGGCAACTGTGATTCTGGATACTATTGTAAATATCTTCTGCTCACTGTTGTATTTCGGTTCGATGCATAAAAAATAATTAACAAATCTCGTTTATTTTCGTTGGAGTACGACATTTTTCTATTACTAGTCAACGACAATTGAAATATTTGACAGTTTGGAATTTCAGGGCTACCCTATTTAATTTTAAAATGTATTTTTGGTCAATATATCATATAAAATACTTTTGTCAATTTGTTGCACATGATTGAAATCAGAAAATACTCTTTCTGACGGCCAGATAGAACTGAAACGTCATAGTCCTAGTGGCTCCAAAAATCTATTAGATTTAAATTTTAGCCAAATTATAAAAGTGTTCGTGGCCCCTGTTGTCTATGGTCGCTCTTTTCGTGTTGATTAAACGTACCCATCAATGTCTTGCAGTTCTATGTTTTTGTATCTGTATGAAATGATTATTGATATCAGCAGATCTGTAAATTTACGTTATGGCACTTCTTTCAAAAGTCAATAATAACTAAAACATAACTAATTTCACACTATTGAATTTGTAATTTATTACACACAACTGTTCGTCAATCTTGTATGGTTAAGTAAAGAATGCATTCAACTACTGTTAGTAGCAACCACAAAAAGCAAGATGAGAAACGAAACGATTTAAGAAATGAAAGTTGCAATTTTTGTTTTTGATAAATAGGGGGTACAAATTTTCCTCATTCTTCTTATCTTCACCAAAGATGTACTTTAAGATATGTACTATAATGTTACAAATTACAACATTAAACGTAGTCCTTAGCGCCAGGTATAGTGCGTTCAACCAGCTACCTATGTCCACTCAACCAACACCAAAGTTTCAATGACTTCTTTCTCAGAGTCTTCAGCACCTTTTATAGCCTTGGGTTTCCCTCTCCCTGGTGCGGTAGTGTTAAAGTGATAAAGTTATCTCCCTACAGCGACGACCATGGCAAATCTTCAACTTTAACGAAATATTTTCCTACAACAAGTCACAGTATAAATTCAATGGCATCTCTGTCATAATTTGGAAAATTAAATATCTTTCGAAAGAAAGTAATCATGTCTGTCAATAAAATTTAATATTGTTTATGTGTTGGTAGTGTCAAATTTCCAAGATCATTGGGTTATATATCCTAATTGGCCGTGATTAAACAATCACTATTGCAAACAAAGGAGCCAAGGAGCGCTTACAATTTCTTAGTTTAGCTAAAACTATCGTTGTAAAGTCACGTGTTTGGCTAAGTGTTCCAAAATACGCGGGATTCGTGTATGTAAAATACAAACATAGAGTCTACATTGAAACGTCACAATTTGAGGTTAGTTTTCTCTTTTCAAATTTAACTTTTGAAAAACATGGAAACCGTGTGTGTTAATTCTTTAATTTAAACAACCGAAAGAGTGTCTAGGGACACTCCCGGACCTACAGACCGTAGATTTCACTAATTAATTTAGAATATGCAATTCTTTATAACATTACAGTATACATTAGATTACCCAATTCATGCGAACAATTACATACGTTTCTCAAGAATCCTGTTTCAAGTTTTCCTGTGACATTTGACAAATTAGTATTTTCTTCTGGCCACACCAAAATACGTATGACATACAACGTCGTTTGGACAACGCAGATGCATTTGCTAACGCGATCATGAGGGCACACAAGCTCGACAGAGACGGAATTGGTCCTATTCAGCATTACTAGCAATATCTGTGATCTTTCATAACAATCAATCATCGTTCCGGACCGACGTTGCGGTTTAGCAAAGGCTAAACTGAACGGCGGTCGGCACAGAATTGTTGTCTCGGCAATGAACGCCAGCGTTTGTTTTATGCAGGAGTGATTTATGTTCTAGTACCACCGCGCTTGGACACTGTTTACTTTGATTTCGAACGTAATATAAACCCGTTCGGAGTTCTCGGGGGCTGTATCTTTCCTTGGATGTACTACATTAAATGTTTCGTTTCAATATCAAATGTAATTAGAAATTATTAAACCACTTTGTTTCTACATACACATACACAGGTACATGTACATATGTATCTGCTTGTAGAAAATTGTTCCATTTCAATAGATGAAAGAAAAGCGTTAATTTAAGGGATATTTACATAGAATTCTTTCCTACAACTACACGAATGAATTTGTAGCCAGCGCGCTAACAGTGAAAACGAAATTTTGTGTTGTAGTTTTAATGTGGTAGCCAAAGCTGCAATTTAACCTTTCTTTCCTTGCAGAGAATATCATCTGAGATTTACTGAGATCGAAGGTTAATAGATGACACACTTATTCCAGTGTGAGAGCACTCTAAAATGGCCATTATACCTCTCGCTCATATTTTAACGTTAAGTACGCGGCAAGTGTTTGCCTGTCAAGCTGTGGCTTCAATGAAGTGCTGCTGTGATCAAGATCTCTGCTTCTTAAATGTTCTGAAATCATATGAAAGTATAGACTCCACAATTTCCAGAGCAACTTTAAGGAAGTTTGGTCACCTACGTAGTACTTCTCAGAATAGTTGTCTATCTGTCGCTCTTTGATGCTAACGCAGACGTACAAACCAAAAACCAGAATAATGCTAATACAGCTCCTCATAGTATTGATGGAATCATTCACGGCAAAAGCAATGTGAGGAAAGGAAACATTAACCAACGGACATGTTTCTATTTACCCGGTGTCATCAGCGTTGCTCTGAGTGTTTCTCTACCTCATCTTGCCTCTGGGCTTATATCAGTATCCTTCGAAATAACGAGCAAGATACCTCTTGACGCCATCTAGTGCCAAGAGGTACACGCCTGTCATCTAAAAAACAACGGTAAAAACCGGGTACGGTTCCTAGACTAACTCTCGAGCAGTTGTTGAACTGCTGATGACGCCGGGTAGGCAGAAACATGTCCGTTGGCTAGTGTTTTCTCTCATTATTTGGTTCTCATTATTTGGTTATTGTTATGTTTCCAGGCATTTTTGATGTGTACAAATCAAAGAAAATTTATACATGGAAACGTGATATATTCCACTTTGTCGATTATAATTAAATGGTATATTTTAATTTTTAAGTTTTTATTTTTTAATTCGTTAATGTTGATCTTCAATTCAATCCTAATCTTCATTTCAAAGAAAACAATGGACACTAGTTTTCTTCAAGAATGCCCTTCGACATGGAAGACCAATATATTATATTTAACAGCCTGAACGATTCTTAGGAATTTAAAAGCTGGTAATGATTAACCTGAAAGACGTATTAAATGAATGCAAGATTTTCATGGGCTGTTAACTTTAGATGGAAAGCAAAAGCAGCTTGTTTTGTGTTGCGTTCAAGAACATCGTAAACTGTACCTAGATTGTAATAGAGAAAAGAAGATATCCAGACGAAACTGAAAACCATAATGTACTTTAGAGAGCATAAATCTATTCAATTTTAACAACAATTTAGTAATCATATATTAATCAATAACTTTTAATCCTACGGAACCTACCTTCCCCCAGTATTTAAATTTGGCGTCCAATTCGACACGGATTAATGTCATCCTATTCAGGTGGAATTTTGTTTTTCACGAGAAAAAAGAAGGAAAAAATATGGGAGTCGAGAGCAAAAACGTTCACAAAACATTTCTTTTCCCCCTATATAAGACACTCTAATATAAAGTGTTCATTCAGATCATTACTTTGAAATAACTTATTAATGCTGTCTTGTTTGGAAACACTAGGATTATATTGAGATCTAGTTATTTATGTTGGAAACAAAATATTAAGATCTAGCACGTAGAACAAGGCATGTCCGCAAACTAAATTTCGGTGGTGAACGAGGACGAGTCCTAAGAGGTCGACGTTACTGAAACAAACCCGATCGAAGTACTTCGATATTAAATTACTACACAATGCACTCATAAAGCAAATACATGTAAATACATTTTTAGCTAAACAGATAACTGTCTTGGAAAACCTAAAAGCCTAGGACATACTGATTTTGTTTGTAAATTGTAGTTTTCTTGAAATGTTTTTCAATATATACGGTGATTCACTTAATAGCAGTACAGTCATGATTTTGTTTTGTTGTATAGGTGATTGGCAAAAGCGTTGTACTTGGGTTTTTTAACGTTTTCGTTAATTTATACTGTTTCTTAATGGCAGAGCCCTTTTTATCTTCATAAAATCAACTCGTCTTTAAAATGAAAATAATTTATGCATTTTACCCATAGAATGATACCTTTTCAGAATTACTTGTTGGTGGAGGACCCGGAAATAAAAAAATATGTGGGTTATTCTGTAAAAAAAAGATGTCGATGAAGTTATTGGTCCGACATGAATTGCGCTGTGTATTGAAAACAATTGAAAAAAAAACACAAATTAAAAACAAAAATCGTTGCGGGTACTGAGAGGTTGTTAGAACAAGTGAATTAGAAAATTTGTGAGGACAGGATTACATTTTCTTCAGTTTTCGAACAATGACGATTACGTAATAGGTCTGCTACTTCCCTTAAGTTCAAGTTAAATGGATCTAAAATTAGTGGTTCTAGACAAAGATATCCTATCGATTCACTTTTTTATAGTTTAAAGCCAAAAATATTGTATGTAGTCTTTTACGTCAACAATGGAATATTCTGTGCGGGAGCTGCTTCTATCAATGTCTTTCGTAGTTTTTTTGGGATAATTGTGCGGGGTTTTTCTTTTTATTTTGACCACTACTATTTCCGTTACTACTGCAGATATAAAAAAATTCAAATAACAGTTGTAGTGTTTTACATCTACCGAATAAAAGTTTGATGGCCAACAAAACACAGTTTTGCCTTCTTTAACGGAACGCCCTATATATTTTTATATTTTTGGATAGTCTTTCATTTCTTGATTCCAAATGCAGCTTTTGACCGCCGATTGGAATCAGAAAATAAAGGGCTGTGCAAGATCTTAATAATATTGTAGTGAATTTCTGATCCAAAGTTCTTCACGTGAAGACGTGAAGAAGAAGAAGCCTCTAGCATGGAAACAGAGGAAAGACGAAATGGATAGAGTTAAGAATAACAGTTTGACTTAAGAGAGTTGAAAACCAGGAAAGGAAGCGCTGAGATTTTAAAACTCGATAAAGGAACTGCGGTAGTATTGGACAGGGTTTTAAAGAGTAAAAATATGAAGGCATATTTGCAAAGTTCACTCCTGCATATGCTTAAGTGAAAACAGAGGGTTTCCATTATTGTTTATTAGTGAGGTTTAAGGAACTTGTTTTCAATTTTTTTTGTGCTGTTAGATTTTCGAGTGTCACACAAAACTAAATAAATCTCGATCAGATTTATCAAGGACAACATACGAATTGTACTTTTCCTGGAAAAATTATTTAAATGAGAAACATTAATTACTCTAGTCTTGTTGATTCTAATGGTTAAGAGAAGCTTCCTTAGTTTATTATTAAATAACGAATGGAATAGAAACCATTTACTTACGTCTGTAGCTTACACAGGAACCCTTTGATCCGGTGTTTCAGCGAAATTAAAAACATGCTTAGATCAAGCTCACAAAGGCTTTCTTTATCTACCCCATTCCGAAAAAGATGTAATTACGGTTTATAAATTTATTAAATTCTAATTGGGCTTTCTTCTTCTGCGAAACACTTTTATTTTTGGGCTCTTTGAGGAAACGAGTATAATTACTTTAATTTGCAAATGATAATATCTGGAAGTAAAAAAACTGCAATGCGGAGTTGTATGTATATCACAGATTTTTTAATTTCTGTGGTATTGAGTTACAGTGCACGGGTTGAGAAGGGAATAGGTGTTAGTAAGAGATGCTTTTTGTGTAATAGATAATTATTATGGGGAAAGTTTGAAACTTATTGTCCCTAGTGTATGAATAAACAACTGGAATAAGTGAAACAATTTTAATTTTTAACGTAGTTTCCCAGTTTACACATTGAGTGAGTTGACTACGAAGTGCTTTGTTGGCTTTGGACAACAAATTGTTCGAGAGCGAATGATCACCTTCGTCATCAAAGATGGATTACTCAGAGAGACATCGTCTGTAGGCGAGAGAGAGATGGGAAAGAGGGTCAAGAGGGAGCAAATAGTACGGGACTTGCGAAAAAGGGCGAGCATATGGAGACGCGCGATCGGCGTAGATCGAAACAGAGCTATTTTCCTTATAAAATAGGCGTAATTTCGTTCGAAACGGAGGCCCACAAGTATATTAACCGGGGTTCGGTATATCGACACGGTAATGAAACAAAAAACCCGCCGGGCGCGTATCTATGTCTCGCCAAAACGTGAGATTTCTTATTTTTTTATATTCTAATTGATTATTCCTGTTTTCTTGTGCATATATTTCCTGTTTTTATTGTAATATAAAAAAGACAATGTAAAAAAATCTTCTTTTTCGGTATTTACAAGCTTACCTGACAAATTAAGAAATAAAAAATATAGTTTTTTATTATATAAAATCTACTGCCATCTCGCCGCAGATCCCAGAAGCCAGAAAAACCATGCGTACATATACAGGCTGGCTCATTGAAAACAGAGCAACGGCATTATCTATAAAATTGATTGTTTAAAAGGAATATATTGAAAGAAAGCATGTATAGTTTTACACAAAATAATTTTCACTGCATCAATGGTAATATTTTCTCTGAGCATTTCGAATTTAATACTCAGACAATTGGAGGAGCAATAGTAATTTCAAATATCGGATTGAAATACGTACTTCTTTACACGGAAAATGCTGTATATAATTTTTCAGCTCAATGCAGAACCGATTCCTGATATGTATATTACGACCATTATATTCGATAGTTTTTTAAAGATATAACTTTGGAAAGTTAACTATCAAGCATTTTTAAAGAAAGAAAGTGTATACCTTAAAAATTTCTGTTATTTTTCTAAATAAGATAAACCGAATTAAAAAGTACATTCTAATATTTATCGGTATTAAATATATTTTACCTTGGTAATCTGAAATGAAGTCCAAGTAATAAAATGAACGCTATCATTCGTACCTAGATTTTTCACTTCGTCTGCGGAGCAGTACGGACATTTTCGCTGCCGGTCATTTGCGCAATTGTTTATCTGTCCTAAAAAAATTATGATTTCGTCAGCAAAACGACCGCGGTCGGACAAACTTCGAAAATTTATTGCAGAAATTCCAGACTTAATATATGAAGATGCTAAAAATAAATATGTAATCTGTAAAATCCCGTTAATGTGTTGGTCCAGACAACATTGTCTACGACACGTAAATAGCGAAAAGCATGTCTCAAAAAGAAATTGCGCACGAGACAATGAAAAATGTATATTTAGTTTATGCGTTACGTTTATCGCATGTAATATACCGTTTAATTTACTAGACAAGGAACCATTTATCTGCTTTTGGAATAACTATTCGGAGTGCAAATTACCAAGTCGAACATCGTTACGAAGAATTGTGCCATCTGCGCGCGAACATTTTGAACAAAAAATAAAATCGGAGTTGAAAAATCAAAAATAGTGGTTATGTGTCGACGAAACAACAGATCGAAAGAAACATTCTGTTCTTAATGTAATGGCACGCAAATTGGAACCTCACCAATCGGCACCTTCAATTCTATTAGTCTCCAAACGAATACAACAGTGTACTGCCGAAGTAATTTCAAAGTTAGTGTTAAATACATTGGACAAGTTTGGACTTTCAACAAACCAACTCTTGATGTTAGTGAGTAATGGTGCTGCAAACATGCTTTCTGAAGGCCGGTCTCTTAAAAAGCATTCTGCTAATTTGTTACACATTACGTGTAAAATTCATGCTCTTAATCTTGTGGCGGATAGTATCAGAAAATGTTATCCTGAGGTAGACGCTTTAATAACGCATACCAAAGCAGTATTTGTCAAATCACCGAAACGTATTCGCGAATTTCACAGACTGTGCCCACGTACACCAGAGCCACCAGAACCTATTCTAACTCGTAGGGGAACATGGCTGCACGCCGCGTTTTATTATCATAAATATTTTGACAATATTAAGAACGTGGTTTTACAATTCGATACAAAGGAAGCTGCCGCTATCCAGAAAAACCAGTCGAAATTTCAAGATAGTCAGGTTAAAATGGATTTAAAAATCATTCACGACGATTACTTCGGGCTAGCAGATGCAATAGAAAAATTACAAAATCCTGCGGTGCCGTTAGAAGAATCTCTACAAATAGTGCAACATGTTCACGCACAGCTATGCGTGATTGAAGACGCAAAATATGTTTCTGTTCTAGAAAAATTTGAAAGTGTTTTTAAGAAAAATTCTGATTTTGGCACATTAAGACACATTTGTCGATAACTATTTCTTGCCAAACCTTTATGTCATTTATACCAAATACTTAATCCGAACAGCTGATTTAGCGCTATCGTGACAGTTGTTATCATGAAAATGAACACAGATGGCACTGTAGTATATGAGGGTCGCTCACTAAGTATAAAACCGATAGGATGAAGTGTAATAATGTAATTTTTGATTTTCTCGATTTGAACTAATTATAATGCGGGAACGAACTGTAAGTTTGTAACAACTAGTCTTTCTTTAAAAATTGCTAGAGAATAGAGTACCTACTCAAAAGTGAGCAACCAGCATTGTGATTCAGCGTAATTTCCTTCTTATCCTTTATTGGTGCACGAATATCTAATATAGAATCCAGACATGGCAGATGTCCCTCAAAAATTCTTAAATTCTTCCAATTGAAGACATGGTCTTTCAAGGAAACGGTGCTTGTGTAGCATAAAATTTGCTTCAACAGTGATTTGCTTCTTGAGCTTCTGATGAGTCATTAATAGAGTTGGCCACGCGCGCCAACGAGCAGCGGCGTTGTTTCGATTAGGCCTCGGGTTCCACTAGAGCTGTTGTGTGTAGATATTTGCTGTCGTAAATATTTTCGCGTAGTTGTTATATAAAAATAGAATAATGCGTGCCCAAACACTTACCATTTTAACAGTCCTCTGTGAAATCGCAAAGTGAATAATGTCTGTTAAATATCTGCAACATTAGATATGTTTCAACAGTTGTTTCGACAGACCGAGTGCGACGCGAAGAAAAAATGTGTTTATATGCACAGAACGAACGTTCTACATCTAGTGACGTTATATTTACGTAATTAAAATATTCTTTGAAAGAACTTAACGGTTGACGCACCTTCACAAATGTGTCTTAATGTGCCAGAATCAGGATCTTTCTCTAAAACACTTTCAAATTTTTCTAGAACACAAAAATTTTTTGCGTCTTCTATCGCGCATAGCTGTACGTGAACATGTTGCACTATTTGCACAGATTTCACTAACGACACCAAAGGATCTTGTAACTTTTCTATTGTCTCCGCTAGTCCGAAGTAATTGTTGTGAATAATTTTTAAATCCGTTTTAACCCGACCATCTTGAAGTTTCGACTGGCTTTTCCCCAACGTGTAAGAATAGGTTCTGGTGGCTCAGGTACACGGGGGCACAGTCTATGAAATTCGCGAATACGTTTCGGGGATTTGACAAACACTGCTTTTGTATGCGCTATTAAAGCGTCTACCTAAGGACAACATTTTCTGATACCATCTGCCACAAGATCGAGAGCATGAATTTTACACGTAATGTGTAACAAGTTAACAGAATGCTCTTTAAGAGACCGGCCTACAGAAACCATGTTTGCGGCACCATCACTCATAAACATCAACAATTGGTTTGTTGAAAGTTCAAACTTTTTCAATGTATTTAACACTAACTTTACAATTACTTCGGCAGTACATTGTTGTATTCGTCTGGAAGCTAATAGAATTGAAGGTGACGATTGATGCGGTTCCATTTTACGTGCCATTATATTAACGGCCGAATGTTTTTTACGATCTGTCGTTTTGTCCACACATAACCACATTTTTTTTCTTTCACCTCCAATTAATTCTTTTTTCTACACATTCACGAGCAGATGGCACTATCCTTCGTAATGATGTCCGACTTGGTAATTTGTACTCCGAATAGTTATTCCAAAACAAGACAAACGCTTCCTTGTCCTGTAAATTAAACGGTATATTACATACAATAAAAGTAACACATTTGTCATAGTCTCGTGTGCAAGTTTTTTTTGAAGCATGCCGTTCACTGTTTACGTGCCGTAGACAGTCCCTTTTTGACCAGCTCATTAACGGGACATTACATACTACACATTCAATTTTAGCGCCATCATACGTTAAGTCAGGAATTTCGGCTAAAAATTCTCTAACTTGGTACGCTTTGGGTCGTTTGCGCGACGTACGCAAAATTTCTAAACAACACGTACCGCGCTAATGGATGGTCGAAGCTACACTGAGGCTTGTATGTAACCGTATAGATACGACGCAGCTGCCTGTTGGCGCGCGTGCCCAACTCTAGTCATTAATAATCTAGATTTTCAACGAGCGGGGATTTTTCTATGACCCAATTCGTAGTGCAGTTTTCTCATCGCTGTCTAGTTAACGTAGTACTGTACCTTTCTGCTTCAATTTCAGAAAACGAAAGTTAAATTTCGGAAAATAAAGTTACCCATGTGAAGAACATTGTTTTTCTTAGATCAAATCTTTAAGCCACTTACATTTTGTAAACCTAAAGAAATAGTAGGTATAACCCTTGATTGCCTATATTATTATATAGGCAAATCTTTTTACCGCATAGCAGTAGGGTGATATCTTTGTTCGTGATTATACACGTGACGACATATCTTATCATGAATCTCTTTCATTCCAGCATCCACAATATTTTCAATAAAACGCACTCTAAATCCTGTCGGGATCGCCTCGCACTAAAACAGCATACTGAGCTTGAAGTTAAGTTTTCACTTTCGATTTATACACACTCCAAATATTTTCTACCGGATTTAACATGAAACTATAAGGAGCCAACCTGCGGATTGATACTCCTTGAAATTCTTTTTCCTTGGTTACAGTTTCAATGTGTCTGTTGGTTGGCGCGTTGTCTAAAACAACAACGATGCTGTTGTTTTCATGACCATTTCAAACACACGCCTGTAAGCAACGCCGAAGCCAGCCATTGAAGTCATGTTTAAGCGCCCCTCTTCGACGTTCTCAATATTCAATCCCTATTGAAGATTTGGAGTAAATGACATTTGGTAAATTAATTATTGCCCGTTGTCCTCTTCTTGCACGACCATTGCTACGACGATAGAATAAAATTAGTTTCGTCGATAACATTTTTCAACTTTTGTTGATCAACATATTCTAAAATGTGTTCAACGTATTGCCCTCTTAATTCTTCATTTTCAACGGCATTCACACTAACCGGCAAATTATGAATCTTTTTAATGTTATATAATGAGTTCTCTAAGCGTTTAGATATAGCTTGAGGAGCTATGTAGATATTATGTTCTTAGACCAATTATTAGCGTCCCTTTTCTCCTTTATAAATAATCGCGATGGCGGTTGTTTTATCCATAGCAAATTTGGATAATACTTTTCCAAATACAACTTGACGATGGATTTTCGATGAATAAAGTTATTTCTTCCTCGTTACCCCATGTCTGTCGTTGGCTAGACTTATAATAAGTTCCTAGTACTCCCGCTCCAGAGCTCGTAGGCCTGGGGAAGAGAAGAGACTGCCGAAAAAGAACCAGAGGGAATTTCACATAGAACGAGTGGCCATACTGAATGCATTATACGTGCTGGAATGACAGTTGCGTTCGACGATGTACAATTTGCACACTTCAATACATTTTGCACACTTGTGCATATTTGTATAAAATATGCATTTTGTACGTTATTCACATATTTTGTAGTAATTTTGCATATTTTACATATTTCACATTTAATTCACACAACTTGCTTGGCGCATGGACTAAATCGTGTTGCAGAAGAAGTCAGAAATCATTTTCCTTTAGTATACTCTCTTATTAGAAAAAAAGTATTTTTGAAGGCTCCATTGCGACTTCAGTTCTGTAGAGGAAATGTACCTGGCGTTCCGCTTCTTCCTCAACCAGTAATCATACGGCGGGACACGTGGTTGGAAGCTGCTATTTTTCATATTTTCAACATTACGAAAAAATAAAGATAATTATTATGGATCTTAATGGCGTTGCACAGTCAGTGATAGACGCCCAAACGGTATATTCCAATAAGGAAGTATTTCGGTAATTGGTGTTTATTAAAGCCAATACGGTTTCATTTCAAAATTTTGAATTAAAGCTGGAAAAGCAGTTTATGCCGGTAATCGAAAGCATTAGGTTAATAAACAAATTTGTGAGAAACACCGTATACGAAAATTTATGAGTGTAATCGAAAAGAATGAGGGTTTTAAAAATCTGAAGGATATTTCCAGACCCTTACGTGGTGATTTACTAGAAAATGGTGAGTTGGCAGTAGATGACATTATTAATTTAAAAAATGCTCCTATAACAAGCGTCGACGTAGAAAAAACCCGTTCACTATACAAACACGTGGTTTCAGACAACCGCCACAATTTCTCAATGGAAAACTTTGATAAATATTCAGTTTTAGTGATACAATCTTCGTATAATTAATTATGTTATAAAAATTTTGTACACAAAAGAATATTTCTTTATATGGTATTCCATTTTTTCCCATTTCTAGCATTCTTGTATTTGCATATTTTCCATGAGAATGTACATATTTAGATCAGAAAATTAGTTAATATGATACAGCTCAATAAATTACTGCAAGACAACGTTTTTTCTAATCTCTTTCAATGCAAACCGTAATAAACATAATTGCATAACTTATTGTGTGTATTCAACGTTCACAAACGGAACAGGATGTAATTCAATGCACAAACAACTCTCGACAGACAATAAATTAATTTCTATGACTTCAGTGCAATTTTTACTTACTTACTGTTGCAATATTTAACACAGATTACAAAAAAAAAAAATTCAATAGTCCCTATGGATTGCATGGATACAACTCAAAGTTTGAAAGTTTAACAAATGTGTGACACAAAAAGTCCGGAATTTCGGCCGGAAACTTTATTAAATTATAAAATAAACTTTCTAAATGGAATTTGTAATAAAACGTGAAGCTGTCAGCCGGCGACACAGATCCCAGAGATATGAGACTGGGCATTCGTTAAAGCACGATAGCAATTTTTAATGTCTTGCCTTGTCTCAAGAGACATTCGGGGAGTTTTGTATTAAATGTTTTGACGGATGCGTGACAATTTCTCCCTCTCTATTGTAATGGCGACGTTGACTCGAGGAAAGCCTGGAAATGCAGGGAACGGAATGCAAGGAACAAAAGAAAATTAAATATCCTGTCGACAGTGATTACACTAATTGCATGATGGAATTTGAACGTTGGCAATTAAAATAGTTGTTTCATGAAAGATCCCCTCCTACGTTCCTTATTTTACACTACTTTAATTAAAATTACACTTAGTACCAACTGTTTGGCATGTAACATTGTCTATAAAGCTTATTGAGCCATTCCGTGAACAATTTTGAAGTTTCAAAAGGTCATGTCTTCAATCTCTTTCATATTTTTTTATATGTTTACCCTTATTATAAATAACAAAATGCTACTAAAGTTGCATATAATTGTTATTATGGTTATAACTAATTGGTGACATCTCAGGGTTGTTTGTTTATAGGAGATTATAAAAAGTATTCTAGTTTATATTTACATTTTTAAACGATAATAAAATGTTGTAAAGATTATTGCGTGAAATTCAAAATAATCATGGATCTCATACGATTAACATTTTCTACTACTGTGAAGATAAACGTCGAAATGAAAATATATTCCTATCTCTAAATGTATCTTTTTTATTTATGGAATTCTTATTTCACATAAAGAAGATGAAGGTTTCATTGTGGATACCTTAAGGGTTTAGCAGATATTAATTTTTGTAAGCAGTGGTTTCGTTTGAGGTGTATAATTGCTTGAATTATATCAACCTGAAGTCACGTTCAATCAAAGTGCTTAAATGTGCGATACTTGTGATTGTTACACAGTTTTGTTCAGTTTATACTAGAGGATGATGTTGTAAGTTTGGTTCTTTACTGTTAGTTTCGTGTGACAATTCAAATTCAGTCGATATTAAACATCATCGTACCTGAAGTAAAGGAAATTTTCACTTTATTATGGTGCTGTAATCCTTTAGAACCTGAATGACACAAACAAATTGGTAAAAGAAATGGGACTGCCGATATGCGCTGACATCTGTTATTAAAGATCTCGTAGTAAGAATATCAAGAATGACACCCAAACTACTCCCTACATCCAAGAAATCCCGTAGAAGAGAGAAAGGCAATTGCCATTCGATCACTTTTTTAATGCCTAATGTATACATACAAATCTGAACTGATCAATGTACATTTTTTTTAATTTCATCTTTAATATACTATATTTTTACAACAGATAAACTAAGAATTATAAACTTATGTCAATTTGTGCAAATCGATGATCGGTTAATGGTCAATTCGGGTAACGAACATAGTCTTGGGACGTATTATGTTCGTTAACCGATCACCCACTGTACTATGTTCACGAACGCATTTACATCCGTACGTATTTATAAAATATTTTCAAGAAACAAGAAGAACAATAGGAAAAAGAGCAGGGGACGGAAAGAAGGGATGAACGATAAATTATAGGAATTTCTTCCTACTTACACATCAGTTAAGTATGAAAATAAGACCAAGACGAAACAATGGGTCGGGCGCCATTGTGATCAAAACAAACTTCCTCTTTGCGTCTTTTAGTGAATGCATCACTTCATCCCTTTTCATTTCCAGTCAATTCAGAAGCAAAAGGGAAGAGAATACTCTTCGTAAAGAACAAAGCTCTCCACTCATAATCATAATGTATTTCGCGAGTGTAAAATCCAGGCGGCTGTGAGGCTCTTACATCCATTATCAAGTCATTACAGAGCTACAAAACATTGTCACGGTGTGTGATGACGTAGTATCATCATTAGCGCGTCCGTTTAGACGACGCGCGGCGTACTACATGAGAAAATGACGGAAAGTCGGCGAGAGAAAGAGGAAGACAGTCGAACGAAAGGGGGCTAAAACGGTAATGAGCAAGAATAACATCGGTAAATGTACGCCGCTGTGATCATAAAAGCGATAAAATAAAAGAATGTTTTATAAATTGATCAAAAAGTTTTACCCGTTACTTTCGCGTTAGTGTAGTTATGTACATATAAAGAGGAGAATAACGAGCGCAATTCCTCATGAAGGGGTGCATCTTACAGTTGAACCGCGGTATATAGTTGTACGGTATACTGCATACACTTATCGTTTTTATTGTGCTATGCAGATTAACATTAAATGCTTAACAACTTAGTACTGTCCAACAATCACATCTTGAAATGTTAACCATCAACTAGATTTTTTAATTCGGATATATTCTTCAATAATAATTCAACATGAACCTAGTTTCTTAATGTATTTCTTGGCTGAGCCCTACAGTACGGTAGTCTAAGAAAGTATATAAAATGGAAACCAATTATAACTCAATGCGAAGAATAGCTGCCACACCTTCATTTTAAAGAAAAAGTGATACTATTGGCGAGTTTCAACAAATCCTATCGATAACTGCTGAAGTTAAGATTAATAACTTGGGTAAAAATACAGTACTTTGTTAAACAATAAATGGAACAATAAATCTATGCACTTTTTTTTTAATAGTATGTAATGTTCATGTATTCCGTCAGACTGTATGTCAATACCTGTGTAGGCAGCGCCAATGTTCATGTCTTATTGACGCCAATTGCGCATTTTCTATTTATATTAGCCTTGTTACAGTAAAAATATTTAGCCGACGACCATTTGTTCTATAATTTTCTTTGTACATGCAGTGAAATGGTTTCTTGCATCAAGAAAATAGATTTTTTTGCATAAATCAGACTCTATTCAAGAAAATATTTTTAATTCAAGACTATAAAAATGTATGTTTCTTCCAAATAGATCATTTAGTTTTAAGCTAAGAAAATACTCATATTAAAGATAGGAATGAAAAAATGGTCCAGATCCCATAAAAGTTCTATTGAGAAATTAGGCGACCAGTTTCGTATTCAAAAAACATATCATCAGGCTACAAGGATATCCAATAAAAGAAAAATTACAATAATGGGAAAAGAAACCTAAAGTTAATAAATAAAATTAGTAGCAAGTGAATGAACTAATGAAAAAGTTTTTTTTTTTTATATGTTACAGTATAATTAAATTATTTCCTTAATAATTTAATTAAATAGGGATTATTTTTATGTAGTTTAATAATGAATGAGTTAATATTTAACTTTGTTTCTCCCTTTCTTTTATTATTATTTATTATATATTTAAAAAAACTATAGTTAAATGAGTACACGTGGTAAATAGTAAAAAAAAGAAAAAATATTACATTAACCGGTATCCTTTAAAAGTGTTTATGAAACGTCGTACGTTAAAGGTTATGGTTAAGGTTATGGCATGGGTAAGTATGCCATCTATATTCCAGTTTCTATATTCGCTACTTTCCAGGTCGGCATGACTATACCTCTTGCCACTAGGTGACACTGGGAAATATATCAGTGCTGTATTTGGAGATTAGGGATATGAGTTGAGACGCGAATAATAATGTCGGTGGGAGAATAAGGCGCTAGTGCTTTTCTCTTCTCATATTGTTTTTGCCGGGAGTGATTCCATTAATACACCATGAGCTATTTATTAGCATCTTGGTTATTATTTCTAGGCACTTTTTTCATGTGTACTTCTACATTAAGTTCACTTTTGTTTGAACATTATTTTGTCGATAACCTCTACCTTACCTTTTTAAAATCACAAGCAATGGTAAGTGCCATTAATAATGTGGATATAAATAATATGCATTTCACTTTTTTTTCTACCTAGCGATGAAAACAATGAGTTGAAGAACAAATAAAAGTTTATTTTTCAACGTAAGAACCATACTAACACTAACATACTTATTGTAACGTTTTTCTAATGACGCTATGTCTTCGAAAAAAGATCTGTTGGTAGTGCTGCAAAGTACGATCCCACAGCGTTTTTCAAGTGATCATTCGATAAAAAGAGACGCCCTCTCAAGTGTTTCTTGAGTTTTGCAAAAAGATAATAGTCACAGGGGACGAGGTCTGGACTGTAAGGTGGATGTTGTAATTCCTCAAAGACGCATTCATTGACTACTGCTTGAACAATTCGTGCTTTCTGCACTCTGCAGTTGTCGTGCAGAGGGGAGGGGAGGGAGTTTCCTGAGCACAATTGTGGGGTCTTTATTCGCTTGTAGCCGCTTTCAAGTTCCTCATTGTGCCTGTATATACATTCCTCCTTATTGCAATCCCTTTTGGCATAAACTCAATTAAGAGAATCCCTTCCGCATCACTTCCCCTGCAGAAAATTGCGTCTTCGACTTCTTAGGTGGTGGAAAGTCCTTATGATTGCATGGACTTTTGTTTCATTGTAGGGTCCCAATGGCGTACCCAGGTCTCATCTTCGGTTATAGTTCTGTAGAAGAAGTCTTCAATCTGGGATAAGGCAGTCAAATTCTCCTAACGAATTTGTCGTGTACACATATTCTGTGAGGGACCAAGCAGCCTGGGAATCCATCGTGCCGACACTTTGCTTATTCCCAAATCTTCGTGTAGAATTTTAAAAACATTTCTCTAGCAATAACTGAATCTTTTACTCGGCTATCAATCACCAAATCTTCAACTTTGTTGATGATTTCTTCAGTTTTTATTTCCAGAAGTCTTTCGCATTCGGGTTCATCATGAATAGGTTCATGATGCTTCTGTGTTTAAGATTCCAATCACTCATTTTCGCCCCTTTAAGCTGATATATAAATGACAAGTGTTGAGCGATTGGAACTAAACTTCGAGGTGACAATATGAAATATCACAGAAAAGAAAATTGCGACGACCGCATATTATTTTCATAAGTAGGTAGGTAACATAAAAGGCTCCCCTCGTACTAACAAAAATAGCTCTCGTAGCCCCTTAGATATTATTATAGCTGATGATGTGTTTCATAGTGTGATATAAACGCTGGGGTACAGTGTTGCAGCATTCTGAGGATACAGTGGGAATAAAATATCTGTTCCAATTTTTTGTTTACACTTATTGTGGTAGTTAAGATATATATGCAACATCTTATCCTTACATATTTAAATTTTTATTCAAAGACGTTCAGTCAAATGTAAGTTAAAATTTTCAATTGAATGAAATTGTTAAAAAATATTTTTTTCGCCAGCAGTTTACAAAGCATAAAAGCTTACGACAATAAAAACATACGACTAAGGTAGATTTGTCACGCGTTTCAACTTTACACAATACAATATAATTAAAGCGTGACAAATGTTTGAACCCGCAGAGGCGCCGTGAAAGGAGCTGTGTTTCCTATGTACATACAAGAAATCGAATGGACGTTCGGTTATTATCGGTTGATCGGTGTGCGTGTACTATTTATGATGTTCGAGAAACTAGTGGAACCGTCCGGGGCGTATCGATAGATTCTTACCTTTTATCGACGTATCGATGACCACTGCTGTAATGTGCAACTGCCATGGTACGCCGCCTAGTACTGCAATATAAGCAATGCTTCCATTGTCGATTCGGTCAGGCCTCGACGACGGTCTGAAAACGTTCTCGTATACTTTGCAAATGATCGTTCAGCATCTAATGAAGTAAGATTTGCGCAATTCAAATACTCCTGTATCTCTTCTGTGCAGTCTTGAATTCCAGATATAGATCGAACCTTTTCTAAATCCGGATTTTTATTTAAAACTGCACGAAATTTTTGCGCGACATCACGCCCTATAGGATCCGTCAAGCTTTCTAGAGCGGCTGCTAAATTGTTGATGTTATTTAGCGAGTCTTTTATAGATAAGTGAGTACTTTCTAACTGCGAAATAATTTGTGAATAGTTTATGGGAATGTCATCTATTTCTTTTTGAACGACCGAATCGGAAAAAGTTGCTGACTCTCGCGAACCGCTTGAGAATTGGAAGAATTAAGTTTGAAAATGACACCTCTCACTTGGGAATAATATTAGCGATAGTAAGATACTGCCTCAATCCATGTTTCCCGCCGCGTCAATACAAGCTGAGGTGGTAGCAGAATGTGCGGATACAATTGCTTGAATACGCGGATATGTTTGGGAGATTTCACAAACACTTTTTTGGTAGATGATATTAAATCGTTCACCCTAGGATACTTGCTTCGAATTGTTTCTGCTATGAGATGACATGCGTGTATGAGGCATGTTATGTGAAGAAGAGTCGGAAAGCGTACTTTTAACATTCTACCAGCTTTCAGAATTGTTGCGGCTCCGTCAGAAATTAACATGGTGATTTAGGCTCTTACGATACAAAATTCTCTTAACATATTTTTTATGGTGTTTACAACGGTTTCGGCATCAGTTCTTTCAAATCTTTTACTGGATAACAACAATGAAGCTGCTAGACTATTACGTTTTAAACGACGCGCTACCATATGAGTCACACTGTGCTTCTGAGCATCAGTAGTTTCGTCCACAGTGAGCCAGATTTTTTGATTTCTCAACTCGTCCTTTATACAGTCTTTTACTGTATTTTGCACATGTGGTAAATTGTGCTGCAATTGTCTTTTTGTTGGTAGCTCCCACGATGGAATATATTTATCCCAAAAAAACGAAAGTTTTTATTATCTACTAGGTGTTGTGGGATGTTGCATGTGCTCAACATGAAAATAAAGTCATGCAAAAATTGCCAGTACGGAATATTGTTTCTTAAGTTCAATACATGACGTTTACTTTTAATATGACTTCTACATTCAAATGTCGTGCGACCTAGCAACCCTATACCGCAAAATTTGCAACGAATGTGCGAACCTGTAAATTCCAAACCAGGGACACGCCAAATGTATTTCTTCACATGCGATGCAAGAAGTGCACCAGGCTTACGTCCCATGTTTTCGAAAACACACAATGAGAACCCGATGAATAACCAAACGGCCGAACTCCTCAATGTCTACCGCATTACTGAACTCTGCATCCCACATACGTACATACACCCCCCGTACAGGCGTCCCTGCGGGTGCAACCGTTTGTCACGCTTTAAATATAATATTGGATATTATACTATCCTATAATGCTGTCTTCATGTTTACAATAACGTACTATATTTCTGCAGATCTGGTGTCTGCTCTAAATCTGTGGAATGCAATCTATGCCACTCTGCAATTTTTATGTTGTCTAAATACCTTTTATTATATATTTAACAATCTTTTGCATTTTATTAGACTTTATAATTAATTTGAAGAAAAAGAGATTTGTATAGCTTTGTCACCATTTCCCCTGCAAACCATTTAGTATGAATAAGGGAAGATTATTGTACCCGCGGAGTTCAGGTACATAAAAGTTTTATATTCGAATAAAGCTGGAACTGCGACATTGTTACCATTATCTGTTTATATACTAACGACGCTATTTTACAATTTCTATTGCAATATTCCACGCTAGTGTCATATCAATTACATCGCATGCAAGTTTAAATTTTACAGACCACAATAATTTTACTGCTCCAAGTTATAGAATTTATCGTACAATAACTCGCACTCGGAACAATGAAACATCAAATTTATAATGAGATACACGTTGCTGTTGCTTTTACACGCTGCCCATGCAGGAAATGCACGATTCTCCGAGCAACAATCAGCACTGCGGATGTACAAACCTACGCTGTACCTACATACATCTGCTGAGTGTTTAGTTCCATATTTTTCGTGACAAGATATGTATAAGTGTTAATAACACTTTTGCGTGATTCACTTTTATGTCCTCATATTGTAGACGACGACAGGAGTTGTCACATTTGTCTGTGTAAGAAAGTCGGCTGGTATGAAAGATTTAAGACACTGTTGGGTACAAGGCATATTTTATCAGTTTCTTATAGTGATGAAATTTAATGTATTTCTCTATTCTTCGTTCTTATTTGACAACATTTTTATTAAAATAAGAGAACGTTTTATAGTACTAATTGGTTTGCATTGTTTATTGCTCCTAACACTTTAATGTCTTCTTCTACAGCTTAAATAAATATACAGTGCAATCTACGTTAAAAAGTAGCTTACTAGATTGTATAATATAATATAATAATCATTTGACAGACTAATTGCCGAGATACCTGCTTAGGTATTTATAGCAACTACCGGCATATGTGGCAGAGCCAATATTTTGGATTGGGTCGCCGAAGTAGTAAGAGATAAAAGCAAGAATAGTACGAAACGGAGACATGAAGGAATGTTGTATTCACAGCACGTGCAACGAATGAAAAAAGTTATAAATTGTATTGAGGAGAAGGATTGAAAGTAATTTTGATAATAGAGCTGTAAGTTTGTGTCTTCCTGTTTGTGATGGTAACACTGTACTTGAATTGGAGACTTTTTTTTGCAATAAGCTAGGCACCCGGGCGGTGAACCTAATCCGAGTATGCTAAATCCAACGGTGCTAACCGTTTTTAAAAGTTTGCTCGCGTTTTCCAGCAATTTTAATTTAAAAATATTAGGTCCAAAGATCCCAAACAACGTAATTTCTATCATTTTTTGGGCATTTATTGAATTTAAATCGATGGAAAAGAGTATGTAGCTTTTTGCCGCTCTACTAATGTCCGAACGTCGCCGTCACGCTCGGCATGCTCATCGGATTCGTTTGGTGATTGCTTGGCAAATTTTTGGAATGCAAAAAATGAATGTTCGATGACATTCGAACATTTAAACGGTGAAAAGCAGTGAGCATATCTTCAATTAATACGCGCCAATTTTCGGATCGATGAATTCCGAGAACATTGTCAATAACCGCTTTCATACAATCCCATGCCACAAGCTCCATGTCAATGAATGCATTTTCAAATCGTTTGTCCCTCATCAAACGGCGAATCTCCGGTCCATCAAATATTCCTGTAAAATAAATTATAATACAAAATGAAATTTCACTTAACCGTGCATTTCCTTCTGGGTTCAATGCTTTTAAGAAATTTTTAACAATTCCTAGTTTGATGTGGAGCGGTGGCAACAAAACTTTTTCGATCGGCAGAAGTTAAATTCTTCGCGTAAAGGCCAGTTCCGTTCGTTATATTGGTCGCCGGCAAAACGGGTATTTCACAAGCATATGTAGCACATATTTTTGGTTCCAGAAGGTTCCGAAGGTTCCAGAAAGCTCTTCGGCCATTGATCAGATTTTCCAGAAAATCACAGAATCTTCCAGAAGGTTCTTAGGGCTTAAAATTTTTAAATTGAAATTGCTCGAAAGCGCGAGCTAAGTTTCAAAAACGGTTGGCACCGTTGGATTTGGCGTACTCGAATTAGATTTACCCCCCGGATGCCCTGCTTGTTGCATTTTGCAACTAGCACAGCCAAAGCATTGAATATAATGCTTTGGATAATCCACTTTATACTGGGAATAAAGGAAGTTTGCAAAAGAGGCATGGTGACAATATTTCATCTAGGTTTCGATACAGCGGGAGCATTTTTGTCTGGTGCTTGTTTCAACTGTACTTGTTACGCCAATTGTAGATCTAGACAGGTGGATATTGTTATTACCGAATTTTTTTCGTGTGGTGACGGTCCTATCAGGTATATAAACTTTGAGGCCTTCCGTAACCTCAGGAGCCTGTTTAGTGTGTAAATGGTGCGTGTAAAGTGTTCTCTGGCTTAATTACTATCACCCCATCGTCGTAAAGGATAAGAAGTAGTTAATTATTCCCCAACACGCGAATGGACTCACCAGAAAAATATGCCACTTGATTCTGGTAGGATTCGAACACAGAGATTATAATCACAATCATGAGCAGGCCCTCTTACCAGTGGACCGCCGAGCCGTTTCTATTCGACATTTCACTCTCCTACTCCTGCTTTGCCTCTCTTCTCAGGTTTAATATATAGCCTTACTATAGAAATAAAATTAATACTTTGAGTAGGAATAACATGGTGACCCTCATTTCGATACCAAGACACACTGACATTGACGGCAATGAGGCGGCCGATGCCCTTGCCAGGAAAGGAGCTGAGCACACTCCACTCTAGTTGCCATATCTTTTAACATTGCCAAAACGCATGGACCCAAGTGGGCCGAACAAGAAGTAATTCGAACCTGAGGTAACTCCACAGGTCTATCTCATGCGAGGACATTTATGTTGTAACCGTAATCCTTACCGATCACGCTGGATTAAGGAAACATCTACACAGAATGGGGCTTGCTCAAGAAGAGGAGTGCCGTTTGGAAGAAGAGGAAACAGTTATGCATATTATCTGCTACTGTCCTGTCGTCTGCAGAACCACATCTTCCTTGTTTGGTGGGGTTTTTGTAACACCTGATGGTTTGAGAAGAATTTCACTGAACGAGCTTCTGGAATTCGATAGGATAGGTATACCCGGCTGAAATTACATTGCCGGCCTACAATAGACCTTGGTGCCGTTGTAGGTGGGTGGGCTGAGCTATCCACCTGACTTGACATTGTAATTGTAATTCGCCTTACATGAAAGTTCAAATTACCGGTTTTCCTAAACCTTCTTCTTTGTTATCAAAACAATTGAAAATTATGTCAGTTCTGTTCTGTATATCTATGTAATGTCCTTTATTAGATGTAAAATTATTCTCTGAATGTATTCACAAAGACCTTTAGAACTGGTTCAGACAGCGACGGATAGAAGAATTTTGGTCACTTCTCAGCGGAAAGCTTATCATGATTGGGAAGTCTAAAATGAACAACAAATACAGATTAGAATATATCAAAGAAAATCGAATAGTGGACGTATTTTCCAAAGATGAATGAGGAATATGTTGTCAACATTAAGAGCACTATGTTTTTGACTAAAAGTCTTAAAATCCTTACAAAAATGTTCATAATATAGGTTGATTTTTGACGTAATTGATGGTTAACTGCGCCAATGCAAATACGACCAACTTACAAGGAGAAGATGGCCCTTGCTGAATTCGCTCTTCAGTAGGTAAGAGTACTCTTGACATTTAATTTAACAGAGCCTTATATTGCCGCATTTTGTGATATTGTGTATCTATCATTTGTTGCATTCATTTACAAATATCGATTATTATCTACAAAAGTTATCGTCGTGTATATTTCATGTAGACCTTAGATAGATTAAAGCTAAAAATACTCATTTTGAATCTGGCCATAGTAGCCTTATTTTTCCCATGTACATGTTATTCAAACAGTAAATGCTATTTCAATTAAAAATCTATCTGCTTTCGGTCGTTTTATCCTAAACAACACTAAAAATGCCAAGGAAATCAGCTTCCTTATTTACAAGCTTAAGCGGTATTAACACATTTTGTGCTAAATAACGATTTAATGTAAAATTTAGTGTTCATATTACTTTAGACAGACGCACCGTCAGGCTGTTTACATAAGTTCTTAAGGTCGTCAGGTATTGAATGCTAAACAGAATATTTAAATAACCTAATTTTCTAAGTAGCGGTTAATTGAATGCGAATACATCTGTAAAGCACATCCTTTTTCTGGCGACAAAGCGCTTAACAGGAAAAGCTACAATTTTACCCTTAAGCACGACGTGCTCTTGGCACGCGATATTTTGAAAAGTTAATTACATTAACAACAAACAACTTTTTTCCTAGTCTCATTTACGCGAAGCACTCAAACGCGCCGTATTGTAATGTGTTATTCCACTTGGCACATAATTAAGTATCCGGCTCTTTGAAGAAGCAATAAATCTGCCCGTTCAGACTTCATTAAATGAAGTGTACTTGGAGAAATTTCATTACAACAGTTGCTGGCTCGAGGTTTCAATTAATATCGATTTGCGGCAGGTTTAGATTGTTCAGTTGTACTTTTGTTTTGTGGTTGTCGCGCTTGGCACAATGCACTAAATGTGCTCCTTTATATTGCACAACAGGATTAAGAAGGGTAATTCGGAGGACCAACAAAGCAAAATAAACATTCACGTCTAGTTGTCAGGAAAGCAAAACAAGAATAACACATTTAATGGTCAATTTTAGCCAGTTAGAGGTTATTGTGATAATACAGGCAAAATATTTGCGAATTATTAAATAGTTAATTTATTCATACTTATACAACTGGTGTAATCGTAATGAAGTTTACGTCTCTTCATTTTCAGGATTTAGTGAAAATTCATTAATCTGCTTTTCTACGGACGTTGCAGCTTCATTTTCATCGCAAATAAACACTTTAGTTTGTTTGTGACATCTAATTTCATGCTAAATTAAACTTAAACTGGTCGAACAACTACCGCGTTTTAACTAACCCATTGTTTTATATAACAGTTAGATTTCTGATGTATACTTCACCTTTACACTGGATTTCAAAATGTGATATATCGAGTTTAAATTTTATTGAAAAGCAAGATTTAAATTATGTTTCCTATTAAAATAAATAATTTTTCTTGGAATTTCCGACGTAATTAATTAATTAAATTAAAATTATGTCCATGGCAAGGAATCGAACCTCACATCTCCTGCTTGCCGGGTAGGCAAGACTATGCAAGAATCATTCACACTTTAATGCCTAGTTGTTATTATTTTATCTGCAAACATATCGTAGTACTTCGACAGACAATTTTTAATTTTACATGCCAAGTACACTACTTTAATTAATATATTTTGGCTTCCGTCGGTGAATTATGAAATATATCATTTTCCTTTGAATTTCCAACGTCATTAATTAATGAAATCAAAATTATGTCCACGGCGAGGAATGAAATCTCACACCTCCTGCTTGCCGGGTAGGCGTGTTAACCACTACACCACGAGGACTGTGCAAGGATCATTCACTCTTTAATGCCTAGTTATTATTTTATCTGCAAATATATCGTAATATTTTGACAGACAATTTTTAATTTTACTTGCCAAATAGCCCAGCAGGCAGCAGATGTGAGGTTCGATGCCTCGCCGTGGACATAGTTTTAATTTCATTAATAATAATAATAATACAGTTTATTGCTTTACTACAACAGAACAAAGCAAACGTTAACATCAATAAACGAACAAAATAAACATATAAATGTACAAGATGTTATGACAAGTATTCATTTAAGCTATAGGGCACCATCTCAACTAACAAATTAAAAACTTGTTTACGAAACAGGTATACACTACTAATTTGAGCAATTGCGACTCGTTGCGAGTTAGTTTTGACCCCAATTACTACTAATTTGTCTTAAGGTAGAAGGTAATCTATTAAATAGTTTTCAGCTTGTGTATGTGAGACCACTCTCACTTATACTTAATCGGTGTTTGGGGAAGCAGTACCGATCCTTAAGTCTAGTGCCGTAAGCATGGTCAAAACAATGCTGTTCAAAAGGGTGTTTATTTTTATAGCAAAAAAGAAGTACCTCAAATATATATAGATACCGTATACAGTTAAGATATTATTCTTTTTGAAGTAATTTCTACAAGACTGGTCGAAATCAAGACCAAACATAGTCCGCACAATTCTTTTCTGGCATACAAAAACCCGATTCAGGCTGCCACTTTTCGTGAAGAATAAAAATACTTTTTAGTTAAAAGAGAAAAGTAAGTACACCGTAAGAACTTTAAACTATAGTTATCTTGTGCGTAGACTAACGCTAGGTGGGAAGCATCCAGTTTACACTGGCATTTACTTTTTTAACAATCTACCAAGATCTCTTACTAATAAGCGTCATTTAAGAACATTCAAAATGGATAGGCCCTATAATTTGAATGAAAACTTAAATAGAAAATAAGGTTATTTTGCTGAACCTTGACGCTACTTTATGCGATATTATTTGTATGTTGTATCTCTTTATCAAATAAAGTTTATTATTATTATTATTATTATTATTGCTATCGTAGGAAACATATTGCAGCAGTTATTAATACAATTATGTAACCTGACCGCAGATTTTTGTTAATTATTACATGTTGTTGTCACAGATAATAATACTTCAAAGTTATGGTCAAGTTTCTATTGTATTGTTTCACAAAAACGGATAATTTTTTCCAACAATCTTTGTGTCGAGACGCTGAAAAGAGGATTGTAGCAATTTTTTACATAAAACTTCCTAAGTTTTTTCAAAATAAATGATAGAAAGTGAGTGAGTTTATAAATAAATTATTACTTATCTGCACAGACGAGTTTATTATCGTGGCCTACCTAAATGCACGAACCAAATGTTTCCTGCCTTAGGATTAGACCCAGGTAGTATTGGTTATTCACCAATAGATCTCGCAACGAAAACTTCATATTTCTTCTAATAAATCATCTGGTTTTATATAGGCAAATCATTTTCATCAGGTTCACAATTCTTTCGGAATAAAGTCTACCGTAATTTATCTTTTTATTCCAAATTTGTCGAATGTTTGGGGGGATGATAGTCACATACCTGCAAAGCAGCACAGGTGTTGGTGGTATTCTCGTAGCTGGCTAATGCTACCTATAAATTGGGAAGTTGTTGGACATACGAAAACATAAGAATAGTTATTGTCATTGCATTTTACTTGTTCTTTAAACCATTATAATTGTAAGAACACTGCATACATGTTGTATTATGCAATACCATCTTTAGAATGATATTGTTCTATTTTTTTGCAACGCGTGTAACTAAAGCTTATACACTGTTGTAGCAACCCTTGTAACAGATCATTGACTAGGTTTTTACGTTTAATAGAAGTACAATCCGTTAACCACAATCGAGTAGCAAGGATCTACGCAAGTTGAAGCCAGTCGTATATTCTCAAACAAATTGTATTAAATTGTTCTACAATTGATTCCTTATTAATTCCTTCCAAATGCCTCATTTAAAGATGAAACGAGTGCTCTTTCTGCAGGATAATGTACGTGTTCACACTTCTGCCGTTTCAATGGCAAAAATTCATGAAATACACTTCGAACTGCTTCCACACCCGCTGTATTCGTCAGATTTGCTCCCTCCGACTTTTTCCTTCCTAACCTGAAAACTTCACTTGGTGGAAAGATTAAGTCGAATGATGAAGTGATTACTGAAAGTAACACATATTTCGGACAGTTTCATAAATTTACTTTTTTGAAGGAATTAAAGGATTTGAATACCAGTGGACTAAATGTAATGAGGTGCAAGGAGGCTACGTTGAGAAACAATACAATTTTTTCCTTAATTAATGATCCACCCTCCTAAGTACAATATCTATGATATTTAACAATTCTCAATTTCCGTTAAAATATCAAACGATGTTAGCCAAACATATACCCAAAACTGTTTACTACCCAAAATATATTAAAACTAAGGCTGGGAATACTATTCGGATAGTCGAATACTACTCGAATAGTCGAATACTATTCGGATAGTCGAATACAGTTCGAATACTAGAATACTATTCGAATAGTTGACCAGTGGACAATACTGGAATAAGTTTTGTATACACAAGCATATATACAATTAAAAAATATATACGACTTCCATTATTTATGTGATAATTTTCGCATTACATATAATAAATTAATATATAAATATCCTAATAAAATTCAAATATTCGGATATTATCGAATTATTCGAATTTTCGAATACTACTCGAATATTGGAATATTCGAATAATTCGAATATTAGAATAAATTTCCAAATTACTATTCGAATAAGTTAAAAAATTCCCAGCTCTAGTTAAAACACAGCTATAATACGTATATTGTAGTAGGATATTAGCGTGAAGTGCATGCATGCACTTGCACCTAATATTATTATTTTATATAATTATAATTTGGATATTGAATTTATATCAAAATTCGAGTTTAGATTTTTAGAATTTGAAAATCTCCTATTGTTATTTGAATTCTGGCATTTTGATGATTTATACTATTAATTCTTTGTTCTTAAAGAAGACTTCATTAAAGTCAACTTACAGGGAATAATCAGTCACAACATATTTTCAAGAATTTCCCATTTAATAACAATTTTTGCCAAAAATACGCAAAATCATGCCAAACACCATTTACATTGGAATCTAGTCATCAATATCCGTAATGTTGTTTGCAACATCACATACAATCATCGATAGGCCAACCATTAAAATATGGAAGTCTTAGGATTAGAGACATTTACACGTTAGACTTAATACATATTTTTGACAGAAGAAGTTTTTTGGAAAAAGTATTTAGAAATTCATTTAAAAACAAATATTAAAAGTGTTTAACACACTGAACACACTGAAAATAAAGAAAAGGAAAATTAAACCGAAGACATCTAAAGAAGAGCCCAAGAGGACATTGCATTTAAAGATTGATCGAAGAGAACATTCATAAAGGGAAGGAAAAGGATTTTATTGAGAATTTGTATACGCATATACACTACACACACGGGGAACCTACAGCTGTAAGTAACATTGGCTAAATTTTATAAGTAGATTCTTGAAGAGTAGAAGAACTTCTGGTTTTCTTGATTCACTATTTTTGTTAACTTATAACATCTCACTACGTATATGAATTTCTCAAAAAAGTCACAAAAAATCAAATTTACTCTGTTATCTTAAATCCATATGGCATTGCTGCATCCAGAACGGCAAATTGTTCTACATAAAACCCACAAAATGCTGCAGTTTGCAAATGCAGTGGTTATCTATAAAGAGAATGCTCGAACCGTTAGTGTGTAGTTCTTATTTTAGTAGAATGGACTTCAAGAGTTAGTATTATTTGTTGTAATAACTGAAATTATCTCTAATGTAGTAAAGTTTTGGTGTTTGTGATTTTTATACCGGCTGATACGATTACATTTTTCTATTTTACATTAGAATTCATTGAACTTTATCTACATTGTTGGCAGTACTTTTATGCCAGTTACATGTTTTGAACTATAGTGTTTTCATTTAAAGTTTATTAATTAATCTAGTAGCAGGCTTTTGTAAGAAATGTCAGCGATGGAAGTTTTTAACAACTTATAATAAGCATGTTTCATCTAAACGCACTTAACGTTGGTTTATAGAATCATAATTTGTTCAATTCCTTGTATTCTTCGCATAACGTTCATTACTACATATAACGAACATGATTGTGTCGAAATAAGAACGAATGGGAACGTTAAATTTGCTAAAACCGTTTCTAAATGATGCCACTTGCTTTATAACCTAATTTGAAATTTTTGAAAGGGTAGCAACGCTAGCAAGCGAGCATGTGTAGTCTAAATAGAGACAATAGGTGCGCATTATCAACGTAATTACCGAAAATTTTAAACGAAACGTTCAACATTGCAGTTTCGTGTCTAGATTCAACTAATGAAACAGGGTCGTCTCTTTTGATTGTTGAACTTCACACCACAGAAGCAAACTCTTGGGCGTACGAATGTATTGAAAAATAATTTGGTTTAGAGGATTCCATTGCATATCTTGTATATGATCAGTGAAATGAAGACAGCAATCAAATTTAACACCTAGGTCCCTAATCAAGGATGTCCCTGGCAACAGCGAACTAGCAATTCTATAATCAAAACCAATTGGTCGATATTCCCTGCTAAATGTAGCGAGGCAACATTTATTAATATTGAAAATGAAGTTGTTTATACACCAACTAGATACTTTATTAATACCGCTTGGCAAAAGGATGGAATCAGCGACAGAGTTAACTTATCTGTAAATGTTACAATCAAACAGCAAACACTTTGAATTACGATTACAATGAATTTCAGAAACACTGGGATTTAAAGGGGACTCAAATTACTTCCCTGCGGGACACTGCATGTAGCCAAAAACGGAGTATGTACTTCCACAAGAAACCAATTGAGGTCTATTGCAGAAGTAGAAATTGAAAAAAAATCGAAAAGCTGTAGGGAAAGCCAAAATCGTTACGTTGTGATCAAGAGAATATGTTGATTTACTCTGTTGAAAGCTTTAGAGAAGTTAGTATCGACAGTATCTACTTGGTGACCATCATCGATTTCTTTCGACGGACACCCGGCGAACTGTAATAGATTGGTTTCCCAAAAGAAACATCACTCTTTAACCTGCGGAAATTGGTCAATAATTGGATATCGCATTCGCATCGGGAAAAGACGGTTAAGACAAACAAAGAATTCCACAAAGACAATTACCAAATAATAAATGAAGAAAAAATGGAGCAAGACAAATATGGTTGCAAACAAACAAAGAAGAGGATTAGAAAAAGTATGAGGAATTACGGAAGCAAAACAATAAGATAATAAGATGAAGGAAAAGAAACTGGATGGAGGAAAGAGCGAAATTGAGAAGGAAAGTAAAAATAACAATACGAAACGATTCTACCAAAAAATTAGGGAACAAACTAAAAACTATAAACATAAAACTAGTGGAATAAAGAACAAAGAAGGGAAAATTATAAAGAAGGAAGATCAATACAAAGAGGTATGGAAGGAATATTTTGACGGGTTACTGAATGAGCCACGAAAACAAGAGGAAATGGAGACAGAAGACGCTACACTAGAAGAAATAAATGAAATTTAAAAAAAGAGTCGTAATGCCAAAGCACCGGGAAATAACGGTATAAATGTAGAATTATTGAAGTATGGGGGAGAAAAGCTAACTGAAAGCGTATATCAGTTGATAAACAAATCTGGAGTAAAGAACAAATGCCCATGGAATGGGAGGAAGGAAAAATAGCTATTCATAAAAAAGGAGATCAAAGAACATGCAGTAATTACAAAGGAATAACCTTTCTCAACGCAGCCTATAAAATACTTTCAGCTACTATTCAAAAAAGACTAATAGAAACATCTAATCATTTAATAGCGGAATACCAGTGTGGTTTCGTGAAAGGCAAATCAACGATAGATACAAATACATACAAACAAATAGTAGAAGAAGCTTATGAATATAAAATAAATATTATTATTTATAGATTTTAAACAAGCATTCGACTCCGTAAATAGAAATATGCTCATGGAAGCATTGAAAGTAATGGAAATTACAGCCAAAGTCTGAAGAATCATATGCATGACAATGAGGACTACACGCATAAGTCTCAAAGCATAAAAAGGGAAAACAAATGAATTCACGACCAACAAAGGGTGTCAAACGAGGGAACTCTTTATCTACAACTTTATTTAATATGGCACTATAATATGTAATCAGAAGAATCCATGGAAAGACAATAAGATCAAGAGGAGAGCAAATAGTGGCATACGCAGACGACCTAGTCATAATTGCAAAAGGAAGGAGATCTAATGACACAAGTACTACAATAAATTATTACGGAAGGAGAAAAGATAGGTCTGAAAATAAATACGGCCAAGACAAAAATCATGAGAATTGGGAAAGAACTTGGAAGTAAAAAGATTGAAGTCGGAAACAGAGAATTTGAGGAAGTAAAGCAATTTGAGTATCTAGTGGTGACAATATCCAATACAGGAGATAGGTCGGGTGAAATCTTAGAGGAAATTGTGGGTGCGAATAGAGGCTTTTACGCAAATAGAAAACCTCTTCACTCTAAAATACTCACACGAAAAACCAAAGTGAAAATTTACAAAACGTTAATCAGACCTAGCATGATGTATGCAGCCGAAGTAGCTTCAATCACAAAAACTCAAGAAGAAAAACTGAGAGTGACCGAGAAAAAAATTATACGGAAAATAATAGGACCGGTTAAAGCTGTTAAAGAAGTGCCTGAAACCAGGAGATATTAGAGACACTAGAACACACGGATATAGCGAGCAAGGTGAAGCAACAACGAGCAAAATGATTGGGTCATGTATTGAGAAGAGAGGAAGAGGAAGTAATAAAAACAATTTTGAACTGGATGCCTGCGGATACGAGAAGAAGAGAAAGGCCAAGAGCAAGATGGATATTGAAGTTACAAACGACATAAGCAGGTCTGGAATAAAGAATGCAGAAGACGCCGCGGAGACAGAGGAAAATGGAGAAAACTATGCAGTAAAATAAAGTAGAAAAGGGGTATCGCCCATCCCGAAATTAAGGGCCTAGACAGCTTACGAGCGGCGCTACTCCACAAGGAGTGTAAAGCCACGTCATCATCATCTGTACTAGTATCTGCTATCTTACGCAACATAGTATCATTTGCAAAAATATATTTTATGTAGGACACATGCAGTTATTTGTAGAAAAACATGCAGATCAAATACTGCGTTTTCTACCTCATAATATGATGTATGTATGTATAACAAGAAATTGTTCATTGTATTCAGGTGTATTCAGAAGATTCAGTTAATCGCTTTCTACACGAATGCAGAGTATATATAGAGCTAATAGGAAATTTCGAGCGAGGTAAGTGCATAATGGAGTAGAGATTTAGTTTCTTAAAACGTTAGTGACGCATAGTATAGTGCGAATTCTGAATGTAAATGTCACTCTACGTTAAACATGCATTAGAGCTAAGTGAGTTACCGCGAAACTAACCCCTCTCAACGTACCAGATAAATGGAAAATACGTACAACGTACAGTCCGACTGAAATGTATCCAACAATAAACAAGTTCGAATTTCAACGCTAACCATCGTTCCGCATAAAAGTTCAAAAACGTTTTAAATCCGCGCGTCGCCAGAGTGTAAACTAAATAAGTTATATTGGTCGTTGTTGCTATTTGTTGCGGACAAGTTGCTCGAAATGCGTCGGAATCGAAATCAACATGTCGCAGTGAATGCAATCTGTAAGTAACATAAGCAACTTGTGAATAGTGCCAACAGGAAACTTGGAAACCAGCGACCGGAAGCTTTTCGGTCCATGTTTGTCTCATTACGAAATCAAACAGTGTTCCGGATTTATATATCTTGTTAACTGCAGATGTTTAGTTATGTATGGCGGGTCTATCAGAGTACAGAATGTGTTTCTTAGTTGGCGAAGTTGAGTTTAGCTAAGAAACTGATACAATCTGTTTAGGGTTAACGAGGAAATGTTAATTGTGCTTTATAACCTTGCTTTTCCTCCATACTAAGTCTGGAAATCGATAGGCTTTGTTTCTCTTCTGCGTTGTATTAGGTCAAATAGTATACGAAAACTTCTCCAGACTTTCGCCGAGGATATTAGTTCCTAAGCTTAATTTTCGTATTGTGTGTATTCGTAGTGAGCAAAAGAGACACATAATTCTATTAGTTTGTTTTAGTTTGTATCGTATATGTACCATTTACATAATCGCTACATTATTTGAAGGAAATTTTGGCTTGTAGCTATTAATCATGTAATGTTCGGACTGGATTTAACAAATTTAGTTGACTGATTTACCTTCTCCTCACGTGTTTCATAATCTAAGGTGCCGGTAGGTCAGTTTTCAGTGTTACTATTCCCTACATAAGTGTAGAGTGTCTCAGTTTAGTAGACATGATCTAAGTTGCAAGCTGCACGCACCACGCATCGCTTGTCGATTGACTAGTTTCATCGTGCCACAATGAACGTGTTTAGGATGTATGTATAGGTGACAATAGACGCTATTCTACCACATTTATAAATTATATCTTTTAAGCAGATGCTTATTATTACTTTCTTACTTAGCGTTACCTATTCTATTAGAATTACTATGAAGCAGCGTCTCTAATTATATTTAGTATCAGTACATTTGATTTTACTATTTTTGGCTTTGTTTCGATAAATAAATCAATTTCCACTGGATATTGGTTGTTTTATGGGTTGATAGACTTAAAGCTTTCAAAAAAAAGCTTGATACCCTCATAGATTTTTTATGACTATTGTGGAAACTATTAAGTAGCTTATAAAACCATTAAAGATGACACACCCTGTACCGCTTCGTAAAAGAAATCTTCATGTAAAACACCTACAATCCTAACTCATGGACGGTAAGATTTATTTAAGAGGATCGTGTTTTTAACAACATAATATATACTACTCTTACTTGAGAAGCGCCTACATCTCCGTGGCTGCGGTAGCCATCGAGTACTAACTACATAAGAAGGTAAGACTATGTCAAGTGCAGCGATAAATAATACGGAGATATACACCACCTTTTTCACTTTTTCTTTTTCTAGACCAGAATATTTTTAAACTATACGAGTGTGCAACATTACAAAATATTGACTTTAAGTGATTTTTAAGAAAAAGCGACAATAATTTTCAGCCAAACTAATCAGAATGCAGGTCAGTTTCAAAAAATGGCTGAGACCTAAAATATTAACCTAGTTCTGTAATTAGTTGGAGAACGACACTGTGACGACCAATTTGATAAATCAAAGAAGCTTCCTCTGTTTATTCTTATTGTAACTCAATTAAATTAATTAATTAATATAAATATATATAATACTTCAATTATTGAGATGCATAGGTTTGTTTTAAATGGCTCAACATTACATGTTAGCATGTACATATATTTGGATTATGTGAATTAACAACACTATGCTCGAATTGGAGACTTTTTTCTGCAATAAGCTGGAAACCCGGGGGGTGAACCTAATTCCAGTATGCCGAATTCAATGGTGATAACCGTTTTTAAAAGTTAGATCGCGTTTTCGAGCAATTTTAATATAAAAATTTTAGGCCCAGAGACCCCACAAAAACGTAACTTTTATCATCTTTTGACCATTTATTGAATTTAAATCGATGGAAATCGATCGAATAGACATCGCATCGACGAATACACATCGAATAGAAACCATTTGAAAAAATTGAATCGATTCAGTTGATTTTTCATTTTGCACCATGCTCATAGGACAACTCTGATATCTGCGACAGTAAATCTACAGCTATTAATAATTTCATGGATTTTATAAACTTAAGCCAAATAAACTTCGTGGTAAATTCGCTTGGGCGCTTGCTTGATTTGGCACTAACAAACATAGACAATTTTGATGTTACTTTAGATACTCTCCCACTTGTGGAAGTTGATGCTCATCATCCTGCTGTAATTATAGTGTGTGCTTATACATCCAATCGCATTTCTTCATTGCCCCCAAGTAATAATAGCATCTATAATTTTAAACGCGCCGACCACGTAGGATTGTATGATGCTCTACTACATACTGATTGGTCTTTTCTATATGCGTATACTGATATTAATTTACCATGTAATTGCTTCTATAATAAAATCTATGAACTTATGAATCAATATATTCCTTTGAAAACTCTTGGCAGATCGAGATATCCCATATGGTTTACTCCAGAACATATTAAAACCATTAAATTGAAACATAAATACCGCGTAAGGTATAGAAAATTTAAAAAGTTGGATAATATGAATCGGTACACTGAGATGCGTAAAATCGTGAAAATTAATTCGGCAATATTATATAATAATTATATGCTTTACATTCAGAATCAACTTAAATACAACCCACGATCGTTTTGGTCATTTGTTTCCTCAAGGAAACGTAATTCTGGAATACCTAGTAACATGAGAGATGAGCAAGGTGACATCTTTTCAACACCAGCATCTATAGTTAATGGTTTTAAGGTTTTCTTTCAGTCGGTGCACGTTCCTTCCCCTGGGAAACCATTTCCATCTACAGTTAGCACGAACAGTTTACCGATTGATGTTCCATCCTTCAGTGAAGTGGAAGTTGTTAAAACACTTAGGAAGTTGAAGAACAAGAATACAATGGGTGACGACAGCATTCCTAGTTTTTTGATTAGTGATCGTGCCAGCATACTCGCGAACCCATTACATTACCTGTTTAATCTCTCGCTGAACACATCTACTTTTCCGGAATGTTGGAAGGTTGCTAGGTTGTGTCCAGTTCATAAAAGATGTAATACTGCATTAATTAGCAACTATAGACCTGTTGCTACAACAAATAATTTCGCTAAAGCTTATGAAATGCTTCTGTATAGCTGCATTTACCCACAATTTCAGGCCGTTATATTTGAAGATCAGCATGGCTTTGTAGGTAAACATTCCACTGTCTCCAATCTTACACAAATTACTCAGTTCATATCAGATTGCATGGATGACAACAAACAAGTCGACGTTATCTATACTGACTTTGCAAAGGCATTTGACCGAATTGATCATCAATTGTTGTTACATAAACTCATCATCAATGGATTTTCACCACGTCCTGTTTCAATTTTTTCAACCTATTTACTAAACAGGACTCAATATGTAATTTATCTTGGACATAAATCTGTCAGTTTTTCTCCTTCGTCCGGAATTGCACAAGGAAGCAATTTGGGTCCTCTTATGTTCTTGATCTTTGTTAATGACATTTGTTCTTATTTAGATTGTAACAGATTGATGTTTGCTGATGACTTAAAGCTCTTTTCGAGGATAGAGACACCAACTGATTGCCTTTCTCTGCAAGCTAATATTGACAAACTCCATACTTGGTGTTTAGATAACAACTTATCTACGAATGTAGCTAAACGTAATGTCATAACCTACTCACGTAAAAAATCCTCAGTTATATACAATTAACTATACAATGATGTCAGTATGCAGCGATGTTCATGTGTAAAAAATTTGGGTGCCTCATTTGATTCAAAATTATCATTTAATGACCACGTCATTAATATTATTTTTGTTATTAGAACAAGGCAATTTTTTTCGCTGGAGTCAATTATCTCTCTTTATTTCGCACTGGTGCGACCTAAACTTGAATATGCCTCTACAGTTTGGTCACCAATCTACGCAACACACATATCGTCACTTGAAAATATACAAAGAAAATTCCTTAAGTACATTTACTTTAAACAAAATGGTGTATATCCAGGTCAAGGATTTGACCATAATATTCTACTGGCCGCATTTCATGTACAATCCCTACAGCGACGACGCAAACAGGCTGACATTAGATTTTTACATAATATGTTGCACAACAAAATCGATGCTCCTCATCTTTTGGAAAGACTTTGTTTCGCGATTCCTTCCTATTCTACTCGATTATCAACAACTTTTTACTGTCTCTTCCCCAGAACCAACGTTATGTTAAGATCGCCTATTTATAGAATGTGCTCTTACTTTAATAATATTTCTGATATTAATGTTGATATCAATTGTTCTGTTCTTTGTGCCGTTTTAAATAATGTTTAGTAGTTACTTGCATGTATAATTTAGTAATTTAATTTAGTTTAGTTTCCTTTTTTTGTTGTAGCTTATTGATACATAATATTATCTTAGTTTATCATAATGTGATGGTTACCTTTGTGTATATTTTTTGTCCTGTTATTAGACTCGTCTGTTGGACAATAAATGAATTATTATAGGATTCGTTTGGTGATTGTTTGGCGAATTTTTCTATATGAGAATGCACAAAATGAATGTTTAATGACATTCGAACATTTAAACGATGAAAAGCAGTGAGCAATTTTCGGATCGGTGAATTCCGAGAACATTGTCAATAACCGCTTTCATACAATCCCATGCCACAAGCTCCATGTCAATGACTGCACTTTCAAATCATTTGTCTCTCATCAAACGACGAATGTCCGGTCCATTAAATATTCCTGTGAAGTAAATATAATACAAAATGGAATTTCAATAGATCAACATTCAGATTCAGACATCTACCTTCTTTTATTGTCATCCCACTTAACCGTGGGAAAATACAGTGCAATTCGTTGAATGTATTTCCTTCTGAGTTCAATGCCTTTATGTAATTTCCTAGTTTGATGTGGAGTGGTGGTAACAAAACCTTTTCCATCGGCACAAGTGGAATCTCAATAACATCGTTTTGTCGCAATTTAAATTCCTCGTGTATAGGCCAGTTCCGTTCGTTATATTGGTCATCGGCAAAACGGATATTCCACAAGCATGTGTAGTACATATTTTTGGCTCCAGAAGGTTCCGAAGGTTCCACAAAAGCTCTTCGGCCATTGATCAGATTTTCCAGAAAATTCCAGAATGTTCCAGAAAGTTCTTTGGGCCCAAATTTTTTAAATTGAAATTGCTCGAAAACGCGAGCTAACTTTTAAAAACGGTTGGCACCGTTGGATTCAGCGTACTCGAATTGGATTTACCCCCCGGGTGCTCAGCTTGTTGCATTTTGCAACTAGCACAGCCAACGCATTGAACACATAGATTCTAATCACAATCATCACAATCATGTGACCGCCGAGCCGTTTCTATTCTCATTAAACTTCGATTATTTAAATACGGTTGGCACCATTGGATTTAGCGTACTCGAATTAGGTTTACCCCCGGGTGCTCAGCTTGTTGCATTTTGCAACTAGCACAGTGTAATCAATGAATGATTTGTGTCAGAAAACTATCACTAACACAATGTGTAAGTTTGTCATTGTTACAACAGGAGTTTAGGATGCAAAAACCGGCGCATCCACCAAATTTTAGGAAGTCCTATTTTGTCAAACTTTAATATTGGTGAATACTTTGTCATTAACGCGGCACATATTATTACCACGAATTTTTCCAATTTCAATGTAATTCTTTCAAGGTAACATGTAATTTTGTGGTTGAAAAAGAATTTTTATTTTATGCTGGATCTTGGTGGATTAGCGATTATTGGATAATCTGTTTTTATTGTTATCAAAATATTGACTTTATTAAGTGTAAACATAAATATTTGAAGGACTGCGTTTACCTCAACTAATTGTTGTAGATTTCGCACAGCTTTGGCTTTCGTATTATTTGTTTAATCCACCTATTACACCTATTATATCCACCTATCTGGGAGTACAGCATCTAGTAACAGATTTTTAACATAATTTAATGCAAATAGTGTTAATGGATTGACATATGTCCGACTTTTTCTCAATCTTAAATCATCGTTCGAAATATTAAAAAGAACATAAAATTACGAGCCAAATCAAAATAGTGCTAACATTGCACTCACGGTTGTCTTAAAAAACAATATTTACAAAAACTGCAACACACACATAATTGAAAAACTTCTATGACATTTTCCACTTAGCTTCTCTTCTCCTTGCAGTTTCTTAAGCGCTCATCGAAGCGACTGGGGGTCTTTTGAAACGCATCCCAAAATCCTTGTCTTGTAGTATGAGTAGAAAGTGATTAATAACGATAATATGTAAATCGTTTTGGTGGGAAATTGAGTAACGATCAAAGATGTACCGGCAACAAACAAATTTGTATTTTACTGAAAACTTCTTGTAAGATGCAACAATATGTGCACCGTCCATTAACATTTCAAGAAATATGGGACTCGTTTACACCAGAATTTTGCCAAAGCTTGACAAGTACTATGTCCCGTAGAATGTGGATGTTGTAAAAAATAAGGGCGATATTATCCAGTGTTAAACATTAAAATAGTATTGTATTAATTTTACGTTTGTTTCCATTCTTTCTATATGTTCGCATTTTGTGTTAGTTATTGGTTTTAATCACTTAATAAACATTTAGCTTGATAATGAGATACTGAAGATGTTAAATAAATAAAACTACTTTAAGTTCATGTAGTTTTACCTGTATTTTTGATGCTTGAATACCGATTTCTGAAAAAGCCTACAGTGAGCCAACTGAAATGGAAAGGGGCTCGTATAAACTCTTAAGAATGCGTCTGTAGTGCAGTTGAGGCAGCGCTTTTAGTGGAGCTGTCGTTGCAATATGTATCTGCGTTTTCTTTCCTTTTTCACTTCACTTTACTTCAGAACTATTTGCTGTTCCCCTAGCGTTTGATCAGTATTTCTAATTTTAGGAAAATTAAATATAATTTTATATTATTCGCTTAATACTTTTTCATATTCTATTTGCTTTATTTTATCCCTCAAACTCACGCACAGAATCTAAATGAAATCCTCTAATAAGTCTGAAGAATCTACATATCTAAATTCCCTTTACTTTATCATTTCCAGTATTTACTAATTTAAATGAAGATGGTAAGCAACATATACCGGGTGATTCAGCATACCTGTTCCACATATCATGTAGTTAGAATTTAATTTTTTTCTGATATTATCAACGGTGAATCATTTCCGGTTTAACAGGATGTTAATTCAAAACTTTAAGAGGTTTTAAAAAATTTCTATCATTGTAGATTTTGGTTCTCATGTAGCAACCCCTGTATGTATCGAAGAAAACCGATTTTTTATGCAGTAGGCTATGGAAAACAAATTTCTTTTTGACAGTTTCAGTTATATCATGGATTTCACTAATAGAGAGAAATATAATGCTTTCAATATTTGAAGAGTGTCGTCGTAATTGCCGTGCTGCCCGTAGATTATATCAAGAAAGTTTTCCCGAAAGACGCGTTCCCAGCAAAATGTTTTTCACTAGGCTGACGAGAAATTTAAGAGAGCAAGGTTCATTTAGAAGAAAAATTGCCTTGGCGCAAAAAATAGCTACAGATGAAATTAATACGGAGGTTGTTTTAGCTCGCTTTAATATCGATAAAATGGCGTACCACCATACAAATTTTATTAAAAGAAAACTTTACTTGAACGAATTTAAAATCATTATAAAATCGTTTTCTTCGATTAGTTTCTGTAAAATGCTATCTTGTAATAGTGCGGTTGTAATCGCCAGGCTCCAATGCTTGGTGTAGTTGTATTTTGTAAGCATTAAATTTATTTCTCTTTAATATTCTTTGAGTTGAAGAATATGAAATATTACATTCACTAACTATCTGTCTGAGATATACGGATCGATATTAAAACGAGCTAAAACAACGGTGCATTTTTGTCATCTGTAGCTGTTTCTTGTGCGAAGACAGTTTTTCTTCTAAATTAAATTTCTCGCCAGCCTAGTGAGACATATTTCGCTAGGTACGCGTCTTTCTGGAAAATGTTCTTAATATAATCTATGGGCAGCTTGGCGATTATGACGATGATCTTGAAAGCATATCTTACTACTCTCTGTCAAAAAGAAATTTATTTTCCAGAGCGTACTATATAAGAAATAGGTATTCTTCGATACATACAGCGACAGCTACATGAAAACCAAAGTTTGTGTGAAAAGAGAAAAAAAATCTCTATCGGATAAGCAATGGAAAAGTATGGCGTTCTATTTAAAATACGACAGTTTTTGCGACTTCCGGTTAAACCAGAAATACTACCGCGTTAGTAAGAGCAAAATGTGAATCTAATAACGTAGTAAAGATTATTCCAATGGCATATTGTCATATACAGCATGTGCACCTAGAACGTGGATGGTAGACAATTCCTTCCCTGAGCAATTTAAAGTAAAAGTCTTCAAACAAAAAATATTCGGAGACAAGTGCTGCACAGCATAAAATTATACTCAACTATACAAGATGTTCAGTTTCTACAGCGCAGGATGCAAGTTTGATTTTTCAAATGGAATATCTTATATATTACGTTTTTTGACACCCCTCTTCAATTCATGTAAACTTTCTTCAAAATTCCCTGTACCTATCTATCTTGGTTTTTGAGATAATTGACATCATTTGAGCTTGTTGCCAAAGTCCGCTCTTCTTTAACGACCAATATCTAAAACGTCTTGCACGTTAGAAAGGTGATCTGAATTTTATTCGGTTGAGTATTTCTTGGAGTTTTCGCTAACATATTGAATTGGCCTCAACATGGTCATCGAAATCGTTGCCATGCAATTTTCTAAATGAAGCACTCTGTATGTTTCCCAGAATATGATAAAGAAGCTATTTTCGAATTCCTTTCATAATAATAATGTCCCTATACCTAAAATGTGTCGTTCTTTAGTAAATTACATACGAAGCTGCGCAGATAAGTTTTTTGCTAAAATCCATAGAATGCAGCAACAAAATATTATAGACTTTTGTTTTTCTAAAGATAGTCATGGAAAGTAATCTGTAATATGTATATAATTTCAACATGTATTTGAAGTGAACACCGTTTTCCTTCATACAAACTCTAATGCGATTCTTTGTACTTCGTTGAACATTTACTATTATCTCTGGAGTATTATTTTGTGTAATGTCCACGTTACGCATAGCCTTAAGCAATTCATACAGAAATTTCTTTCATATACATTTTTATTTAGCTAAATTGGGAACATTTTTAAGCAATTTTCATTACGTTCTTATTATATCGTTTACTGCTGAAAAAAGCATAATGTGCGATACTTTAGGCAAGTCTATTCGTTTTACGTTAATCAACATCTGTCTACCTGTTTTCGCTACTTATTATTTATGTGTGTTTGTTAACTTACTAGCCAATGTATGCAGGAACATAATTAGTGCGGTTTTAATTGTACTTATCGTTCGAGCACTATTTACTCGAACAAAAGCTGCGTGTTGTCAAATTTGCTCGAACACAATGGGATTTAAAAAACGATTGGAGCAGTGTTTCCTTATTCATAATCTTAATTCACATGTGTTTGATACGCAAGGTTTATAATTACTAAAGCGTGACAAACGGTTGCACCCGCAGATTAATAAAAAAATAATAGGTTGTTACCTTTTATTGGCGTATCGATGGCCACTGCGGTAATGTGTGACTGCCAGTTTTCAGCATTGTTGCGGCTCCGTCAGAAACTAACGTGGTGATTTGGGCTCCTACGATACAAAATTCTCTTAACATATTTTTTATTATGTTTACAACGGATTCGGCATCAGTTCTTTCAATCCTTTTACTGGCTAACAAAAAGGAAGCTGCTGGACCATTACGTTTTAAAGGACGCGCCACAATATGAATCATGCTGTGTTTCTGAGCATCAGTAGCTTCGTCCACAGTGAGCCAGATTTTTTGATTTCTCAACTCGTCCTTTATACAGTCTTTTACTATACTTTGCACATGTGGTAAATTGTACCGCAATTGTCTTTTTGTTGGTAGCTTCCATGATGAACATATTTATCCCAAAAAAGACGAAAGTTTTCATTATCTACTAGGTGTTGTGAGATGTTGCACGTGCTCAACATGAAAATAAAGTCATACAAAAATTGCCAGTAAGGAATATTGTTTCTTAAATTCAATACATGACGTTTACTTTTAAGTTGCACAAAAAGAGGGTGCATCACATCAAACTGTTCTGAAAATCGCGAAATTAATTAGGGAGAATATACCTGGTACAAATAGTGGCAGAACATACTGTGCCGGCAAACGCAAAACGACTGCAAAAGACGATCGTCGTATAGTAAAAGTGGCTGCAGAACATCGTTTTTTATCCATTAAACATAAAATTCTTAGTTGACAAGGAATACAAATATCCCGTAAACGTCTTCATGAAGCAGGCTTGAAATGCGGACGTCCGGCAAAGAAACCAAGACTAACATCTAAAATGAAAATAACACGATTTCAATGGGCTAAAGAATATAGAAAATATACAGTTGAAGATTGGGGAAAGGTAAGTTTCATTTATCGTCTGTATTTTTGGTCAAATTCATCTTCATCGTTCGTTTAATGGTTTTATATATTTTTTACTTTTTCCTAGATTATCTATAGCGACGAATCACGGCTAGAAGTGCTAACGAAGAGAAGTCAATTTGTTCGTCGACGTCCTTCAAAGCGTTATAAAGAAACATGTAGGATCAAATCTATTAAACACCCCCCATCTCTAGTGGTTTGGTCCTGTATTACGACAGAAGGACCGGGACCGCTATATTTCGTTAACGGAAAAATGGAACAAAAAAAATATAAAAAAGCTTTACAAAACTATTTAATACCTTGTACTGGTTCATTGGATCCGACTGAAGGACCATATATTTTCATGTAAGACAATGCACCGTATCATAAGGTAAAAAGTGTAATGCCTTGAATCTAAAAATCTGCGTGTACTACTTTGGCCAGGCAATTCACCTGATGTAAACCCAATTGATCGTAAGTACACGAAACTCAACTGCAAAGTAAGGATTGCAACAACATATTGAAGATGTATGGCATAGTAGCTACGAAATTTAAAAAAAAAACAATAAAAAGCTGGGATTGGCAGTATGCCAAAAAGGATTGAGGAAATAATAAAACACAGAGGAGGAACAAGCAAATATTAGCAAATACATGTTCAAATTATACTTACTTGCATGATTTATGTAACTAAATAATAATATTGCCAACATTACCAACTGTTTTTTTAAATTTTACCCCAAAAGTCAGAATACCTTTAAATGGTTCTAATTCGATGGCCAGGGACTGTACAAACTGACGCAGACCGCATTTGTATTCTCCCTTTTCCATATTTACGTAGAGACGTGAGCACTACGGTATATGACAACATACTCGTTAAGGCTGATTGCAAATTCTGTTCGATTTACACAGCGGATAATTTTGAATATAGACATGTACACATTGCATACGTTCACAGAACGTTCGCATACGCAAGATTAATTTTGTATGTTAATTTCGCGCAACTAATTGTAAGTCGACTTTAACTAAATCGGTCCATCCTCCTATACGCTCAAGCACATCAGTCATGCGACGATTACCATAACAATATCTGCATAGGCTCCCGTTATGTATGGTTATAGAACAACATGTCTCACTGACTAACTGCTATTTTCGTGTTCTCCCTCTCTCTCTTGCCCTCATGCTCTATCCGTAAGTGTTTACTATTAATCACACTTCTCATGCGTATTATCGGAATATCCCCGACTGTGTTCGAGAGATAGCTTCTATGTACCCTTATCATTCACATGACCGCCTCGTTGTAACCCGAAAACTGTGGCTCGTCACCCGATGAGTTTCATTCAATAGAAACACGCACGACCTTATTAATCATTGAGGTGATTCAATTAAGATGGTGATACGCTGACGACATAATTTTACGATTATGTGACCTAGTAAGGCTAATAGCATTAATTAAACCAGCGCGAAACACATCTATCAAGTATTACTTCAAAGTAACAGTTTCGGAAACTGATTACTTAGCTGCGCCTAAAAGCATGATCATGTTAAAGGAGTTTTGAATCTAACAGAGGACCAAAAACCAGATAATCAACTGCGAACTGTAGTATAAACATAAATAGACGTCGAGTTAATTGTAAAGTACACTGCTCTACATTATTGTAAATTTTATGCACACTGATAGCTTTAATTTTTGCTAAAAAGGCTCACAGTTTGAGCAACGAAATATTAATACTATTCAGAAATAATAATTTAAACCTCTTATGAAGTATTACCGTTATACGTGCATAAGCTTTCGATGCATCGGTAATCTATGTTTCTAAAGATATATCACGTTGAATGGAGCGCAATCTAGCTATCGAGAACTCTATGCACATGTAGTTTACTATAGAATATATGCCAACTGATTACAACGGTTCCAAATTATATTAACAGGACAGAAGAGCGTTAAACGTTTTCAGTCTCTCAGTTCTAGCTTTAGCAATCATTCAATAAATTGTATACCTCTATTTACTTAACATGCCATTCGTTTATAATAAAGAGGAAAAAATAAATATCATGAAATATTATTAGTCTCAAGGAGATATGCAATATTCATTGGACGTTTTGTATTTTCGTTTCCTGATCGTTCAATTCCTTCTCATTAGACAATCAGTCAATATTAGATGCCGTACATTATTTTGAAAAGACTGTATTAATCGATGTTCAAAATGTTATGAAAGCAATCGGCAACACCCTCTTTCTGAGGAAAGTATGGCGAGCGAAGTCAATGTATGTGGTTTTGTAGAAGTAAATGAGCCACGCTTTAGACGCCAAATTTCAGAACAATCGAATATTCTAAAAAGACATATTAAGATACTGTCGTGCTAAGCGAAAAGGGTGTCCCTACATTTTCTAGACAGAAATTCTAGACAGCATCTTCTACCTTATACTAAATTAATTTTGTCGTATTTACACAGCAAATGCTTTATTGTAGACCATACGTTTAGGGGTGCCTACAAAACATGTATTATATTATTATTATATTAGTATTTTAGTTGTAACTACAGATACTAGATGAGAATTGTGGTATGGAGATACCCCTTTTTCGCTTAGCATGGCAGAATAAGTGCTATAATGTCCAAAAGAGTATTGGTCACAGGAAAATAGACATTTGAGTAGGAATGTCACAGCACAATATCCTCAGAAACTAAATGTCTGGATAGGAATTCCAGGGAATCGTATTATAGGGCAAATTGTCTTGAGCAGAATATTAACTGCGCAATCATATTTAGAACTGCAAATATTATTCCTGCAGTATGCAGTGTTGCTAGAGATTTTAATAACATTTGATTTTAGCGAGACGGTTGTCGGGCTCATAACCCGAGAGTTTTTCAAGAATTCATTTCTTTGCATTTTCCATACACTACTAGCATTTGGAACACTATATCTTGGCCGGCTAGATGTCCTGACTTAACGCCTAGCGTCTTCTTTGGGAATACTTGGCGGAAACCCTCTATGTTATGTACATTAGCTTGAAACTCCCCGCACATTAGATGAATTGCGAATGCGAATTGCACAACCCTGTAACAGTATTCCACCTGTAGCTCTTATTAATGTATGCAGAGAGTTTTATGATACTGGGTTACTGTGAGGCAGAAGGTGGAGGCATTTTAGAAAAATATATGAAATAATTTTTCGAATTTGTTTTTATTTTCTCTAGAATTTTTTTCTTTTTGACGTTTATTGGTTAATTTTGTATTATATTTTTTATCAACTAATTTTAAAATTTGTTTTCCATGTTTAATTCCATTAAGGGTCACTAAATTTATTACCTTCTTGAATTTAGAATTTTTATTTCTGCTATAATCGAGCTCATTCTAAAACAAAACCAATTAATTTTTTACAATACGAAAAACCTTTTTTCAAGCAAATTGAAATGACATGTAATACGTAAAGTTTAAATTTGCTTTAACGGGGGATGTGTACCTGCCCATATTTACGCCACGAATGATTATTTCAACGCAATGTCTGGCAGCGCAGTTACTTGTCTGCCTACTTCCCCATATACATATGTATTTATGTACGAGGATGGTATGATAAATACCTGGGTTAAGAAAGACAACACAATTGTTTTGTATTTAGTAAATATCCGAAATAGTTTTAAAATGATATTTGGAGGCGAAAAAAACATAGATAATGGATTTAAAGGAATACCAAACTTCTACAAACTGTAAAAAAACACAAAACTGTATATTTGAAGAGATAATACATAAACAGGAACGCAATTCTGTCAAAATGTACATTTTTGGTACTTGATTACACCGAATTCGGACAAATAAATCGAAGATGCAAAATATTTCAAAAACGACAAACTTTAGGTATAAGGAAAGTTTTACATAATTAACGTAAAATATTATCAGCAATTCAAAAATTAAAAAATATGCAGGGTGCACTATTTAAAATAACGACGAAAACGTCACTCGAAGAATGAAATCTGGAGTGCGTTGTCAGAGATGGTCTATGACCAAGAAGTTGTCTTGTTCTAAGTGGAAATATCCCTAGCTCTATAGGCTACTTAATACCCAATGTGCAAAGCAAAATGTCAAATATTATACAAACTACAGCATTTTCTGCAGAGCATTGCAAATACAGTTTTTCGTAGGTATTTCGAAACAATTGAGTTTAAGTATAGGTAATTCTATACAAAGTGACCTTAGATTTTCCAGTATAAACGAAATGTGTACTCATATACAGGGTATTCCACTAAAAAAAAACATAACTTTGATATGTAACTTTTTTTTGTTTTAGCGCGTACTACTAATGTATATCTATGATTTTGTATGGGATATTTTTTCGTATTACTAATAGTAAAGATTCTATCGAAGAATCTCGCGCTATTGCCCCACCCTGTATCTCCCTTCAACGATAATCTCCACTAAATACCTCGCCTTTGCTCTATTTTCTACAGATTCTTCGATTCTAATGTAAAATATTCCTACAAATATGTACAGAGTAAATTCAGTTATATCTTTCTCATAATTTAGTAAATTAAATATTATTCAGTAAAAAGTCCTCAAGCTCGATAGTGAAACTCCACATTCAAAAGTTACCGGTAATGTCCAAGATCATAGTGTTGTGCTTTGAGATCAGAACTCCTGTATGCTGTTAATAGAAAAGCAATGGAATAACATATTTTTATTAAAAAAATCACCCTATATAAACTCCAAAATTTTGAAAGCTAATTCTATTTCTAATACAAGAACTTTATAAATTATCCTTCTGAAATACTTTTGCTAATTAATTTGGGTTAATTATTAACGGGACTAACAAATGTTAAGCAACCCTTATACTGCATTTTAGTTCTTAGAAAAGGCAAATAATAGCACTATAGGTTAACATCACTCACAATACAATAAATCAAATGTTTTATTTGAAAACAAAATAAGCAAAGTTCGAAAAAGGAAAGGAGTGGGTATTCCCAGCCGTGTCAGCATGTGTTCTAACTTTAGAATTACTAGCATACATTGTGATTGTAGCTCGGAATATATTAAAACCTGTAGGTGTTAGAATTCTTTGACAATATCCGTGTAAAACGTAGAAACTTTTGCTAGAACTATTACTGTAAGCGGGAGCCGTTGTACTTCTGAAGAATAAATTGTTCCCTTATTGCATGGCTCAATTCTACTTTAAATTCCTCACTTCAATAAAACTTTATATGAAGGGATTGCTCCATATTTGCACGCTGTTATATCCGCTCCTTGAGGCGGTGTACGACACTATAATTAAATGGGTTACTCCAGCATCCATTTCGTCCGCAAGACGTAATACGGCCAAATGCCAGTGTCCTTATTGGGTTCGTGATAAGTGTTCCCTTGTTCCTTGATTAGAAAGTCTTTCCAGTTATCAGAGGACCGTACGTGTTTTTACTCTACAGCGTTGTGATCTTCTGTATATCGTATTATACAATTTCGAATTTCATGGTTTTTGTTTAAATTCTAAGCTATTGGCATCAATTGTTTTAAGCTATAACTGAATTTATCTATGAACTTACTGCTTTTGAGTTGTGAAATCTTATTGTTTATATGCCGAAACCAATTTTTGCTGTGTCAATAACGATGCATAAATGACAGATAATTAATAGATCTAAAGATAATAGAATAATAAGAATCATAATTATAAGTAGAACTTGTGATTAGCTGTATCTGGCAGGTCACATTACATTGCACATAAACTCTCAAATAGTACAGTACAAGCAGTACAAACAGTACAAGCAGTATTTTACATACAAGTAAAATAGTTAAAGATTGTGATATTGTGTTCTTCCTTTAAAAATTCGGTCGCCGAGAAATGAAACTGTTTAGGAGTGATAAATTGTTTAATTGTAAATCACAGCTAAATATACTAATATAAGGCGGGTATCTTGTGCAGAGCGTGTTCCTATGCTATTCGGCTCTCAGTAAATTACTCTATTTAGTGCAATGGATTGTGTTAGGTACTGGAAATCCGATTTTTATTGTTACTTATAAAGTTCTATTATATATTAATATTTCAGGCGGTTAAAATTTATCCGATTTAAGTTAAAGATGCGCTTTGTAATCCCCTTTTCATAATACAAATATTGTCTTGCAACCTGCAAGGTTTCCACACAAAACGGCATTACATCTTAAAATTAAGCAATTTGTTATATGTGCCAAACAGAGTTATAAGCTATTTAACTTGACATAGTCCCAAAAGTTTCTTTAGAATACCTTTAGAAAACAATAGTTTGTAGTACTTCGTCGCAGCACTCTATGCATTTTAGCAAAAAACTTATCTACACAGCTTCAGATTTAATTTACTAAAGAATTATGAATTTTAGGTATAAGGAAATGTTTGCAAAAAAAATTGTAAAAGTGCTTCTCTGCCAGAAACTGGGAAAATATACAATATATTCCACTTGAAAAAATTTAAGTAACATGAATCGAACATGACAATTTCTTGTAGAATGCAGTTACATATAAAAAATATTCGATGCATTGTTGAAAACTCTAAGCAATACTCAGTCGAGCCAAATTTGAATCAATGCTAAAGCGTGTAAGCCGTTTAGAATATCGGCCATTAAACGGCATTTCGCAAGTCTCAAACTGTATAAATTATCTTAACTATCCTATTATAAATGTGGTGCTTATCATTAAAAATTCATCACCTCTTAAAGGTAACAGAATTTCATTGAAAGTTGGTGCACGTGTGAGGATTCATATGAGTAATAAATGATTCATATTTCAAAAAAAGCTGTTTATTCCTTTGATTATAATTAATGTGGTGCAGGACCGCTACGCTTACCAATACTTTTCTGGACATGTATAGGCATACTTTTGATAAGACTCCTTGAATTTTTAGTCTATGATACCCCAAATATGTTCGATCAACGATAGGCCTACAAACTGTAGAGTTTGATAAGCAACATTGTGGAGGAACATCATCTTGTTGGAAAGGGGCATTCAATATACACTGAAGATGTAGACCATTTCTGGTGCTAGTTACTTTGATTGATGCATCATTACAAACGTTGATGACGATGTTCAATTGTTAGAAGCCACCGATTGCAGATTTTTAGGAGCCATGTAAAACACCGCATTCTGTTTTGGCGAATCCCCACGTTTGGAGAAACCTACAACTGAAATTTCGACGACTTTCAGATTTTTACAGTTTACAAATTTTTGCACTTTATTATGAATAAAAAAATATCTATCAAACTAGAGCAGATGACATTTTTTGGCTCCCATACCACTATCTCCTGCCTCCGCGCGGAATGGAGGTTGTAAGGAAGAGAGAAATAGCATTCACGCCTGTTTACATATTTGCTTCTCTCTCGTCCGTAACTACCCCAACAAAAATTAAAAGTAGCTTGTACAGCACACAATAAATCCAAACAATTTTAATAACCTTATATATGTATTTAATGTTAGGAAAGCAGTATTAATATGCGTGGAAATAAATAAATAATAAAAATAAGCTCTTCTAGACAAATCTGAAAATTGTCGAAATTTCAGGAGTAGATTTCACCCCCTAAACGCGGGGTTCCATCGGGATGGAAAGTGGGAGCTTTGTAACACTGGGTGGGTTATGCAAATCTATCAATTTCAATCCGATCGGCGATTGACACCTTGGACCTTATAAGCAGTTTGACACCTTGTAAGTGTCGGACCTTACTTTAGCACTACAGGAATAAAACAAACTGGAAACATATCTGTAAAATAACTTAATCAAATTGAGTTGTTAGTTGAAAGACGTGTTGAAAATTTGATAAAGCTAAGAACCTAAGAAGCTATGCAATTTCAATCCTAAACAATATACATATGTTACAAATACAACCTTCTAACAAAATCTTAAAAGATATTCTGTTACCTTATTTAAGAAAACGCTTATCTTGAAAAAAAAATTCAATCAATAGCAACATTTTACATTTTATCGGAATTTTCTTCTTCTATCCCACCTTGCATGTATATTAACGGAAAGGGTCGGATATACGTTCGATAGCCCTACAACTAAAATCCTACGTTCAACAACTTTCTCTCAGTGGACCAAGTTTCTTTGGTTCTTGCGTCGGCAACATGTGCGACACCGATACCAATATTTCATGACCACCTGCTAGCGATTGTTTTGCAATCGCAGTTCCGTTTGTTTGTAGGGATCGGAAAGTAGTTTTTTGCGAGTCCTCACTTCTTCGTCGTCGCCAACTTTGAAAAATGTTACGACGTGAATAACTTTGGTCGGACATATGTATTACATACCGCTGAATTGCTTTAAAGTAATGCACAGAGTTTAGGTTGTTATAATTCGTTTATTTAACACACATGAACGAACAGAAGTGTATCATGTACGGTATTTGTTTAACGGGAATTTCTTTGTTACAGACTCGAAGAAGTATGTAATGTAGGCGGAACTTTGCCAAGGTAAGTGGTGTGTGCATGAGATATTTTGAGCGTGTAATAGGTTTAATGTTAAAGTGGTCTGTACTCGGGTGAACTTTGTTTCACGTAATTGCTAAACACGAAACAAACCTGTTTGATTTAAATACGGTGTAGCTATAACTACGTTAAATATTTGTAACTTCGTCTCTCTAACCTGGTTGACTGCAGATTAGGATTATCGAACGAGATACACATAACACTAGCAGTATATTGACGATAATATTTGTCTATAAAGAGAGCAGCACTAGCAAATAGAATTTACATGGAATATTGTTGTGATAATTATTCAAAAGTTTATTTTTAATTGCTTACTATTGAAAGTGACGTTGTTTACATCTTTAGTTGCATATGGCTGCGAGGCGAGGTAGTACTGGTGGCCTCTTCTCCCGATTTTCCCCAGAATCATTGCCTATCTTCGTCTTACACATAAGGGGAAGGCCGATCTTTGCCCAGTAAGAGTACAGCAAACAACACTTGCGCAAAACAAAATTCATCATCGGAATCTTCAAAATTATTCAAAATTATTTAATTGGATTGTGTACCAGTGAACATATTACTTCTTGATGCAGTAACTAAAATACAATGGTAAGCATGGATAACCATTGTGACTTATCGGATTTAAAAATTTCAACAAGCAGCATCTCCATGGAAGCGAAAGGCATTTTTGGTGGATATTCAAATCAGAAAAGGGTTATTTTATTTTATTCGTATAGTAAACCTTGGATCTGTATTACAAAACAAAAATAGATGGGATACAGAAATTTTGACTAAGAGACAATCTTTCAAAATTCTTGGATTAGTTGTAAAATTGTAAATAAATATGAAACTATGTCAACATTAAGTTTTAAAAGCTAGATATTAAATCAATTTAGGTGCTCCAATATCAAAATTATGAAATATTAAACGAGATTTAAAGAACGGAAATATTTGAATTAGATTTGGGTGCAGTGATTTGTTAAAAATTCATTAATTTGGCTGAATTTAACACAAAAATTTTAAAGCATTAAATAAATTCATAAAAACAGCTGTCGGCTAGGGACTGATTTAGGAAACTGTGAAATTTTGTAGGAAAGGCATACAATTGTCAAGTTTAATTAATACCGTGAGCCCTTAGCATTAAAGATTGTTTTGCTTTAATTTAACTATTAATCATGGTCAATACGAGGAAAGGTACTCGTACTCATGAAGAGGTCGTTGAGTCGAAGACCACCAACACTACTTCGCCAAGCTTGGAAGACTTAAAAATGTGCATTGACTCATTCTCAAATAAAGCAAACGATCTGTTACAAGAGCGTGACAATTATTTTATCAAATCTGGTGAGCGATTGAATTTAATCGGCATCTACATAAAATCTAACCTTCAAAATATCAATGACAGAATATCTGACATTGAACACGCAGTTAACAGTAATGATTACCAAAACTTTGGTAATATAAGCAATCACAACGCTAATCTCAAAGTTAAAAACATCCTTCCTAAATGTATCGGTTTGTCCGAGAATCCTGTAGAACATTTGAAATCGTTACGAAAGGTCCTTCTTCCTTGTCTTCAAGACACCGAATATACCTTGATGTGTATAAGATAGTCAAAAAGCTGCGATATGGTTTTCCATCGTTCAATCGACTTGACACACTGTCGACGATTTCCAGAACCTCCTCTTGAAGAAATACTGGAGCGAGGTGGTCCAGGGCAAAGTCCGCATCAACCTGACAATGGGCCGGTATGAACCAGCGGGGATGAGACTATTGGCCGTCGCAGTTTCACCATTGGACCAGTTCGCCATCGACCCGAACTGCCGTCGTCAATCAGGGTTTTATGTATTTATTATTATAGTTTATCACTGGCCATAGAACTACGCAGAAAATGTATCTACAAGATAATTATAATTACTGTCTTGCTCGTTAATAGAGTTTGTTAAAAAGGTGGTACCGGATGGCAGTAGCGTAGCGGTAGTGACGTCGGTAGGTGTAATTTCCAACTCGTAGTCGATCTCGACAGTACCGCGAGAGAGTTTAAAGCGACAGTATGTTGCACGCTGCATGATGGGACGCCCAAAGGGTGTAACGTTCCCTTCGAATGTGAATAAATATCTCAGGTATTTCCCTGGATTAGAATATAGAAGTCCGTATATTTATTGCACAATATGCAATAGCGGATTGCTAAGTCGCGATAGGTTTGAATGTAGAACAAATTGTAAAGGTAAACGTCACGTATTGAATTTAAGGAACAGTGTTCCATACTGGCAATTTTTATATGATTTTATTTTCATGTTAAGCGTGTGCAACATCCCACAACATCTAGTACTAATGAACACTTTAGTACGTTCCCTCATGGAAGCTGCCAACATCTATGCAATTACGATACAATTTGCCACGTGTGCAAGGTACAGTAAAGGAATGTATAAAAAACGAGTTGAGAAATAAGAAAATCTGCCTATGTGTGGATGAAGCAACTGATGCTCAGAAACACAGCGTCATTCATGTTGTAGCGCGTCCTTCAAAACGTGATGGTCCACCATCTTCATTGTTGTTATCCAGTAAAAGGATTCAGAAAACTAATGCAGAAACCGTTGTCAAGATAATAAAAGATTCATTGAGAGAATTTTGTATCACAGGAACACAAGTCACAATGTTCGTTACAGCCGCAACAATGCTGAGAGTTGGTGGGGTGTTGAAAATATACTTTCCGACTCTTCTTCACATAACATGCCCCATGCACGCATGTCACCTCGTAGCAGAAACCATTCGAAAGAAGTATCCGATGGTGGATAAGTTAATAGCATCTACCAAAAAAGTGTTTATCAAATCTCCCAAACACGTGTATTCAAACAATTGCGTCCGAAATTACCACCACCACCACCTCAGCCTGTAATAACGCGATGGGGAACATGGCCCAGGCAGTATCTTACTATCAGAAATATTTTTCACAAGTGAAGAATGTCATCTTGAAACTTGATTCAAATGATTCTGCAGCAGTTCGAGATAGTCAGCAACTTTTTTCCAATTCGGACGTTCAACAACAAATAAATGAAATTTCCATGAACTATTCTGAAGTTGCACAAGCTATTGAGCAATTAGAAAACAGTCACTTATCTGCACGAGACGCATTAAATTGCATAAACAATTTACAAGCCGCTCTAGAAAACTTGACGAACACTATAGGAGTCGATGTTGCTCGAAAATTTGGTGCAATTTTAACGAAAAATCCCGATTTACAAAAGGTTCGGTGTATAACTGAAAATCAAGAGTGCCCAGATGCGGAAAAGGAATATCTGACATTTGCAAATCTTACTTCACTGGATGTCGAACGATCATTTTCGAAGTATACGACAACGTATTCACAACAGCGTCGAAGGCTGAATGAATCGACAATGAAAGCGTTGCTGATGTTTCAATTCTACGTAGCTTACCAGGGCGGTTGCCACTTGCCACAGTGGACATCAAGACGACAGGAAAAGGTAACAATATTATTTTTCACTAATAATAAATATTACGTACCTACTTTTATGCGGTGCGCCACTGCCGGTACCACCTTTTTAACAATCTCTACTCGTTAATAATAATCATCGACAACCATCAAAGTATAAAATTGAAATTATAAATATTATCTTCTTTAGGAATACTATATTTTACGCATAGTGCAGTGGACGTGCGTAATCATGTACAAGTTCATTATTTTCTGATAATTTGGCAAAATATGGAATTTAAAGTATCATACTTATTTTAGGACATATTACTAACTCTGGGAAGCCCCAACTCTTCAAAATATTTTAGATTTCTTTTCTTAGAGCACAATTACCCACTCCACAAATTCATGTACCTTACCACAATACATGTCTACGATGTCATGACGCCAACATATCTGATCAAGTATAAGATCAAGGTGGATGGGGTAAAATAGGCGCATTTATGGTATTAAACGGTTCTCTGATTGGTGATAAAAATACTTGCACTGCTACCTTAGCAATAAATTTAATTATATTTAAGATAATTTCTTAAATATCAAATTATGGTGAAACTGTCTTGTTTTCTGTGTGTCCATGGAAAATGAATTATTAAGCGAAATATCTAACGATTATACATTTTAAGAAAATGTCATAGACGTTTTATCTTAGATTGCTATGTCTCTCCAACATAAATTACACGGTTTGCCATTGGTAACAGGGATTAAGGAGTTTGTTGGGGCTGATCGCTAATTATTTCAGACGTGCAAAATAAATACATATTTATTTTTAAGTTGTACTTTATTCATTATTATTAGCATTTATGTAGTAATAAGTTTTGCTGTAATATATGTTAAACCACAATTTTGTATCGCGACAGCGGATCGGGCCAACGGCGATTCGTGTCGACTGTGAACTGGCTCTACGGCGAACTGGCCCTACAGCGAACTGGCCCTACGGCAAAACGGCGACGGCGAAACATCCCAGATCCTGAGCCAGCCAAGTACAGCAGTGGGGAATCCTATTTCTCTAAATATATAAAAATATATCTTAATTCTAATTTATTACTTACGCACAAACTTTAACTTCCGTGGATTTAATTGTTTATTCATCCATTTAACTTATTTGAGTATTGTATAGTAGTGCGGTAGTGAAGCTTTCCGTATGAAATGAATAAAAATTATGATAATTATTATTACTAAGGCCAAAGAAGCAGCGAACATGCCTTTCATTGGTCCTAACCCCTTTTGTGGTTTCCAAAGGAGCCACATAAAATAAGCTATTAAGACATGGGAGGACAATGAAAAGGCTTCGTACTGGGAAAGTGTACCAGGACAATGGCAGGCGGAAGCACTAATTTCGGGCTCGCCAAGGACAGCAAAAATAGCGCTATCGTTCAGCAAAGGGGATCTTAGATTATTGGCAAGATTTCTGACAGGCCATGTAGCCCTAAAATATCACTTATTTAAACTAGGAAAAGCTGAAGATCAAATCTGTCGCCTATGCCAAGAAGATCTGGAGACGGCAGAACACATCCTGCGTAAATGTGTTGCCATTAGTCGCACACGACACCGACATTTCAGTAGACCATTTCTTACACCTACAGAACTGAAGGAAGCAGATCCTAGAGTAGTACTAAGGTTTATTAAAAGTCTCCAACTATTCTAACACACATTAGGGCATTTTGTTACAATAGATCTACTATGGTCTCGGTGATTGAAGGCACATGTGCCATGGCCGGAATATATATTATTATTATTATTATTATTATTATTATTATTATTATTATTATTATTATTATTATTATTATTATTATTATTATTATTATTATTATTATTATTATTATTATTATTATTACAAGTCAATAGCCACGGTAACACATTTCATTTTGTTGTCAAAATTACATTATTACGATTGTACCGCTATGAACGTATCCCCGTTAATATGAAAAGCTAATCAAAAGCTAATAATGTTATAATAGAACATGGCATGCATTTGAGTGTTTACACACATATAGGTGAGCATCTATTCAACGGTATTCGTAGATAATATGCTAATTGCCCACTTTTCAATTACAATCAGTATATGTACATTTCTTTAGGAAACGATTAATATCAGAGGACTGAATAAAGAATGCATAACCTGGCACCCAATTAAGCATAATCAATCATAGTTTGTACCGCACAAAAAAAAAAGTGCGTGACGCATATCTTAACAAAGGGGTATCGAATGTATTTACGTATAGCGTACCAGTCGCAGTTGGTGGTCTGAAAAGTGTTCTCGGTAGATTAATTTGAATGAAGAGTTACTGCTGGTTTTATTATCTTTGGCATACTTTTCGGTATACGTATACCTACCCCGACTAATTTTAATTATGAGGAACAATTAATGTTGCCCAAGAAATAAACTTAATTGCGATTGATCTGTTTTCGTGTTAATACTAAGCATAGCAAATTTCAAAAATTATTGGATCTGTTGCGAAATTAGGTTTGTGAGTAAACTGAAACACTTCATTATAACCCCACCATTTCGCCTGTTCTGAAACAACAGTATGGATGTCCAGGTAATTTAGATACCGGAGTAATACAAGCCTCATAACTTCAACAACCAAATTCAACCATTTCGAGAAATATTAAACTATGGAAATAAAAACTTGACAGATTGCTAATGCCAGTAAGGCAGTAATGCTCAAAGATCGAAAAATGTTCTCGAATCCGTTACGATTTAACTTTAAATCGTGTTCCTATCCTTGCCTACGGTATGCTAAAATATTACCCAATTATAAGTACTCAGATTCATGGAATGTAACTATGCGGGCTGGCAGTGGTTATCAGGCTTTCGTAAACGTCACCTAAGCCTTACTTTCAGAAAACTTGAGAATACAAGCGCCGCTAGATAAATAGATTCAATCAGCATACTACAAATGAATTCTACAATAATCTGGAAAGTGTTCTACAAAGATACAAGTTCAAACCTGAGCGTAAAGTTGAAAATATCCAAGGCTTTGGCCTCTTCAAAAGAAAAGTAAGTCAGCCAAACTATATTAACAGAGAGACCAACTCTTAATATTTTGCGGAATCGTTTCTGTTACAGAAAATTCAATTCCATCAGCGTTCGTATTTTCGAGAGTGAAATTTAAAGATCATTTAATGCATAGCGCCTCTGGGGGCAGTTTGGACTTGGAGTCAAGAAATTCATATTGTGTACGTGTTTATATGTATCGCAATTTTACATGGATGTGTTAGATACGTGACATTTTATCTATCATTATTAGAGACACCATCGATAATGCTTATCCAGGCGCTCTCGTTATATCGAGCATTCGTTATATCACCTCTAGTATCTACTGCTCCGTGCTACTATCCCCTCTAGAGGCGACAAGGATGAGAACCATAAATCGTGCGGATTATAAGCGTTGCATTATGTATAGCCGAAGTAGCAACGGATCAATCGTTGTATTTCGTGGAGTTCGTTCTCCCGAAGTTGTATGAACTCTTACAATGACATGCATATTCGTTATACTTTCTTTCTTTGTGGTGATTCCTTGTTTAACGCTCGTCCGCACCCAAATCTCGGGAATTCCAATGTGCGTTGCCGATTTTGAAAAATTTGCATACATTAGATGAAATTAAATCAATTTTTACATAAACACTCAAGCTTCAGCGAATGTAAATACGAAATATAAGAATGTATAAAAAATAAAACAAGTGAAATGATGAATTTACAAACAAGACAAGTAAAACGTTGAATTTACAAAATAAAGTATTGAATTTAGAATTTTTATGTGTGAGTAGAGGGAATCACTAAACTAGCGAATATTATCCTGAAAATAGGAGACAACTTTTCTACCCCACATAATAGGGGTAATTTTACCTCATGCAAATATATTATTAAGTAGTTGTTTTTTTTATCCAAACATATAATACATACTAGTGAAACATTTCAATGATTTTAAAACTTTAATGTTTAAATCAGCTTCCAAAAGTATTGCTGCACAATTTCGTAAAGTTTTAGATTGCAATCAAAGCAAACGTATACCTGGTAATTGACTTGATAGAAGAAGATGTATGTAATTATTTATTTTCAACATAGGCGCAGTGCACTTTGGTATGATTTAAAAACGCTGTTCAATAGAAAGAGAAGTAGTCAGTATTCTAAACATTCCTTTTGTGAAAGGTACGGTCGCTAAGGTGAGATATTTCATAGTTTTCATATCGGACCTACAAACAAATTTAACTCGGTAAAATACTGGAAAATTAAAATGCAACCTACCTGACGTAGACATATAGTTTTATATTCTTACGTTATATTTAACAAAATCAATTTTGAACACGAAGAGGTAGTTTTAAATGTGTTAAACGTTCTGTTCTAATATTTTAATATTTTAAATCATATCATCGAACGTAGCCATTTGGATGCTGATATATGTAAATGTCAACAATTATTGTTACTTCTTCTACAAATACACTATTTAAAAAGGATTGTGGGAAAAGTAATGATAGATTAGGTAAAACATCACATAATAGGAAAGACAGATTAAGTAAAACACCACATAATAGGAAATTGAAGACCGAGGTTAAATAGCATGTCAGAAAATTTTCTCGTAAAATTGAACAAAATTTTAAATAAAATTGCAATTACTGTATCATGTCAACCTTAGTTTTGTCCAAATACATGTTCAATTACAAATAATAATAATTAGCCGATTAATTATCAACCACAAATACATCTTTCATGAAAACGGTGCTCGGTTACGTGTTTGGTTTTGTTTTGAAACTTCGTTTTTCTAAAACAAGATCGAATGGGATGCGAAGAAGGGCTCAGTTGGCCTCTTTAAACCGGAAGCCCTTTAAAATTTAAAAGAGAAATGCAAAAAAGCGATTCCTTTACCGCTTAGGCTAATATCGTGCATGCCGATACAACATCAACCCAACGTGACGTCATTGAAGAGACCTCAGACCTTGTCATATCATAGGTAATGGTTGTGGTCGGTGCCCAACTTCGAAAGTGATTTGGCCTCGGCCATGAAGCGGAGATTCCTCACCAAAGCGATGTCGAGGTGATTCGGTCTGTGCCTCGCGTTGTGTGGAAGGTTGGTGCAACCGCTTGAACCTGAAGTCGAAAAGATTCTTCCGAAAGGCGTTGGTGGTGGAACTGTTCCGTAGCTTGTGATTAGTATTTAGGTCTCCGGCAAGTAGAACCGGGGCGTTACCAACAAAGACTGATTGGAAATCCCCCTCAACGAAGTCTCTCGAAGACCAGCACACCGGTCAGTTCAAGGGACGTAGTCTTGACCGGGTGAAGTGAAGTATGTTTTACAGATTTTTCCAGTTCTCCTGCCTGTTCTGTAGATGTTATAATTCGAGATGGTTAATATATAACCCGGTCTCCGCATGGTTTCTCCGAAAAGTGCTATGTCGGTCCTCAACCTGTTCAGCAGCTCCTCTAGCAACTATCTTCCCAAAAGGAAGTTGGCGTCCCACGCTGTGAGTCTAATTTTGATTTATGGATTATTCGACGTATATATCATTTCCTTTTATGCAAATTAGTTTGCGTCGAACGCTGGAGCAATGGTTGGAGTTGCTCCGTGGCTTGTGTGATCAGCTGCATAAGAGAGCGAATAGCTTCCAGGAGCTCAACAGTATCGGATCCTGCGTTCTTTTGTGTAGCCACAAGCCTCGCTAATTTGGGGCGTCCTTCCAGTAACACCGCTATTCGCCTAATGGCTTATACCACTATCCTTCGAAAGGACAAGCCGGGTTCATATAGGCGAAATCTAGTGCCAAGAGATGCACGCCTGCCGTCTAAAAATGGCCGTGGAATATGTAGATATTCTCTTGGGCATTAAATATATTACTGCTATTTTGTAAATTATTACGTTCAAAATAAAATAAAGACTATCTTGAGGAAAGAATGCCAAACCGTTGCTTGTAAATTAGGACTTCACAATAAAAATGTATGTATGTGAATTAAAATTGTGTGTATACACATATATATGTTAATTAACATACATCAGAAAACAATACAATAGGATAAAATATTGTTTTTATACCTAAATTGAAGAAATAGTCACAGAAGTATTGGCTGAGAAGGGTATTTACAAAAGACAACATATTCGTATTTGTGGAACTATCGCAAAATTATTTTAATTTGCATGCTGGCGGAATTTAGTGTGAAGTAAGTGTATATTATCCCGCTCACAAGTTCTAACTCGCATCTTGCACATCGCCGCGTCATGGTGCTTAGTCTGTATCGGCGTGCGGTGGTCATTTTCACACTAATTTATTGCTTTTTAAGTGAAACTTATAATCAAAATAGGATATACATGTCCCTTTGTAAAGTTTCTCAAACTAAATAAATAGAAGAAATTCATCTAGTGAACTCGCACTACAAATAATTACCTATACACCATAAGATGTGAAAATAGGATATAAGTGAGAAACTGAACTTGAATGGCTTCGGTTAGGTTAGCTTACTATGCGCAAAAGTCATAACTTATTACTGATATCTACTGATTATTCACGTTCTCATTGGTGTCTTGTTCCTTACATGTCACAACTTCTTTACTTACCTTTTGAATTAAAATTTATACAATTGTAATTCGTTTATAGTCACTAAAAATACTAGATTATGACACATTGGCGGTCGCGACAAGCCACGATACACGGTATATAATACCATGCGCATGTGTAGAACGTACACAAGGATTATTGTGCGTATTCCACAAGTTGTGCGTACATACCTCATTTTGATGCACTAGGGTAAAATTACCTCACTTTCTGGTCTCACCCACAAGAGGTGAAATTTTCCCCGAATTTGGGTTAATTTTGCTCCTGTAACTGGGGTAGCATTCCCCAATTTTCTAGAGTAAACAGCCATTTCATTTAAACCTAGCTGGTTGATATGGAGACCTGGTATAATCAAAGGCGACTAATATATTGAAATATCTTTCTCGGGGGTTTTACTCAAATTTTGTTAAATTTTTTAATTTAACTCTAATAAATGACTTTTGTAGGTTCGGGGGTATCCCTAGATACCCTTACGGCAATTTTGAATGAATTTCCAACTCAGTAAAATGAAATTAACGAATTTTTAAGATTTTAAAATTAACTAACCTTTAAACTTTCGAACGACGCCACTGTATATAAACCCTTTGTTTATATACCTGCCACAGGAGCTGCCTGCTCTGGATATTTAACTCTTTTCTCTCTTCTAAGAATGACTTTGAATACACAACGAACACTTATCTTTGGATTGGATTTAAGACAAACTTTGATTCAACCATGGCCGAATAAAGATTGATGAAAATTTAGGGCGTCGTTCATCTTTCTTTTATTTTAGATCGCGAAAGACCGGCGATTGTTTTCTTTCACAGCCAATTTTGATAATTTACCCAAATAGAAACTAACTTTTGGATGACTTGCAATCAAATGATATTAGCATACGAGAACGAATGCAGTGACTTAACCAGGAGGTTGTATGTTGATGATTCTGTGGTACGAACTGTCACCAACAAGCTTTAAAAGAGAAAATCCACTGCTAATTTATAGAAACCTTTCAGATAAAGATTTAATTGATGAAATATTATCTGTTGTGCTTTGCAATTTATGCTGTTGCTTGTTCCAGACGATTTTTACATTAATTTGGACGAAATAGGTGAATAGAAAAATTAGTAAACGAGTAGATTTGTCCATGATACCCCACACTCGTCATTATCTGGACTTATAATTAAATTCTAATGTCCTCGCCCCAAGGACGGTTGGCTGAGGGGGCATGGTAATGAAGAAATTTCCAATTATCCCCGCAAGAGGGATATTTGGTTGCCAACGAGTGGCCAGTCTGACATTTGGTCAGTACCGAAGTGACAACCGAGAGAAGTTGTTGTTGTCGTAGATACAACGTTGAACATAACATAACAATATCAAAATATTCGATGTGAAATTTTACCTCGCCCTATTTTATTTTGATGCAACACCAGCTCCTTTAGATTTACAAAACCGGCATTAATCAATGGACGTTACCAGTTACAGGGAAATTATGCCTATTCCTACGAGCGGAGTTTTTTATGTTTTATGTTATCTACCCGACTATGAAAGCAACGAGTTAGAAAATAAATAAGTTTACATTTCCACGTAAAAACCACTCAGACTAGCACACTTATTCCAACGTCTTCTTTTAGTAATTCTGCAAACTACGGCCACACAGCGCTTTCCAAGTCACCATTCGATAAAACGCGACTCCCTGTCAAGTGTTCTTTGAGTTTTGGAAAAAGATGATAGTCACAGGGGGCAAGGTTGGGACTGTAAGGTGAATGTTGTAATTGCTCAAAGTCGTATTCATTGACTACTGCTTGAGCGATTCGTGTTTTATGCACCCTGCAGTTCTCGTGCGGAAGCAGAGTTTTCTGGGCATATTTATGGGGTCTTTTTTCGCAATAGCCGCTTTCAAGTTCCTAATTGTGCCTAGTGAACATTCCCCGTTATTGTAGTACCTTTTTAAGATAATCCCCTCCGCGTCCCAAAAAACTGTGGGCATCACTTTCCTCGCAGAAAATTGTATGTTCGCCTTCTTTGGTCAATTTTGTTGATGATTTCTTCAGTTCGTGCCTCCAGAGGTCTTTCACACTTTGGGTCATATACAATCTATCTGAAGTTACCAGCTGCATAGGGCATTACATTTTTATACATAGAAGGCATACATCACAAGCAACAATTAATAATAATGTCAAAACAAATTGCATGTCACAAATAAAAAATAATAGCTTTTGTACTTTTTCAGTACCAGCTACAAAATGGAAATGTTAGTCCAGGAAAGGTTGCAGATTGTTAAGTGGTACTTCCAAGGAAATTGTCTTCGGCAAATTAGTGACCTGTTTCAAATTCTATTTGAAGATCGGCCAATTCCTCCTACTAGGACTGTTCGAGGAATTATAAAAAACCGTAGAATTTTGTAGTTTTTCTATCGCATCCGCTAGTCCCACGTAATTGTTCTGAATAATTTCCAAATCTGTTTTAACTTGACTATCCTGAAATTTCAAGCGGCTTACCTTGACAGCCGCAGCTTCCTTTGGGTCGAATTCTAAAATCACGTTCTTTATATTTAAGATAATAAAATGCAGCCTCTAACCATGTTCCCCAACGAGTAAGAATAGGTTGTGGTGGTTCAGGAATACCGGGGCATAGTCTATGAAATTCCCGAATACGTTTTGGGGATTTTACAAACACAGCTTTTGTATGTGCTATTAGAGCGTCTACCTCGGGATAACATTTTCTGATACTATCTGTTACGAGACTGAGAGTACGAATTTTACATGTAATATGCAACAAGTTAGCATAATGTTTTTTAAGAGATCGACCTACAGCAAGCATGTTTGCGGCACCATCACTCATAAATATCAACAGTTGATTTATTGAAGGTTCAAACTTTTCCAATGTATTTAACACCAACATTGAAATTACTTCGGCAGTGCATTGTTGTATTCGTCTGGAAGCTAGTAAAATTGAGGGTGACGGTCGATGTGGTTCCATTGTGCGTACCATTACATTAACCACAGAATGTTCTTTACGATCTGTTGTTTTGTCCACACATAACCACAGTTTTTTATCTTGCAACTCCGATTTAATTATTTTCTGGACATGCTCATGAGCAGACGGCACAACTCTCTGTAATGTTCTCTCACTTGGTAACTTAAAGTCCGAATATTCATTCCAAAACGAGACGTATGCTTTCTTCCTTAGTAAATGAAATGGTAAATTACATGTGATAAACACATAAATTAAATTTAAATTTGTCATAATCTCATGTAGAATTTTTTTTTAAACATGCCCTGCTCTATTTACGTGCCGTAGACAATCACTTTAGACCAACACATTAAATCTATTTTACACACTACACATTGAATTTTAGCGCCATCACACTTTAAATCAGGCATTTCTGCAATAAATTCTCTTATTGTGTCCAACTTTAGTCGTTTTCGCGACGTAGGAAACATTTTCAAAACAAACGTAGAACTACGATATAGTATACGACAGCGTAGATGCATATACAACAGATCGGCTTTCGAGTCGCAGTTATACTGACGCTTATACCGAATTGTCCCGGCCGTGTTTATTTTGTGTAAACTTTTATGCGTCAGCCACTGGCTTTCAGCGCAGTTTGCGTTGCTCTATTGTTAACTCAAGAGGGCGGCCTGTTTGAATATTTGTTGCAAAATTTTGCTCTAATTTTGTATTATCTTAAAAAGTAGTTATTTCTCACTTTTACAATATTTTACTATTTGTACAATATTTCTGCTCGAAGTTAAGTAAGGTTATGCGTTCCTTTTTCGTTGTGATAAGTTCGTTAAGAAATGAAATTTTTTTTGTTTATGGTTTGTTAATTGTTAATGATGACACTATAAAATAAAAAACTTCCCTTGAAAATATATGCTCGTAAATGATTTATTGTGTATTCCTTTTTTGCTTTTTAATTTCTCCTAGAAGATGCCTTGTTTTATAAAGTAAAAACAAAAGTTCAAAATTACGTGTTACTGCAAAAAAGTAGTTCAGTGGCATGAAATTAAAGCCATCAAAGATCAAACAAAGTTACAGTTAATACAATATTCTCTAAGAATATCGCTGTAGCATCTGGATATTTACATAAAAGGAGATGTTTAATTTTCGCATTCATAATTCTTAGCAACTAATTAACGCGTAAGTTCCACTTTTTTGGAACTATTTCAAGCATGAAAACGAGTTGGCAGGCTCGAATTCATGGTACAGTACAGCGCAGTTGAAGCATACGGATGTCTCAGCGAATTACTTACATACCGGTGGATTTTCTACAATAGGATGAATGAGCACAGACAGAGAACAACACTTCTAGAATTAGTACTTCTTCCTTTCATTATTACGTCTTTCAGCGCGCTTTATAACGCTCGTATTAATCTTTTCTGTTGCACTTCAAGTAACTGCCAGCTTGCGCGGTGCACTCGAAAAGATACATGGAACGCCTTAATCTGAAATAACCATATTAAATAATTTATTACCGTAGGTAACACGCTCCGAGTTCACCCTCTAAGAATACTTTCGAAATTCTGAGTAGAATTTATTATCACCGGGATTAATTTTAATGTACCTACCCGCTCCGAGTTTTGCCTCTTTTAAAATAATAATTCGCCTTGTATTCATGTCACAGGGCGGCCAACACGTTAATACATATTAATTTTCCCGTTTACACAGCGCTATGTTAAAATTAAAAATAGAATAGGAATTCATTTTCTAAGAGGGTAGTGACGGTTAAGGAGAGGTGGACACTCGGCATACCAATTAATGTTCTGACGAAATTAAATTAAAATTTCATTGCACTATCAGTCCTAAGCCGGTTTTTGATACCGGACTATTAATTTACGGTCTTCAATCTGTGCAATCTATTTGAGAAGAGTTAGTCGTAAAGTTTTAATGGGCAAACAGATTTAATTGAAATATTGTTGGAAGCTTCAGGTTTGTGGAAAATATCGTGAAAAAGAGAAGGTTAAATGTGGAAATTTTACAGGTACGCACTACCTTTTGACGAAACTCATTACTTTTAGCTTAATACTAGAAGTTTGGATTTGATTTTAACAATATTTCCGATGGTACTAATTCTTGCAGGCTTATGTTTTAACAGTTTACTCTATCATTTAGCTACATTCTTTTACATTTTTCAGTTATGGGATGCAACAAAAAATAAACCTTATTTGGTAGTTAAATCAGTTTCATAAAAAAAGGGAATTTGGGTATGTACAACAGTACGTTTTAGATGAAGCCTGATTCACGCTGAGATCGAAGCATTGCCCTTACAATGGAGATAGCACTAAACGTTGCAAGACTTCCGACAGAAGGGTTATTTAAGATAATAGAATGGTGTATTACATCTTATTGACTCTAAAAATGATTAGAAAAATCTGCTGTATAAATTGTTGTTATTTGTGTGTATGGTGAAACAATTACAAAATAAATTAGTTTAAATGTATAAGAACCAAATACACTATAGAAAGAAAATAAATTAGATTAGACGTTTCTTTAGTTCTAAATGAGTTCAAATGCAGTTGTGTTCTATTAAGTATGCAAAAGACACGTGTTTATAGGTTATGTATCGATTACAGTAATACAAACTAATATACAACAAAAAAATTAAAAAAAAAAATAAGAAAATAATAAATAAATAAATTGTCTTCTTCGGAAGATAATTCTGTTTCTGAGCAATTTGGCGGAAAAGTTTCCAAATAAAAAATATTCGGAGACAAATTTTGCACAACATCTAGAAGTATACAGGGTGTTCAGTTTCCGCAGTGCACGATACAAGTTTGGTTTTTTAAATGAAACATCCTCTATATTAGAAGTCCCTCTTCAATTCATATCAACTTTCTTCAATATTTCCTACACCCATCTACCTTAGTTTTTGAGACAATTAAGATAATTTGCGATATTTGCAAAATTGCATATTTTTCTATAATCTGAGATAAACTGTTCTAGATTTTTTTCTATAGACATTTCCCTATACTTAACATATGTCGTTATTTAGTACATTAAAGATGGAGCTCTGCGTGTAAGTTTTTCGTTGAAAAACATAGAGTGCTACGACGAAATATAAGAAACTCTGGTTTCGTTAAAGGTATTCGTTAAAACCAATGTATAAATGTTATCTTTTTCGAAACAATTCCAACACCTCCTCAAAGTAACCACCATTCAGCGAAAATAAGTAGACAAATATATTGATTAGAGTTCAACATTAAATGAATAGATTTATTTAAACCATCGCATCGCACAATAAATTTTTTCAGCAGTAAAAAATAAGGACACACTGAAACCTGTTTAAAAATGTTTTCACTTTAGCTAAATAGAATGTTCATAACAAAACATTCTGGATGAATTTAAGGCAATCCGCAACGAGGACATTATATAAGAAATGTTAGTAAATGTTCAATAAAACGCAAGGAATCGCATTACATGAAGAAAAATGGTACTCGCTTCGAATAAATGTTGAAATTGTTTGCATAAATTGAATCTTACAAATTATTTTTAATGAATATCTTTAGAAAAATAAAAGTCTGTAGTGTTTCACCGCAGTATTTAAGAATGTTTTTAAACACCAGAAAAACAGCTTTCTTTTAATTGTGAATATCTTCCAAACTACTAGAGTGGAATATGTACTTCTAATAAAAAATACTCAGAATGAAGTAGAACTTTCTTCTTTTGGTGGGTAGTACCATTTGGCGATAATTTTCAGTTTATAGAATGCTTAATAAGATGTAATGTGTTGATAATGGTTTTACAATGTTATTTTACTATTGTTATTGCTAATGTGAAGGGTCCTTCACTAAGAGTAACGCATTTTGCTTGTACAATAAAACACAGGTTTCCCAATAAATTTAAGATATTTTGAATTCGGTTTAAAGTACATTTAATACCATTGTTTATAGAATACAACATCATTCAAATGTCCCAATCGGAAGTGCTGGCAGGAATGAATCCGTTGAGTCCAATTTTCTATGAATTTTTCACATACGGGTCGAATGTCAGAAACGACACATTCAATGTTGGCTTGCAAGTCGTGTAATGTTGCTGGCTTGTTGGCGTAAACTGAACAATCCCCCAAGAAAAATTCTAGGGGTGTTAAATCGCACGAGGGAGGCGGACCATTTCTGGAAATTTTCGATTTTCCGAACTTGTGTTGCAATAAATGATTTGTTTGATAGGCTGGATGGCAATTGGCACCGTTTTACTAAAACCACGTGTCTTCCAAGTCCACAGCATCGAATATGGGCTAAAGAAATTCAGTCAACACTAAGCGATAACGGTTTCCATTCACAGTAAGTCGTCAACAAAAAAGTGAGGACCAATGACCAGGGATGTTATAGCACACTGTTGAGTTTTCTACCACGCTACCACCCCTAAAGTAAATCCCCCACAATTTAATGGAAATTAAAAACGCCAAAGAAAATAAAAACTTGAAATTTTCATTTTTAGCATAGACTCGTGGTTATATAAATTATGCCATCTAGAGTATATACAATAAGCTAAAGGAAAGGGTATTTCTCGTTTCAAATTTCCAAGTGTTAGTGAAGATATATTCTTAAGTTCGCGCTATGTTTTATTAATAGTTATTTTAATACTTGACGTTGGTATCGTTGTATTAATATACCTACCTAGTTATTTTATATTTTTAAGTTGCCTGTTCAAATACCGTTATGTTCATAGAGAAGCGACCTTTGGCGCGAATCGCCAATCAAAAATAGGTTGTCTAGAGTGGCCTATACCTCATTTCTTTTAAAAATGCAGTAGGTGGCGTAGTAGGCGCAGAGCAATTTACACAGACAGGATTTTGAATGTTTGTTATGACAATGATGACAACTTATGATCGATCAGATGTTCGATATTATATTGAACGAGGTTATCTTATGATGCTGTCGCATATGTATACAAAAATTTTATGACACGAAATTATGAAAATTTAGAATTCAATACAAATAAGCATCATAAGCTCGATATACATATATATTACTTTAAATTCTTAAATAATCTAGGAATCAAATTAACAAAATTGCAAGAAATATTACAAATATGACATCTATTCTCGTTATAGTTAATGGCTTCACTTTTATTTTTAAATTTGTTGGTAATATTACATTACCACAATCACTTCCGATAAGTATGAAGGAATAATAATCCAATCTGACTAAATGATACAATGTTTAATTTTACTTCTTTAATTAATCGAATCTTATTAAATAACATAATAAATAATAATAAAACAATGCAAAGTAAATAAAAAATACAAATAAGATTTTAAAATTCACATTCCGAAGAACTGAAAGTGAGCAGTTCATCTGATGAACCTGTATTCACAGTAAATGTTAACTGCATACCTTCAATGGTATTATCCAAGCGATACATGTCATCTTCCTCTTTAATAACGTGCTGAATACATCTTCCCCATTCTTTTCCAGTCATTTTCGTTAAGCCCTCATGAAATAAGGATTCTACATTGTTCAATTTAAATGTTTTATTGTGAGCGGCAACATAGCCTTTTACTTGTGCCCAAACCATCTCTATTGGATTTAATTTGCAATGATAGGGGGGTAATCTCAACACTTTCCTACCTGTTGCTTCTACTATGTTGTCTACTTTATAACCAATTGGATGGTTTATTAAATATTTTTTTGTTTTATCCAATAATTGAATTTTTAGTAATGTGTCATTCACATTCAAATTTCTGTTATTTAACCACTCGATAATGTCAGATTTTTTCCATGATGTATTTAGTGTTCTTTTAGTCTTTTTCGAATGGTATGGTGCGTTATCCAACACAATGACAGAATTTTGTTCTCAAGACGGTAGAATATTCGTTATCCAATTTTCAAAAATATCAGCATTCATGTCTTCATGACAGTCACCAGTTCGTTTTGATTGAAACACCAACAAACTATTCTCAACAAACCCAATATCACTGCCAATATGGGTGATTATTAACCTTTTTCCTTTCCCGGAAAGATCTTTCAGACCTGCGGACAGCCCTTTAACAAAGGCTTGACGTGCAGTTACAACAGTTTTGTCTTTCCATATTTTTGCTCTTGTATGTCCAGCATTTACCCAAGTTTTATCCAAGTAGTATATTTTACGACCTTCCTGACGATACTGTTTTATTTTACTTAAATATTCTCGCCTCCACAAAATAATTTCTGGCTTTTCGATCAACATGTGATTCCTTGTTCTCTTTTCCCACACAAAACCTATTTATTTCAGAAATCTCCAAACTGTGCTACGACTACTATTAGCCAATGTTTCATCATTTTTTATAGCCTATTTAAAAGAAAAATTATTTAAGCAATATAACATTAAAATAAACATTTTACTAACCTCAGTTATTTTATTCAGAGTTGGTAATTCATTTTTCAAGAAAAACCTATGAACAGTCCTACGAATTGCCGTTTTATCATCCTCATCTAATTTATCTGCAAATTGTTGTCGAACTCTCTTGCGAGATGGAGATTTTAAAATACCACTTGACTCCTTTTCAGAAACGATTTGCCAAAGTATTCTTTCTGACAGTCCAACTTCTGATGTTAATTTTATACTTCGTGGTTTAGAGTTTATTTTCATATGTTTTATAAACACATTATATGCCATCAGCCTTCGACCACTGCGAACATGTTTTCCTTGGGTATTTGTGGTTATATAAGAACCGGATTGTGGCTCTTCAGAGAAAGATCGATGAGGAACATACGTCTCATCCATAATTACCTACAATTTTGCGTCAATTTTGCAAAGTAATATATTGAATATTATACATTACCTTTTAAAAGAAAAATATTCAACAAAGCCTTGAAAAATACTATTATTAATGTATAATACGATTAAATTAAAGAAAACAAATATCCACAGCAAAATACACAGAGAACTAACGTTAAAAGCGAGATTTGAAATATTTGACAACTGACAATAAATCGCAAATAAACCGCTAGCCGACGCATGCGTGTATATACATAAAATTGTAGCTGTGTACATTGCTGCTACTTTTAAACCAATCAAAATTCGAGTTTCATATGCCCTATCTATCTCCACAGTGCATTCTTAAAAGAAATGAAGTATAAAGTCTAGGACAAGTCCAATAGTAAGACAATCGTTAACTGTTAATGTGTAAGCAAAATGGCGAAATATTAAACGTTGTTCTTGTTAAACAAGTTGTGTAGTTATTTTTGTGTTGAAAATTATCTTGACGAGTAGTACCCTTACACAAATACATTATTCAATTGGTGAATAACAAAAATGCGTTGTTGGTATTTAGCAAGCCCTAAATACAATAACATTAACATACAAAATTGTACAGTTTGTGCTAGGGAGGTTACAAGTGTTGATCAAGTATATGGAGATAATTATAATTTTCAGGCACCTTTTCAGTCCTTTTCAGGCAACGAAAAGAAAAAAGTTTATATAAAAGTTTTGTAGGGATGCCGATTTTCTATCACACATTGAAACGTTCTTTTTTTTTTTAAACAGCGTTCGTTAACCACGATTACAACTCATATATTCCCGCCTTTTTCAATGGCTGGCTTCTTATCTAGTTACATTTCGTTATATACAATCTAACCAACATAACACGGTCGGTAAATTAGGAATCTTACCATTAGATTTACGCGGCTAATTTAATTTAAAATTGTCAACCACAGTTTAAAGATTTATGGACAAATCATTGTGTATGCTTGGTATGCAACATACAGATTATGGGTGATGCCTACATCATGAAAAAGTACAATAGTAGTTTACAGACTATTTTCGCAATTATTCTTCATTAAAATAAAAATTAGAAATAGACTAAACATTCCAACATGCTCAAACATTTTACAAGTTAAAGAAATGCGGAAGCAACATGGTTCTGCTGGTAGCTGGAAACCTACCAAGACTGTGTTGAAATATAATCTTTATGAAAGCACTTAATATTGAATATTAATAACTTTTTTTTATTGTCTAATAAAATTTCCAATGTTATATTTTAAATTAAAGTTCATTTTTTAAATAAATTTATTTTGTTACTTGTGTTTACTTATTTGTTTATGGTGTTAAAATTATATGTCAATTAAAACTACAGAATGTCAAATACTCGATGCTTTTAGTTTTACCCACCTCCAACAGATGACGCCAGTTGCCAGAGGTGCAAGTTGGCAGATATGAATCGTTACAAGTTGTTTCCTTGGTTATAATTATTATTATTTTACATTTATTATAACAAGCTCAAAAAATAGATTTAAGTTTTAACAGTTTAAATATGGCGCCTTATCTCACACTATTTTGTTCATTCTCCCACCATGTTACCTTAAATTTCCCACTGTATATGAAATCTTCCGTAACATCCCTGCCAATGACTCCTCCAGCATGAAATATGCACCAAACGGTCAGTTTAAGAGAATATAAAGCTTTTTCGTGCATTGATTTTGGTTAATTTTCACACCAAATGCGACAGCTTTGCTTATTCACAAAACTGTTAAGCCAGAAGTGAGCTAAAATGATTTTCCTATGAAACTCAGGATCATTTTCATATTTTTCTGAAGCCCAATAACTGAAGCTACGGCGTTGTAAATGATCGTTTGGTTTAAATTCTTGAGTTAATGCAATCTTGCAAGCACGTAGGCTATCATCTTTCGGCAAAATTCGCCACCAACTAGTGTTGGCAATGTCCAATGCCTGAGATCGCCGAGGAATTGGTACATTTGGATTTTCACGAACACTGTGACGTACAGCTGTAATATTTACTACGCTCCTTGCTTTTCTTTGTCTCACTGGCACGGGAACGTTATGATATGAATATATATATTGATTCAAATTTTTCCACAAGGGGTTCTTCGGCTTGAACAATTATAACGACCGAAAATGGGGGAATGAATTTTGATACAAAATCTGAATAATTTGTAAACGTTGTGGACACATATATCGTTCCATTATGAAATGATAGACACTGACAAGCACGAATATCAAAATAAATTCTATATGGCTGCCACCTAAAAGAGATATCAGTTTACAAATGCATCGTTTTTAATGAGAAACCCAGTAGACGTAATACATACTTAATTATCTTATCATTACTGTTATATTTTTCGTGGTGTGGGTGATTCATATTTTCTGTTATCAATTTTAGGCGTTACAAATTTTTATATTTTATGTTGGAAGTTAAAGTAACTTTATGAATATGTTATTCTTCATACCTGAATATTTCCTTCTCTAATGAATGAGACATCGCTAACTTAACATGTATCTCATAAAAGCTTTCGCATATGTGTAAGTTTCGCATAAGTAGATTACGAATCAACAAGCGTCCTCATATTCCCTCATTTAACATTTCCCATTTCCGCTACATATATAAATTTAATTTGGAGGAAACAATAAGCTGGTAAAATCTACTATCCAATATCAACGATTTTGCATACAGCATACATCTGCTACCGTCAATTCAAACTACCAAATCCATTCACATAAAACAATGACAAACAACATTGATGTGTAAAATATACAAAACGGAGTACATACAAGTGTATGCAACGTATCTAGTGTATTAGGTAAAGGTAAATGAGTTTGCGAATAGATTTCCCGGCAAATGCGCTGGTGCACACATGCAAACGACGTGCATCAAAATCAAAATCTAAAAGATATTGTTCGGGAAAGCTATCAAAGCTGATTCGGTCAACTATTCCAATCCTGGTGCAATTTGAGGTAACGTTGTTCAGAAGAGAGTATATACTTTCACATTACACATAGAGCAATTGACGTACTACTATATATAGTTCAGGAGAACTTTCACGTAGTTGTGACATCCACTCTACGATGTACTAAACTTACTACGCTTAAAATTTGTGTACTTACTTACTCCGGCTAGGAAGCAACCAAACTTTAAAAAGTAAACACTTTTAGATGAATACAATTAAATCTTATTACATTGCTAGTCGTATCAAATTTATTTGGTTGTTTTAATGCGAATCTACATTGGATCTTATTAAAATATGTGTACATCATTATAAGTACAATCTCATTATGTCGATGAATACCTCATAATTCGTAATTGCACTCACATGTATTAATAACTTTTGAAATATTTGGGTCTCATTGTCAAATTGAAAAACCTGAGAATGACAAGCTCCAGGTTGCTAACTCCGTAGGAATTTGCACACACAAAAAGTAACTGATGACTAGAGCAACGCAAACTTCGCTGAAAGCCAGTGGCTGACGCATAAAAATTTATACAAAATAAACACGGCCGGGACAATTCGGTATAAGCGTCAGTATAACTGCGACTCGAAAGTCCATCTGTTGTGTATGCATCTACGCTGTCGTCTACTATATCGTAGTTCTACGTTTGTTTTGAAAATGTTTCCTACGTCGCGAAAACGACCAAAGTTGGACACAATAAGAGAATTTATTGCAGAAATGCCTGATTTAAAGTGTGATGGCGCTAAAATTCAATGTGTAGTGTGTAAAATAGATTTAATGTGTTGGTCGAAAAGTGATTGTCTACGGGACTTAAATAGTGCAGGACATGTTTCAAAAAAAAATTCCACACGAGATTATGACAAATTTAAATTTAATTTATGTGTTTATTGCATGTAATTTGCCATTTTATTTACTAAGGAAGAAAGCATACGTCTCGTTTTGAAATGAATATTCGGACTTTAAGTTACCAAGTGAAAGAACATTCCAGCGAACTGTGCCGTCTGCTCGTGAGCATGTCGAGAAAAGAATTAAATCGGAGTTGCAAGATAAAAAACTGTGGTTATGTGTGGACGAAACAACAGATCGTAAAAAACATTCTGTCGTTTCAATGTTGGTGTTAAATACATTGGAAAAGTTTGAACTTTCAACAAATCAACTGTTGATGTTTATGAGTAATGGTGCCGCAAACATGCTTGCTGTAGGTCGATCTCTTAAAAAACATTATGCTAACTTGTTGCATATTACATGTAAAATTCATACTCTCAGACTTGTAGCAGATAGTATCAGAAAATGTTATCCCGAGATAGACGCTCTAATAGCACATACAAAAGCTGTGTTTGTAAAATCCCCAAAACGTATTCGGGAATTTTATAGACTATTCCCCGGTACTCCTGAACCACCACAACCTATTCTTACTCGTTGGGGAACATGGTTAGAGGCTCCATTTTATAATCTTAAATATTTTGAGAATATAAAGAACGTGATTTTAGAATTCGACCCAAAGGAAGCTGCGGCTGTCAAGGTAAGCCACTTGAAATTTCAGGATAGTTAAGTTAAAACAGATTTGGAAATTATTCAGAACAATTACATTGGACTAGCGGATGCGATAGAAAAACTACAAAATTCTTCGGTGTCGTTAGTGGAATCTTTGCAAATAGTGCAATATGTTCACGCACAGCTATGCGCGATAGAAGACGCAAGAAATATTTGTGTTTTAGAAAGGTTTGAGTGTTTTAGATAAAGACTCTGATTTTGGCACATTAAGACAAATTTGTGAAGGTGCGTCAACAGAACCGTTAAGTTATTTGAAAGATTATTTTACTAACGCAAATATAACGTCACTAGATGTAGAACTTTCGTTTTCGGCATACAAAAACACTTTTTCTTCACGCCGCACTCACTCTGTCGAAACAACTTTGGAAACATATCTAATGTTACAAATATTAAATAGACATTATCCACTTTGTGATTTCACGGAGGACTCTGAAAACGGTAAGTGTTTGAGCACGTATCACATTTAATTTATTTTGTGTAAACTTTTATGCGTCGGCCACTGGCTTTCAGCGCAGTTGCGTTGCTCTACTGATTACTGATGACAAAATTTGTTAAAAGGGCGCTGTTGACTTGAACAAGAACTACTACAGTTCAAACTACATTGATTTACCGTTAAATTTGAGGGATGGAAGGTTTGTTTACTTCACCTCTTATTATATCTTGATCAGTTGGATTTTTTGTTTAAAAAATGCAACAAAGCGTTGAAGACGTACTTTCATAGATATGTGTAATATGTAATTGTGCATTCCACCGTATTCCACAAATAACGTACAAAGTTAACATTTCTGTTTCTTAAAAAAAAGGGGTTGGTTACTGTATCATGATTATCTTAATTTTGTATTCTATTGCTTTATTATCATACTTAAAATGGAAACGTGAACTTCTTCGTCAATTTTGGGCTCTATTTTTAATTTGACGGCCACTTTCGTGTCTACAGCTATTAGTCGCCGTTTACCACGTTGACTACCGTAATGTTAAAATAACACGCCTGTTTGTACAAACGTGTATCTGCTTTGGTGCCAAAATGATAATTCACTTTGATATAACATTCGAAACAAACATATGCATTTTTGCGTCAGCTTGTAAACCAAATACAAACGGACCATACGTAGTATTCGCTTGCATTATTTAGACACTAAATAAGAGAACTGCTAGATCACTCAGAGTTTATCGTTTTAGCATTGATATAAGTAAATCTGATGTTGTCAACACTTATTGTGAAAGACAGTAAAGCATTATTATTATTGTTATTATACGTAAGTCCATTAACTATTACATACATGTACGAGGATGGTATTAGAAGTACTTTGTGGCAAAATCTGCATTACCGACTGTGAGTACTATTCTTTAGTCAACGACTGTCAAAATTTCGAAGGGATCAGGTCATCCCAATGAGGTCACTACAGACGACATGATCAATAAAGTTCATAATATCGTGTTCGCAGACTGCCGGCTGAAGATTAGAGAGATTGCTAGTTAGTAAACATCTCAATTGAACCTGAGCAAGACATCCTTAACGAAAAATTGAGTATGAGAAAACTATCGGCGAGATGGGTGCCGCGTCCAACGGCATTTGATCAAAAACGGAATCGCGTGATAACTTCAAAGCAATGCTTGAATATGTTTAAGCGCAATACGAGTGAGTTTCTGCGGTCTTATGTGATTGTAAATGAGGCATGGATACATCACTACATGCCGAAAACCACAGGTGATTCGGCAGAATGAATTTTTCCCGGCGAACGTGCCCCAAAGAAAGCGAAAACAATTCTATCAGCCGGAAAAGTTATGGCCACGATTTCTTGCTGACTCGCAAGCCATAATCCTAGTTGACTATTTGGAGAAGGGAAAAACAATCATGGGGCTGATTTATTCGAGTGATTCGATACTGAACTAAAGAGAAAGAGGCCCTATCTAGCGAAGAAAAAAGTTATCTAGCATGATATCGCCTCGGCCCACTGATCAGCAATTGCGACAGCAAAACTAGCCCAGTTACGAATTGGTGCCCCATCCACCATACTCGCCAGATTTGGCCCCCTGTGACTTCTTTCTTTTTTGCAAACTTTACTAAATGCAAAACAACTGTATTATCTTCCTTAACATAGGTATCTATCATACCATCATGCATTTCACATTTTTGATTGTGTTTTTTTATTAAATATTCAAACGTGTGCATATCCACGTGCTATAAATTTATTCATCATGGTAATGATGGTTTATGTAAAAATACCGAAAACATTAAAAATTGATTGCAGCTTGATTATTTAATAAAAGCAAAATCGCTACAAATGGAAAACAACGTAACTGTGTTGTAGCAGAAGTTGACACAAAACAATGAACTTTTCTGCCTCCTCTACAAAAAGCAGATGCTGTAGTTTTCAATCGATTATCATCAATACCATACGAACGACTTACAAACTATGTTATTTTTCTTTAAACAAAAGTAGTTCTAGTATTACGGGTTGTTTCATAACAAGCTGCTGAATTTAAATCAGTATAATGAATATTCAAATTACGTAATTTTGAATTTAATAATTCATTGGTACAGCCGATTTGAAGTAAATACTTATTACAAACTTAATTCTCTTTAAATTAAACACACTACAATGCAGCATTTATATTCTAATTTATACAGTAACGAACTTGATTTCTCGCGGGATATCTCTACGAGGAAATCTACCGCGTTTACCTGGGTTAATGGTAATCGTTACAATGTAAGTCAGGTTCGGGAATTGGCTCTTGCACAATAGAACGATAGAACTTACATCAAAACTTACCGGCAAAGTATACTACAGGGTACGTAACTAGAATACCAATATAATCGATGCGCATGCACTTGTGTGTTCATAATGCATCCCGTCATCTGACAATAATGTTGAGGTTAACTTACTGCTATCAATGTGATTTAATCTGCGGAATAGTAACCTGAATCTCGTCCAACACTCCGTCGTACCGCGATTAACGGCAAGCGACACCACTCAAATCAATTGGTGACTTTAAAAGTAGATCCCGGCGTTCCATTAGCGAGATTACGAGCTTCCCGGATTACTTGTTCGAAGATTTGGACACGATCGTGGTCACTCTTGTTCGATATTTGAAAGCCGAGAGCTTTGCAAATGCACTAGGTTACAGTTATGCATCGCCGACCTACGTATTTCCTGTTCGAATTACGAGAACGCTGCCCATGTTGGACGTAGATTAAAGTTGGCATAGAAAAAGAATAAAAAAAAAAAAAAAACGAATAGTTTAGCAAAAATACAGAAATCGGGATATCTGATCACTTTTGCCTGTTTTAAATTGAAAAGTTGTAAATGCAGTTTGCGAATTAACTGATGAAAGTAAGAACATATTGAAGTAAATGTTTCAAACTATTTCGTAGCGTTGCAAATCGTTTACCACCAGATCTGAACAAACCAATAGCAATTAAAGCCAGAGTTATAAATTAGGCAACAGGCAAGAAATTCGTTCCCAAATGAAAGATAACTGAAATTCTGATGATGGAGTATCTAAGTTTTAGGTGTAGATAATCTTTTTGATATATTTCTCATCTAACGGAATAAACAACCAGTGATGCACAGGACAAACTATGAGAAAAAAATCTATGATTTTCTTCGATCTCATCAACATGAATCAGCTCAAGAAGGTAATTGCATTAATGAATCGCAAATCTAGCATTGATCGTATTGATCTTACTGTTATAACGGCAATATCGGTTACTGGAAAATCAAGTATCAATGAGTCACCCCAAACAGGAATCTATCCAACACCAATAGCGAAGGTAAATAACACTAAGGAGTGTTCTGAATTTAGATCCATTGGTACATTACCAGTATTGGAATAGATCACAGGACACATTGCGAAAGGACAACGGGAATATTTCTTGGAATCTAATAGGATACTGACTGATTATTAGTTAGGTTTTAAGAAGAATCATTTCTGCGAAACTTTTTTGGTGTAGCAAATTGGAAAGAGGAAACCAGAAAGCGAACAAAGTTTTAGCCACTTTTCTGAATTTGGGAAGTCGGTTGTCAGGTATTTAGTATACCTGACAACCGACTTCCCAAATCGGTCGGTTGTCAGGTATACTAAATAACAATTGGGATAAGACAAAATGGTTAAAGGTTAAAGTGAAAGGTTGTTCAATAAAAGTTGGAAGGCGAGCTTGTAATCTTATAGAATATATGAAAAAGTCTTTTACTGAGAAAAGTGTTTTATACAACCCAAACCTCCATGTTATCTGAAAAAGCAAAACAAGAATGAAGAACAGTTGTAAACGCGCGAGAAAAGGGTTTTTATTGAATTTGAATCTGCGAGTAGAGGATTGCTCAATTGAAACACGTTTAGACTCTGCAACCTCTTCATTATCACCTTAGCAACGAAATTTAGTCGCTGGCGTTGTTTCTAATAATATGTTAGTAAAAAATATTTGTTTGTTATCACGTAAGTTGTGAAATTCTACTTTTGGGAAATCCTTCTAAAGATATCCTGCATGCTGTTATTCATTTTTTTGCAGCCGAGGGGGATTAGCCAATGAAAATTTAGGTACCCTTCATACTAAAATTCTCCTACAGTATGGATGCAATAAATTTCGGTAGGTAAGAGAAGCTATTAAAGCTTTATTTCCGCCCAGGACTGCTCGTGTTATAGTATCAGAGTGCTATATTACCACAAAGGTACCGGCTAGTAGTTTCCGCGACTGTTTTCTGACGAGGAGAATTTGTCTTTGCACTCATCACTATAGTGTAGTGCCTCCGCATTATTTTCAGGTGATAAATTTTGGTGTTATCACTACGAACCAGAAAGCGAACGCCATCAGAGTGTGCAGTGGAGGCATACAAAAGATCTAAAGACAAACCCATGTCAATCTAAGTTTTCAGCAGAAAAAGTTTTGGTGACCATATGTTTTAACACACAGCTGTGTTGCTCTTAGATTTTTAAGAAGCTAGTATCACCATGAATGCAGACACCTTAAACTCTTTATATTGTCACGGGCTTAGTAACTGGCGGTACTCAGATAATATATTAAAATAATAATAATTCCACTTACCACGATTATTCTTTATTCTCTTGTTTGAGTACAAGCTCTCTTTTCTTATTCAAATTACTGACTACCTCTTACTACACCACTGTCCCGATTTATACCAACTGTAGCCCAACCTAATGCCCTACTTATTAATGCTTAGTTGGTATAAATCGGTCAGCTTCTTTCAATAATTAAATATCTACTTAACCTAATTCCTTCGTGGCATTTCCCCCTCGTCTAGCAAAATATGCCTCCGGCACAAATTATCTAAATTTAAATTAACCGGGGAAATGCCATGAATGTATGTGAATAAAATTAATACAAAAGCAAACAACAACAAAAAATAAGCAATCTGCACCAACAATAAGAGAAAAATAAATAGATAACATTTATTACTTTGTGATTACATTGTTTAAAACAATGTATATGAGACGGTGTGGGTAGTGACCTTAGTGAGCAGTCCTTCCTTGGGGACAGTGTACTGGAGTCCATAGGTGAATCACTTGGTGATGTTGAGTCAAAATCGACGGTGATCGATTCCACTTATAATTTCGGTTGAAGCGTGGGTGTTAGTAACGTATACACACCACAACTGCCTGGTTGTTGTAATTGATATTGTCGGCATGGGTGGTGCCGAAGGACCAAGGCCCCTTTTGATGTGAGAGTCTTGCTGCCCCTTTTTTGGGTACCACAAGCTCGGTTGATCGTCTATCTTGTCTGTGAAACTGGCGTTTGGTCATCCAACAGATAGAGCAGATAGAGAAACGGTGAACAAATAAAAATAACATTAATTTCTATATATACGAGAAACCTGGCTATCTAAAAACATATATATATATATATATATATATATATATATATATATATATATATATATATATATAAGAGAGGTGGTACCCGGCGCCTCCACCAAATATGTCCCGGCCTTAGTGACTGGGGGTGCTGAGATAATATATTAAAATAATAATAATTCCACTTGCCACGATTATTCTTTATGCCTTCGTTTGGGTACAACCTCTCTTTTCTTATTCTAATTACTAACTACCTCTCACGGCACCACTGTCCCGATTTATACCAACCATAGCCGCACCTAATGCCCTACTTATTAATGCTTAGTTGGCACAAATCGGTCAGCTTCTTTTAATAATTAAATATCTACTTAACCTAATCCCTTCGTGGCAATATACCGACATTAAAAATAAACTGACAATGTTCTTATTGTTGTTCTTCTTTACACCATCTAGTCATGCTTTTATGTGTTAATGTTATTTACAATCCGCGCAATGTGAAATCCAATGTGCAAAAAGGTTTTTGTTATTTAGTAAAGATTTCCAAAGACACACTAAGAAATATTAAAGATATTCCTTGTATTCTTTTTGAGAATGGTTAGTTATGTTCATTCATCATCATTGTCAATGCGTTTCCAACTACGTCACCGAGTATGCGCTAAGTAATCCCAGGAACTTTCTTCAAGAGGATATTGTTTTTCTATTCTTAGAAAAATTAAATCCTCTTAAATTATCACATGTCGTTGTTCCTTCCAAAATAGGACAACAAGCATCGCCAAGTGAAACTTATTCTTTTAAAGAGTAACTATTAGCACCAAAATTAAATATGAAATTCTCTTCGCCCTTAATCTGCTTTTATTACATTTCTTGGAAAAATGTTGATTTATTTGATATTTTCTTCATTTAGCAATTACAAATACTTTTATACGAGTACTCCCACTGCAGTGCACGCTATATAATCTAGCGAATAATAAAGTGATATTTTATGGCTTAATGTCGAAAATAAATTGCCTTGACAATCCTTACCTTAAAATTAACTGTTATATTTTATTTATGGGTGCAAAAATAAAGTGCTCAAGCATTTATCCTGCATAATTAAGTAATCCAAATTAATTTCGAATGACAGCGCCGTTTTATATTGCCTGTTAACTGTTATGAGGGTAATTAGACGGCATGCGGACCGAAGTAATTAAAATTGGGTTTTCTACGTCGCAAATATTTACCGTCTTTAAATTCCCATCAAAATAATAAGATAGCCTTGGAAGTACTTTCTTTTTCCGCTTCTGTTTTTTTTCCTATAGCTCTAAATATTGTTTCTAACAAGTTAAAGTAACCTGTTTGGGACCTTGCGTTAGACTGTTGATTTGATTATAGTTTCCGATTAACTCTGGTATAGTAATCTCTCACTAAATTCCATTCTGGATAGAGAGATTACATTGCCATTCATGTTATATTTGCTATTAGCTTGCGATTTGACATTACACTCAAAACAATAGATATTAATGAGAAACATTATACCCTTTAATATAATCTATTATACCTTTCAATATCTAGGGCGGCTAGATTTTCTAACAAGAGTTATAGCAATATGTTCTAAAAAGCACTTCCCAGGTTTCAAAAGGTAACATGATTGTAGCAAAGCTTATTAGCAATTTAATAAAGCTTACTAACAAAGAGATAAAGGCTACTAATGGCTATAAAGGTTACTAATTCATTTTTATTATCAAGGTTTTATTATCCACTTTTTGTATGTCTACTCTTTCTCCACCAATCTTTTGCTAGTGGCTTCTTTACGTTTTAGCAGTAAAAATGTAATAATAATAATAACCTTGATGTATATGAATTATTACCAAAAGGAGCTAAAGTGATATAGGTTATACACTTGTTCATTATACATAGGATGCCTGTTAACAATGGTAAGCTCAGATCGAAAAACAAGTAAGCTAAACGTTCGACCACTGACAAGGGAACACCGGGAACCTGAAAATTCAGATTTCGATGAAGCTGTAGAGACTGAGAGAGTACCTTAGTATAAAAACAACATAATTGTTTAGCGGCTGAATCGTCGGCGGTATAGCAACCTCCAAAAATTTGCACGATTTAAAAATGTTTGTAAATATCTCGGAAACTATAACAGATATATGTTTTTTACGAACCAGAAATCAAGCAACAATCAATTTGGGTGTTGTCAGATGAACCAAATCTAACAAAGTTGTTCGTTCACAAAGCCCTTCCAAGAAAATGATTGCCGCTAGCATTGCTTACAACAATTTGTTAGCCAGAAGTCATCGATAAAATCAGGAAAAACAATCGACAGTGTCGCATTATCCATCATCATGACAATGCCAGCTCTCACACAGCACATCAAATAATTGATTATTTGAAGGAGGAACACATCGAATTAGTGTCCCACTGCCCTTATTCACCTGATTTATCGCCTAATAGTTTCGTTTTGTTTCCGAATGTCAAACGAAAATACGTGGACAGCGATTTTTGTCACCTCAAGAAGCTGCTAAAATCTTCAAAAACCATGTTTTGAAGACATCATCTTCACAGTGGAAAAATGTTTCGAGAATTGGTTCGAATCCATGGAAAAGTGTATAAATCTTAATGGAGAATATTTTGAAAAATAATAAAGCGATTTGTGCCAATTTCATTTCTTTCATTGTTTTTTAAAAACTTAGTGCACAAATACCTCACATCGCATCAGCGGTGGCAACTGTTAATGTATTTCAGAAATACTGGAGTGTGCTTTTATTATGGTAAAATATATGTTCGCTGGTTTCTGTCAGAAAGTATGCGGCATAGGATTTATGTGGAACCTCTGGAACGGATGGGTCCATTGTTCTTATACGTTTATTATTTTTTCGATTTTCTCTCGATGCTTTTAACCATTTAGTGAGTGCACTTTTACAACTCAAAATCAGTCCGATAATGTCTTTGTTCATAAGTAGTTTATTTGATGTATTGTTTCTGACTATGTGGAATCTCCTTTTTTTTCTAGAAATATGTGTCATTCAAACATATATTATTTCACATAATTGTTTGTGTTATTGTTGTATCACTTGAATATCTACCAACGCAAAGTTAGTGTCCGATAAGACAAATATAAAGCTTCCGGATTATCTCGGATTAGAATAAAAATGAATATTGTGTAAAGTACGCGGTGACATTTGAAAATAGACCGGATTAAAGTGTTGAGCTTCGGGTGAGAACGAGTCTAGTTCTCTCTATCTCTCTCTCTGCTTGTGTATCGTTAATGTATTTTGGATGGAAGCCATATATATTTTCGTAGAGTTATGCGATTAATGCGTTTTAAATGTGTTACTTTTAGATTTATGCCGTTTTCTGCGAGTTTTGAAATTTTTAGTTTACTGCATGTTCGCTGCTGCATTGCATCCAACTGTAACTAACAATAAAAGGGAAAAATTAAAATTCTCCCAGACTTATGATATACGGCGTGTAGAGTATTTAAAAATGCATTTATTTCCTCGTAATTCAAAAACGTGAACGTTCCAGTGTAAAGCTGTTTTTGATTTATCGGCTATACAATCGCGCAGTACGGCTGGAACTTTATATTGGGAAGGATTAACTTCGCTTAGGATTGTATAATGCAATAAAATACACATATGTATTCATACATATGCAGAGGTTTTTACGCAAAATAAATTACTAAGAGAATACAGGATACATAACACTTTAGATTTGCATGTAAGTATGCTATATTTCTAAATTTGTTACTTGTCAGTAGGTTCTGTTCCTATAATCCTCTCTTCATGTTTCGTATATAATAAGCATATAGAAGGATTCCAACAATCGACCAATAAGTGAATATTTACAATGGAATAAAATACAGTCTCATGATTACCAACTTGTTACAAAAGGTGATATAATATTTATTCACCTCCTGGAAAAGCTTACTAGTTGTAAGTGTTGCGCTCCCTTGTATTGAAAACCAGTTACACTAGTAACCAATTCGCTCGAAGAACCAATGCTTGAAAATCATAAAATGTTTACCTATCCCAATGAGATTATCTCAAAAAGTTTAGAAAAACAGTTCTACTTTGTGCCAAAATCATATCTTATATTCAGCGTCAAATAAATAGCATTAGCAGCTTAGTGAATGGACGGAAGAAAATTCCTTTCCTGAACCATTTAAAGTAAATGTTTCCAAATTAAAATTATTTGGGAACAAGTCCCGCACAATATAAAATTATATTCAAGTAAGCTGTATATTACTGAATTTTTGGATGCCCCTCTTCATTTCACATGAACTTTCTTCAATATTCCCTATACCTACATATTTAGCCTAGTTTTTGAAACAATTGGGATAATTTGAGATTTTTGCGAAATGCCGTAGTTTCTATAACACTCGCCATTTTAAATGCTCCACATGTTGAAGGTGTAACTCGAATTTTATTTGATGATTGAATATCTTTAAAGAAATAAATGTTTAGAATATTTTGTCGTGGCACTCTATGTATTTGAACCAAAAATTTTTCTGTATTTTAATTTAGTCAAGAAGTATGCATTTTAGGTAAGAGGAACGTTTACAAAAGGATTTTTAAAAGAGTTCTTCTATCAGATTATGAAAAAATATACAGGACATTCTACTTTAAAAATGTAAATAACATAAATCAAACACGGCAACGATTTCGACAGCGATCTTGTAGAATCTAGTTGCTATAAAAACTTCTCGTTTGAAATATCGGGTCTTATAGAGACATTCGTATTTCGCAAAAATGCTAAATTATTTTAGTTACAATAGATATGGGAGTTTTGGAGGAAAGTTGACACAGATTGGAGCGGTATCCAAAAACGCAGTAATATAGAGAATGTGCAGCGGAAACTAAACCCTCTGCACACTTGAATATAATTTTATATTATGCAGAACTTATCTCCGGACAATTTTTATTCCAAAAGTTTTCTATAAATTGTTCAGGTAAGGAATTATGTTTCACCCACGCGCTAATACCTATACCACACTTATTTCCTTTTCGTTGAAATGATGTTATGAAAATATCATGCACGATAAATAGAATATTCTCCATTCGAACAGAATAGAAAAGATAATGGAAGAAATTTCTGGAAACTAGCAATAAAGTTGATTACAGCAAGTACAAGGAAAGAAAAAAATTGGTTAAAACACTGGGTAATGATAGCATAAAGCTCAAAATGTTGAAATAAATTGTTGGCCTCTACACCTGTTTTTGCAGGACGCGTCATAAAAACACGCCAAAATAATCATTAAGGTACTCACTTGAAGAATGAGCTCAGTTGCTTAATTTGATATTGATTAGTACCGGGACATTCCTATCAAGACCATTACAGAATTCGCCACTACCAAACTTATGCTATGTACTGAAGTGTTGTAAAATTTACATCGTCGAACGCAGCTGTCATTCCAGCACGTATAGTGTATTCAGTATGGCCACTCGGTCAATGCTAAATTCCCTCTGGCGGCTATTAGTTCTTTTCAATAGCTCCTACTCCTCCCCGAGCCTATGATCTTTGGAGCGGGGGTGATTGATTGATTTGATTGATTGATTTCTTCCCAAGCAGGATTAGTCTTTGTATTCTTAACACTGAGGCTTAATAGCCTATTGTATTATTCTTGCTTCGGTTTCGTTTTACTTGAACAGGTTAGTGCCATCGATCAGGTTTAAGAGCCTATATAGTAAATATTTTTCCATTGGTAGATCAATTGCGCCTTGCATAGCGAATCTACGCTGAGCTAGTGCTGCACATTCGATACAATATGAGAGGCTGTTTCCTCCTCCTCATTGCAAAGTCTACATAAAGGTTCATCTTTGTAGATGCCAATCTTATGCAAATGGCCTCTCAAACAGCCATGTCTTGTTACAAGACATGTTGCTGCCCTGAGCTGTATCTTATTTAATTCAAGCAGGTCAGCAGTCAGATGTTGCGACAGTCTTCTCATCATCCGTTTTCTGTGCTTTTGTCCAGCTGCATGGTTCTAATTTAATTGGTGTTGTGTTACGATCCACTCATTGATTGCACTTCGCATTGCACTCTTGATAAAACCTACACCCGGCTCAGGGCCTATATAATTCATTTTTGAGCCTTCTCTCGCTAGCTGGTCTGCAATTTCATTACCCGCTCTACCTCTGTGTCCTGGCACCCACACTAGTGTGACCTTGTTGTGTTTCGACAGAACCATTAGGTTTTGCAGGCACTCCCATACTATTTTGAAGGCTATATGATAAGATGCTAGTGACTTTAGGACTGCCTGACTGTCAGAGAGAATGCAAACCGTCCCACCCTGCAATCACTGCCGCAGACTCTCCCACACGCAGGTTTGTATAGCATACATTTCTGCTTGAAATATCGTGGTGTATCGCCCAAGTGATGCACATACTTTATGGTTTTCCTCATAAACACCAACGCCAGAATTAGTGCCAGTTTTTGACCCATCTGTGCACCAGACTTGGGTTTTCGGTTTTCTCCCCTCTCCATCTCTCCATTCTCCTCAATTCAAGAAAACTTTGAAAGGTCATAGGAGATCCTGGAGACTATTGTACGCTACCCATATCAAAGATAGGGTTTGTTACTGCTCTTTCTATTCTAGTGTACACGGACCCACTGTCGGTTCTCCGGTTACTAGTGTTTTTCAGTCTGTACGCTCCCATTTTGTCATCTCCCTCAAGAGGAGGTAGGTTTAGCATGGTTTCCATAGCAGCTGTTGGGGTTCGAAAGACTGGTTATTGCATGCTTCTGTATGATCTTAGGCCACCAAACTAGGCAGCCATAAGTTATCATGGGTCTTACCACCGTAGTGTACAGCCAGTACGTTATACGTGGTTTGAGTCCCCATGTTTTCCCAACTGTTCTACAGGTTGTCATCAACACCCTCTTACATATGTCGGTCAGATTTTGTAAATGTGAGTTCCAGTCCAGGTAACTTCAGTGTTCAGCTTTCAGTGTTGCGACAGTTATTACGAAAACTGTGTCTATGAACTGACCTGTAACACTTGAGAGTTCAGAAATTTCGCCAAATAAAAAAAATACTACAGTGCAATTCGTAAAAAGGTAAATAGTAAAAGAAGCATTGTAAAAGAATGAAAAATTGATGTTTTCCTTGGTTTTGCCAATATAATTAAAGAAATTAGTTAGCTACATCGCTAAAACTTGATTTTTCAGTATTCACCGATGGAAAGCAGGTATATACTGCAAAAGAATATTTAGAATTTATTGAATACAATGGGATGTTTCGTATTTACTACTTATCCATCTTCTTTTTACTGTAGTTTGTGACTGCATTATTTATGATTATAAAAATATAACTATGCTTTAGTACATAACATAATGTCATTAAGCAAAACCTCAGATGCAGTGGCGTAGCTGGCACGGGTGACACCCGGTGCGCATGTAGATTTCAAATGAAAATTGTACAAAAGTGAAAAAAAATATTTCTAAAATATCTTTTTTTCTGGATTCAACAGCGGCGAATGCAGAACCTTCAAATATTTTCTATTTCATCATGTTCGATATTCAATATAGCAAGATTCTTTAGTGTTGTGTTGCTCACTGAAAATCTTAAGTAGCTTTTAATCAGTTTTAAGTTGCTAAAACTCCTCTCATATGAAGCAACGGGTCATAAATAATTTTAGTACGACCTAAGATTTGGGAGGAGGACAAATTCAAGTCATAGACAATCCTTGTGGAATGAAAACAACCAACTTGTAATTTTAAGAAGCGTAGTGCTCCTTAGTACTACGCCTCTTGAAATCTTCGCAAAACCTCCTTAGGTTTCACGTTAGAGCGGAGTTGCTGTTTACTAGGGTACAGTTGCAATTGTTTTCTAGATTTAGGGATTTTCTATTACATACTTCCTTACTAATTTAAAGCGTGGAGTGAGGTTCTCCAGCAGGAGAATTTAGAAGTGCCGGTAGCACGTCATTAAGAAGTGAAATCTTGCCAAATTCTAAAATCGTTTTTCTTCGTTTTCTTTTCTCTCGCTCCTATCGTAAATAGTAACATCTGGTTTTCAGTTGGCTGAGTCCAGCAAATGTGGGAAACTTTCGAGAAGTTTAAATCATAAATTAATCGTGATGTATTTTGAACAAAAAAAGATCGTTCTCGGGTGCTCTGACAATTTAAGACTGTTATAATGTTTTGTCCCAATATTGCACATATCTAGGAATGTTATTATTATAGAAGACTACCTTCTGAAAGCGAAATTTCTGCATTTTTTTTCCGACGTTTGAACGTCGAAGGGAGTAAGTATATACTAATTTAACACTAGAACCGCCGAGAATTCCTCATACTTCGAACCGCCGCCCCGGTCAAATTGACCGGTGATTAAAACTCAATTTTGTTTCGACTGTTTTTATTAATTAACATAATTTGTTTGCACAAAAGTGTATATTTATTCACAAAATATAAAAATAACTTATAACTTAACTTTGGTATTTTAAATATTGTTACAATTTTTGCAATAAGTTACTTTAAATCCACATTTTCCACATTTTCCACATATGTTCTTGTTACAGTTCTTACATCTATCGTAAGCCTTATTTTCACATTTCTTTTCTTGACATGTACGTCTTTTGCGAAACTGCTTATCTATCTTTGATCCAGCCTGTAAGTTCCTGTTGCATTTTTGATTCGATGTTCCCTCCTGAGGGTCTGCTTCGTTGTTATTGGATTGTAGCGATTGTAGTTCTTCTGCCAATTGCAAAATTAAGTCGCGACGTTTTATTTTTTTGCCAGTGATGTCTTTGTATACAGCAAACGCATTGATTGCAGCAAGATCCAATATATTATAAAAAACATGGACTGACCATTTTCTTGAGGGTGCCTTCACGCTGTATTTTCGGGCCATTTGATCTACTACGTCTACGCCATATTTTGTGCTACTATAGTATAAAACTGTTTCTGGCTTTTTCTTTGTACCAGCATCAATCGTTGGATGTTGCGTACTTAAAGGAGAACATTTTTGCTTATTTTGGTTTGATACACTGTCAAAGTGCAAACATTTTCTTTACTTGCGAATAAAACAGTTTCATATAAAGGACCTTTGCTTTTTTTGATTACTTCGGGAATTTCTTTTCTCGACCTGTTCACAGTTCCAACAATTGTGGTGTTTAGTTTTGCTAATTTCTTTGCAAGTTCCAAACTAGTAAAAAAATTGTCCGTTGTCACATTTCTTCCTTTCTTGGTGTAAGGCTCTAATAATATTAGAACGACGTATTTACCAAGTGGTTGTCCTATTGGTCTCGAATCATCTTTTCCTAAATACGGGAAAGCATTCAACACATATTTAGCTTCAGTGTCAACAGCAAGCCAAAATTTATGCCAAACTTATCCGGTTTATTGGATATAGATTGCGTAAATCGACATCTTGCTTTTGTAGGAAAAAGTTGTTCGTCTATTGTTATGTTTTCTCCGGGCACATAACAAATTTTGCAATTGTAAGCAAATTTTTGCCATATTCCAGAAACTAAAGCAAACTTGTCATGTTCTAATCTTTCTTTCCTTGTAGACTTGAAATCGAACCTGAGATATCGCATGATTTCTCTAAATTTGTTTCTAAACGTCGTTTGACTAAAAAACGATATTCCCCGAAACGTATTCGCGAATTTCACAGACTGTGCCCCCGTATACCTGAGCCACCAGAACCTATTCTTACACGTTGGGGAACTTGGTTAAATACTGCGTTTTATTATCATAAATATTATGGGAATATTAAGAACGTGGTTTTACAATACGATCCAAAGAAAGCTGCCGCTATCAAGAAAAGCCAGTCCAAATTTCAAGATAGTCGGGTTAAAACGGATTTAAAAATTATTCACGACAATTACTTCGGACTAGCGGAGGCAATAGAAAAGTTGCAAGATCCTTCGGTGTCGTTAGTGGAATCTGTGCAAATAGTGCAACATGTTCACGCACAGCTATGCGCGATAGAAGACGCAAAAAATGTTTGTGTTCCAGAAAAATATGAAAGTGCTTTAGAGAAAGATTCTGATTTTGGCACATTAAGACACATTTGTGAAGGTGCGTCAACAGAACCGTTAAGTTGTTTCAAAGAATATTTTAAATACGCAAATATAACGTCACTAGATATAAAACGTGCGTTCTCTGCATATGAACGCATTTTTTCCTCATGCCGTACTAGTTTTGCCGAAACAACAGTTGAAACATATCTAATGTTGCAGATATTTAACAGACATTATTCACTCTGTGATTTCACGGAGGACTCTTAAAATGGTAAATGTTTGAGCACGCATTATTTTATTTTTATTTAGCAACTACGCGAAAGTATTTACGACAGCAAGCATCTACACACAATAGCTCTAGTGGAACCCGAGGCCTAATCGAAACAACGCCGCTGACCGTTGGCGCGCGTGGCCAACTCTACTTATTATTAACACGATCGTCGGTTCCGTTCGGCTACATTTGACCATATACGACTTTTTGTTCGGCTCCGTTCGGCTATATTCGTTTCCCTTCAATCACATTCCGCTTTATTTGGTTCTGTTCGGTTCCATTAGGCTACGTTCGGCTATACTCGCTTCTATTCGGTTCCATTTAGCTATATTCCGCCATATTCTACTCTGCTTGGTTGCGTTCGGCAATATTCGGCTCCGTTCACTTCCGTTTGGTAATATTCGATTCTGTGTTAATCATCAAGTTGAAATTATTTTGGAAATTTGTTTCATTAAAATTGGAACCAGTTTTAACAATATTACACATTAACAAGTAACCTAAGTAGTGAAGATAAGTACTTGTACATATCCTTACGTGCATATAAGAATTGCAAAAATTTTATTGTTACGCGTTCTGTTTATTTTTGAGCAGCGGTGTATATGCACAGCTGTTTATCTCGATTTACTGCAATATTAGTTTCTTAGTTTTTTTATTGCGTATGATTTTTACGCGAATGTTCGGTCAAATGAAATTTTCCTTCGCCCCTTCTCTTTTCGACTCTCGTTGCGATCAGATGCCGTGTCTTGATTGCATTTTTAAAAAGTGTTAAATAGCCTGTAAGGGTGAGTACGTTTAAGCTACCTTCTCACAGTGTGTTTAATTAAATGTTATTTTGTGATAATATTTTATTACAGCATCAATTTCCTTTGCTTTTAATTTCACTTTTATCTAATTATATCTATACGTACTTTGTCGTGTGGCCATTTTGTCGAGCCTCGTGCACGTATTACAATGGTTTTTCTCTTTTCGATTTTTAAATATTAGTTTGTAGAGTGGCATATTGAAAGCTACCCAATTGTGTTATTTGCGATTTTGTATGATAATTTTGAATTGAAATTTTGCTACCAATTGAATTATTTTGCAAATTAGCGAAGTTAATATTTGACTATTAATTTGTGGATTGAGTTTAATTTTTCTGTAATCAGTACTTTGTTCGGTGTTTGCTAAATATGTGTTTTTTTCTCCCTGAATTTGCGTCTTTTAGTTTCCGTTTTGCTGGCTCCTTTGTACCTCTAAGTATTTTAAAAGATTTGGTAAGGCAGAGCCATACCGATTGGAGCGAAATGTCCTATCTCGGAGTCAGGGACGTCACCCTCGTGGAATCAACAGGTGTCTTCCGCTTTATTTATTATTAATTTTTTTTGCTTATTTCTTATTACTACTTTTATCATTATTTATTTTTTAATAAAATTATTACTGTAGTTTTAAATTACGCCTTGTATATTTCCACAATTCAAATGGAGGGGCAATAAAGTTTTTTGACAGGTTTTCGTTAAACAGCCCCTGACGCCCTTAATAGTAAATTTTGTCTATTAGTACACTTTGATGGACCTCGATTTCCTTTCCGGAGAACCTCTGCTATACCGCTGATCGCTGCTCTAACTGGAGGCATGGTGTAGTATTTTATGTTATTGTATTTAGAAGCAATAATTAGAAAAATCAATTTAAAATTTAAATTGTGCCTCCTGGAGTTATTCCTATTGTGACGAACCATCGACTTTCGTCTGCTTTAAAGTCTGTTTGATCTAGAGGAGGATATAAAATAATACTTTTTTTACCTTTTATAATTAGTCGTTAAATCACATATCAACTTTGTGAACTTTTATTTTATTAACTAATTTTTAAAATACTAGAACTGATTATTTTGAGCAAGAGTGTATCGTGTATTTTGGTGTTTCATGTTGAGCTTTAATGTACATATTATGTAAATTCAATAATTATGGAACTTGTGCAACGATGTATTTTCTTAAATTGCTTTGCCTGTACACGCCACGTACAAGGTCGCAATACATCATTAACAAAAAGTGCTACGTCACTCCAGATACGGGTACATAAGCCGTGCAATATTCCATAGCTGGATCTTTGCTGCAGCGGCCTACAGCTGCGCAGTAGGAACGCTTTCTGAACGGCGCAAATGGGCGGCATTTTAGACCCGACCTTTGCAACAGCTGGCGGAGATTCACTCATACTATGCAATCGGGCGGCCTTGAGAACATCGTCAATGTTCCACAATTGAGCGGCTTTTGGCAGGCTTTTGTGAAGCACTGAAGTCCGTGTACCTTGTTACGGATAACCGAAAACATTAAAATCTGTAACACGTAACTTATCTGTTCTTTGATAATTTTAAATAAATTAGAAATCCATTAAATCCTTGCACAAAGTCCGAATCTGATGTTAGCGTAATTTTCCGAAATTGTAATAATTGTAAACATTTATTATTCATTCAGTTCTTTTTCGCTTTTAATGCAAACACCGAAACTAGACTTAGTTTATTTTCTTTCCACACCGAAACGCTTGTAAATTTTGACAATTTTAATGCAAACACCGAGATATATTGTTTTACTCTTTAAATAAGCTTATTTTGGTTAAATGTTTGTAAATAAAATTGGTTGTTATTACTTACTTTTTGTTTCTTTGTTGAACCTCTGGACGTAGGAGCTACCACAGGTAAATTTGTCCGTGCACGCCGTGTTTAATTAACTTCGCAAGTCACTCACTCTTTTTCTTAGCCACTCAACCCGTAAACATCTTTTGTTTTGACTAGAAAGCACATGTTGATTGTTCATTTCACAAAAGCTGTGTTTATAGAAACAGATAGATATTCGTGATACACGTCGCGACATCTAGCGGCGGAAGGCGCAACTATATTATAACGCCAATAATATAGGATTCCTGTCATCGACAAACGTGAGAATATATCATTTAAAATAAGGAAAGCTTAAGTTTGTTTACATTGTGGTTACAAATTCAAAATAAGTTGCTTAAGAAAATCTCTGATAAAGTTTTTGCTTCACATTCAATGTATTGAAGTTTCCAAGCCTCGTCCAGAGAAAGCACTATGCGATCACAATATTAACTTAAAGAGAGATCTTTTTTCTGTGTTTATGTGTGCCAATTTCTAGTGAAAAAGAAATGTTTTACGTCAGCAGCTCCAAAAAAATAACTACTTACATATATATCATTATATTGTCGTAAAAACGAAACGTTCTACAAAGTAAGCAAACAATTTGATTATAGTCATTAAAATTGAAGAGCTTGAATATTAAAGTGGGTTTTTAAGCCGATGAAAATTTGTCGTACCAGCTTTGTAAATACACTATTTTGATGTTTTGAATAATGATCCTTTGAAGTTGGAAGTATTGAAAATTGAACTGTTTGCGCACAAAAGAATCCCGTAAGACGGTAAAAAACAATCTGCTTTATTTTCTCAAACATAAAAGGGAACAATATTTTACGTTCAGAACGTTAAAGTACAAAGATAACAATTGAGTTCCCACATTAAATTTACTATAATACGGAAAACAAATAACGTACATATTAAAACTCGGACCTTAATTTATTAATCGCAATAAAAATGGTATAACACATATATCAACTACGTTGAAAGATATTATGTAACAAAGTGCAGAGTTCGGTAAATTAACTCTTCTTCCATCTATTTTACTGAGATGTATCGATATGAATAAACAAACAAATAAATTTTCCAGGCCAATTCCCTAAATATTGCGAATTAGGTCAACAGATTCTCAATATATGAGGGCACTGATAGGTCAGCACTATTGAAAACAGCTCGATTTATGCAGAAGAATTTCGAATATATTAAGAAAATTGCATTCAAAATGCAGATTATTTATTATATTATTATTGAACGTAGATTATTTATTATATTATTATTGAACGTTCTCTTTGGCATTTGCTTAATTACATGAACATTACTATAATTGTTTTTTTTTCGGATTCAGTTCTTCAACAAGAGAGAAAAAAAAACCTAGGAAAAAAGGAAGAAAGAAGAAAAAGGTTCCTTTCCTTTTCTTCCGTTAACGACCTAAACCAAAAAAAAAAATAATATTTAAGCAATTATTAATTACAGTATGAAATTTTAGTGTTCTCCTACTGAACTTGTCAATAAGTTTATCTCCTAAATACTCTGCGACCGAGCAGTATGCTTTGTTTACGAGGATAGTCTGAAAAGTTTCAAGCCTCTACATGAAGATGGCGTTACTCGTCAGCCATGTTGGACGCTAAGTTGTTATTTAGCAGTCGTTTGTGTCAGTCGATATTAGTGTTTCTGTAAAAATAGAAAAAATCGAATATCAAGCCGTCACTAAATCCTTGCATTTGAAGAGGAATACGCTTACGCAAATTAGAGCCGTGATAGACGTTGTTTACGGGGACTCTGCACCATAATTTGCCACTGTGAAATTTTGGGCAGCTGAATTTAAACGTGGTCGTACCAGCTTGGCTGACGACCTTTGTGATTCAGACTTTACAAAAGATCCAGAGGTAAGGAAGAATAACACAGGGAATGTTGTTATATCTTGTGGTAGATCAGTAACATCCTGCTGGTTCATGCGCACGAAAAATTATTAGCAATAAAGTACACCAAGTAAACAAAGAATACCAAATAAAACAGGAATAAATAGAGGAAAATAATAACGAGAACGAAAACTTGAAACAACTCAAAATTCAGTAACCTATAGGGGTTATATCAGGATATGTAATAACAAAACAACTACAATGCTGAAATCAATATACTTATTATTTAATTACGGTGACAAACACGACAATGCTGCTCTCGCAATAGACAAACACGATCTCTCTATATTTTCGTAAGTTCTCGAAAGTATCTGGTTATTGCACCCTTGCGGAAATACCCAGGCAGACACATCCGCATAATGCAGGCAATAGCGTACCCTTGAAATACAATAGTAGTGTCCGTTCGTGCCTGCACTTCGAAGTAGCACAAAGAGTGTCGGTGACCAATTCATTGTTATCTCTGACCTGAGTTTCTCTATCGGGAGAATACTATTCCTTAAACACTACGCTTACGTTAAAATCCCTACAAACTACAAATAACAAGAGTGCTATGCTTCTAAAATGAAGATTTGAATGATATTGACAGATCACCAATTGTTCTTATTACGTTGCCAAACAAAAAGCCTTTTGGATCAGCCTGACATCAGCTGGAGACAATTTGGCGCTTCCTTTCTATCCAATTTTGCATAAAAACGGGGACAAATTAAACAAAACAGATATTGCTACATATGGAGGTTCTTTAACTGAAAGTGTGACGTACGTGGATAGCTGGATTCGATTTTCTACTATATTTCTGAGAACATGAACACGTGCACCAAACACAAAAACTTACTATACGAAGACTAATATCAATGTGTTTTTATGCTAACTGCTGCCGTTCAAAAGTTAAAACACAGGTGATTCTTTTGCGTATAGTATTATACAGAATGAGTAAGAAGGATAAAATAATCAACATGAAATAGAAATCAGTAAAAGCGGTGGAAAATGCTTGCCCTTTTCCTGGTTTTGCAGAATTACTATTAAATTAGTATGAACTAATTGTAAGTGTTAGTAAATTATAAACTGTTGTATAACAAACACCACACCGTTGTATTGTAGTATTTTTCTGTTGTAGAAACGATAATGATCGCATACTTTTTGCATTGCAGTTTACATATTTGAACTACATGCATGTAACGTAAATAATTTCCTGCTTTTTTAATTTTGTTTCAGATGTTTGAGTTTTAGACATGTATTGTACCCTTTTTTGGGCAGAAAAATAAAAGAGTGTGTAGTGTGTCTAAACAATCTTCATTAAAAAAAATAGAAAAGGTATAACGCGTGCTCACATTTTGTAAATGTTCTTCATATTTGTTAATAAATTTCAATCCCCTTGTTCCATTCTTTTAATGATACTCTCTTCTTACCCAGCATATTATACACTTATTAGTTGATATCATTTTCTAAACAAAATAATTCTCAGAGGTTTTTCGCATACACTACATTTGATTAGTATGACCAGGGCTGCTATTTCATGCCACCTATTAGCGCAGCATCTTTCACTTGACTGTACTAGCATTGGTATTGGCTGAAACTGGCACTCAGCGGGTACGGAGCCACATTTTATAATATGTGATAATATATTGTGATCGAGTGGTAGAGCAACGCAAACTGCGCTGAAAGCCAGTGGCTGACGCATAAAAGTTTACACAAAATAAACACGGCCGGGACAATTCGGTATAAGCGTCAGTATAACTGCGACTCGAAAGCCGATCTGTTGTGTATGCATCTACGCTGTCGTATACTATATCGTAGTTCTACATTTGTTTTGAAAATGTTCCCAACGTCGCGAAAACGACCAAAGTTGGACACAATAAGAGAATTTATTGCAGAAATGCCTGATATAAAGTGAGATCGCGCTAAAATTCAATGTGTAGTGTGTAAAATAGATTTAATGTGTTGGTCGAAAAGTGATTGTCTACGGCACGTAAATAGTGCAGGACATGTTTCAAAAAAAATTCCACACGAGATTATGACAAATTTAAATTTAATTTATGTGTTTATTGCATGTAATTTACCATTTCATTTACTAAGGAAGAAAGCATACGTCTCGTTTTGGAATGAATATTCGGACTTTAAGTTACCAAGTGAGAGAACATTACAGAGAGTTGTGCCGTCTGCTCGTGAGCATGTCGAGAAGAGAATTAAATCGGAGTTGCAAGATAAAAAACTGTGGTTATGTGTGGACGAAACAACAGATCATAAAAAACATTCTGTGGTTAATGTAATGGTACGCACAATGGAACCACATCGACCGTCACCCTCAATTGCACTGCCGAAGTAATTTCAATGTTGGTGTTAAATACGTTGGAAAAGTTTGAACTTACAACAAATCAACTGTTGATGTTTATGAATGATGGTGCCGCAAACATGCTTGCTGTAGGTCGATCTCTTAAAAAACATTGTGCTAACTTGTTGCATATTACATGTAAAATTCATACTCTACGTCTCGTAGCAGATAGTATCAGAAAATGTTATCCCGAGATAGACGCTCTAATAGCACATACAAAAGCTGTGTTTGTAAAATCCCCAAAACGTATTCGGGAATTTCATAGACTATGCCCCGGTATTCCTGAACCACCACAACCTATTCTTACTCGTTGGGGAACATGGTTAGAGGCTGCATTTTATTATCTTAAATATTTTGAGAATATAAAGAACGTGATTTTAGAATTCGACCCAAAGGAAGCTGCGGCTGTCAAGGTAAGGCGCTTGAAATTTCAGGATAGTCAAGCTAAAACAGATTTGGAAATTATTCAGAACAATTAAGTGGGACTAGCGGATGCGAAAGAAAAACTACAACATTCTTCGGTGTCGTTAGTGGAATCTTTGCAAGTAGTGCAACATGTTCACGCACAGCTATGCGCGATAGAAGACGCAAGAAATGTTTGTGTTTTAGAAAGGTTTGAAAGTGTTTTAGATAAAGATTCTGATTTTGGCACATTAAGACAAATTTGTGGTGCGTCAACAGAACCGTTAAGTTATTTGAAAGACTATTTTACTTACGCAAATGTAACGTCACTAGATGTAGAACGTTCGTTTTCGGCATACAAAAACACTTTTTCTTCACGCCGCACTCACTTTGCCGAAACAACTATGGAAACATATCTAATGTTACAAATATTAAATAGACATTGCCCACTTTGTGATTTCACGGAGGACTCTGAAAACGGTAAGTGTTTGAGCACGTATCACATTTAATTTATTTTGTGTAAACTTTTATGCGTCCGCCACTGGCTTTCAGGGCAGTTGCGTTGCTCTATTGAGTGGTCAACCAACCTGACTACGGCAATACTTAAACTAACAATTATTTGTAAGGCACATAGTATGCTTAATTAACTAAAAATGTTAACAATTTCAAATGGAAATCAGACTAGTACATAATGGTATAAATACAAGCAATTTGCTACAATAAAAGAAACAAGTTCTTGTTAACGAATGCTGTTGCTTACCAAAGGTAACTAACTACAGCAATATCTCGCACGCAATTGTGTATGTATCATCTTACTACTTATACACATATTTCAACAAATATTCAGAGATTTCTGACTTGAGTTTTCGTATATGTACATATATCATACTCGTATTTCGTTGTATATATATTTTTTTTCAAAATAACTAAACCGTAGCACATTCAACCAGTGTGACCAAATGGTGAAAGAAGAGGTTTTAAGAAGGTTCGGTTACCTAGATGGTAGTAAGCGCTCCATAATCACATATTAGATTTTCATATAAAACGGACTTCCGACATTACAAAGGAGTATCACCTTTACCAACGGTCCATGTCGCTAGGTTATGTATGTACAACTGTAAGCCAGAAACTTGCTGACGCTTACCGCGAGAATCAAATTAGAAAAGTTCCGAGTTGATTGGTTTAAATAAGGTCGAAAAATAGATTTGCTTGACAGTAATAAATTCCACACAAACCCTCGGTATTCTTACTACTAACATTATGAAATCAAGTTTGTAGAGGTTTTCCGATTTATCTGGGCTTTATTTAAATCAAGCCAGTTATGTATATCATGTCTATCCATTGGGGACGCGTTAGATTTTAAGTGGTTAAATAATTAATTAAGGTAGTATAAACGTTGCCACTTGGAGAAGAAGAGTTGATATTTACCTCGATAAATGCAATCGCCGAAATTTCGATGGCAAATTCACTGTGAAGACCAATAAATTACATTTAAGCTCGGTTCGACCTTAACAATTAACAATATTTCCTGGTTTCCACGCCCGTAAATAAGGATTAATATTAAACATCTCGCGTATTGTATAATTTCCGCTTCCAGTTTAGTGTTTTGCGTCGATGTTGGCTGTCCGATCATTATTTTATAAATGGGTAATTAATTTGGAGTTCTATCGGGAGCTAAATTAAATTAACTTCTCTTTCTCGAAAGTATTCTTATCGTATAATTTGATTCCCGAGCAGCAGGAAAATTAAGTATTGTTTGGAAAATTGAATAATTTCTAAGAATTCTTTTATCAACCATAAAGATAAAATATTACGTTGTAAAAGATTACCACATGCACTGTTGAACCAATCTTTAAAATGATCTGATCCATTTTCAGATCACTATGGTTTTCATACAGGATTTCGTATTGCGAATAATCCTATATAAATAATATATAGGATATATAATAAACCTTAAATTTTGAAAGTACGTGTGTTTATTCTTTGTATAATTTACATAATATGTACCAGCAATATTGCGTATTATGTCGCAATACCGCGTCAGAGTGTCTTAAATCATATTCAGGAATATATCTCATACGTCATTCATTCTTTTTGAATTCGTTTTAATGTGAAATTGCCGAATATTATTAAGCCTAAGGAATTATATTTTTACATACTGAACTATTGACCAGTCTATGTAGTAAGAATTACTACAATCTTTGTGTGTATTTTTTTGGTAAAAGGTACTATGCCTGGAGCCTATTGTAGTAAACATTGTATCATAGATTGCTACAATTGCATCAGATCGCACTATACCTTTTTTCGGTGCAAGGATAATTGAGATGTTAAATTTTGTTATTTTTCGATAGGATTAAATCAAAATCAAACAATTTTTAATGCCAAAAAAGTTTACAGTTTTATTGATACTTAATAACTATAATGCTTTTCACAAAATTTTGAAAGTTTACAGTTTCCTAAATCAAGGACTAACCGACAGTTGTTTTTGTAAATCGATTTAGTTAAAATGTTGTCCAAATGTTGTGTTTATCTGGTCAAATTCATAATTTTTTACTACTCACTGTAGTTTTTCAAATAACAATGATGTACGTTGTCTTCGGCGAAAGTTCTGCCTTGTCGATATAAACTAATCAGGTTCAAAATATGTTTGTTCTGCAAATCATATTGCTACAGGTGCGATCAGTTATCGTTATTGTTATTCAAATAGGCTAGCTCAAATTTTAAAATTTGAATTTGTTTTAAAGCAAGAGACAATGTCATTAATAAAATACTGAGAACTGTAGTTACAATAAGATACATTTATTGTTAAAGCACGAAAAAAATAACAAACATAGATAATGATAATACAAACAATTTAGAATATTGTCTATAGTTCAAGGTTATTACCAATATACAGGATGTATATTAAACATACGGCAAAAATTCAAGGGATTATTCAATGAACTATTCTAAGAATATTTTGTCCTTTGATAATTTTTGAAAAGCCCCTTTGTTTCGAAGATACAGGGCGAGAAAAATTTTCGACAAAACCAACATTTTATTACCAAAAATTACAAATAAAGTTTCTTAATATACAAGAACCGTTGAAAATTACTACCGCCAGCTAGGATGCAAGAATCCAATCTTCTCCTCATTGACTACCGAACTCTTTCAAAAACACCAGAGTCGTTTCTTATTGAGTTACACCCAGCAATTATCCGATTTCTTAAATCTTCCACATTTTCCACTGGAGTAGAATAAAGTAATGACTTTAGATGGCCCTATAGGAAATAATCCAGGGGGTTTAAGTCCGGGGATCGAGCAGGCCATAAATGAGGTCCACCTCGACCAATCCAACGATCTCCGTATGTTGCTGTGAAAAACTCACGAGCAATCACACTAAAATGCGCTGGTGCACCATCGTGCATAAACCACATTGCATTTCTTGTTGCCAATAGTACATCCTCCAGAAACAAAGGTAGCGTTTGTTCCAAAAAGTTTCGATACACCTCGCTGGTAAGTCTTCCTGGTAGAAATACCAGTCCAATTAGCCAGTCAGCCACAATTCCTAACCAAACATTCAACGAGAACTGATGTTGAAGACGATCTTCAAGTACCTCATGTGGATTTTCTTCAGCCCACATATGGTTATTGTGAAAATTCCTTATTGCATTTCTTGAGAAATTCGCTTCATCGGTAAAAAGAATCAGTGTCAGTAGTTGAGGGATTTGAACCAATGTGTGCAAAAGCCACTGACAGAATGCAATCTGTGGAGGAAAATCAACAGGAAGAAGTGCCTGAACGCGTTGTTTGTGGTATGGGTACAACAAATATTCCCTAAGAATTTTCCAAACAGTCCCATTACTTACATTCAAAGTATTTGCAATTTTTCGAGTAGAAGTACCTGGATCTTCCTCTATCATATCCAACACATTCTCTTCTAATTCTACCGTTTTTACTGTCATTGGCCTTCCTGGTCCTCCACTTCGTTTCAATGTGCCTGTTTCATGAAAACGTTAATGAATACTTTGGAAGGTTTTTCTATCAGGAACATTACGGTCAGGAAATCGTTCAATATACAACCGTCTAGCTTCTAATGAATTGTCATCAGCAAGCCCATAAATGAAATGCATGTCAGTCATCTCGGCGTTCGTATAGCGATTCATGATAGAGGACTTCACTAACAAAAGTTTAAGTATTAAAAGACAGAAAATACACGTCAATCAGTCTCAACAAATTTGACACATACAAAATGACCAATCACGAAACGTATTTAAATGAAATCCACGTTTTAACTAACTTTTCTATGTCTGCACTTGCCTATTGTTAGTGGGTAAAACAGCCGTTCTTTGTAATCGGAATGTTGTCAAAGGATAACAACGCGTTTTTACAATTTTTTGATACTCGGTAAGTCCAGTGTTGTACGCCATATTTTTATTTCGGCTACATTAATAATTTCAAAAATATCAAATTTGGTTTTGTCGAAAAATTTTCTCGCCCTGTATCTTCGAAACAAAGGGGCTTTTCGAAAATCATAAAAGTACAGAATATTCTTAGAATAGTTCATAGAATAACCTCTTGAACTTTAATCTGTTTCTTTCAAAAAGTCCGGAATACAAATACATTCAAGTGTAAATTTTTATGAGATTAAATTGCACACCTGCTTCTATCTAGACGTGGTGTTAGACTCCTTTGAAATATACAGAATGTTTGGTATTGAATACAAAACAAAATATGAAAGGTCATTTTCTTAAATAGCACCATCTATTTTTTTTATCCAGCGTATGGGAAATCTATATCTGTATAGCAATACATATACCTAACACAGAAGGTGAAAGATATATTTACAGTTAAACAGACATCCGGCATTTGAACATTGCATTCAAGTGGTTTAAGGTGTTGGTATTGTTTGGTTACCACACCATAATAACATAATGTACTGACATTGCCGTTCTCACAGCTATTGATTCAAAGTGTTAAGCCTAAGTAGACGCTCAAAAAAGGGTTGATGCATATGATTTAAATCTACATTCTACAATGCGGCACGTAGTTTGCTAAAGAAAGTGCAGAACAGCTCTTACAGACAAATGCGCAAACGCATCGAGATAGACGGAAGAAATTTCGAACGATTGCTGTAGACTAATAGGTAAGTAAGTAGCTATTAACTATTGCAATAAAAACTATAACGAAAATTATTAAGTTTGTTCATAGTACATTTCAATTCTGTTACATGTTTTTTTTTCGCTTTGTTTTAAATTGATGCTGACATATATATATATATTTGCATATTTTCACTTACTGTTAGCCTGTATAAATTTTTATTAAAAGATTGTTTCCCTTGTTCAATTTTGTTAAGAAGATGCCTTAGCACTATAATAGGGGATAGCGCAGCTTATACTATATTATACTACCTAAAATACACCATTTCTTTCACTTTTTCCTAATACATAAATTACCTATTATCTAACTCTTCATTACTTGGTCTCGAAATTTTGAATCAGCAGACCAAGATTGTCAATGTCAGTATGTTTTGTTTGCTGTTGTCATGACAACTACAACAAATTAACACCAGAAACCACTTGCATGCAATTTCCAAGTGCAAGACTCTCCTTTAACTGCAGATAGTTACTTGGGCTTAACATTTTGAATCAATAGTTTAGTAACATCATTGTTCCAACAATAATTAATGTTTTGTTTACTGCTGTCATGATAACCAAATGCAGGAATATCTAAACTTGGGCGATTGAGGTATATAATAATGAATATCTCGAAATCTGTTAAATGTAGATGTATGAAAAACTCATATTATGTTCGTTTATTTCTAGAAGGAGAAACCAAAAACCTAATAATAGACAGAGTATTCCGTTTAAAATAACAAAGTAGCTGTCTGGTTCGTTACTTATCGTTCACCCGATCCCACGATATATGGAAATATTTTTGAAGGATACTCTATGAGGTCTATTATGTCATAGGAAAACATTGGCTTCCTACTATTTACACAATAGTCGCAGTATTGCAATTTGTGGACGCTGAGACACTCTGTGTATAAGTAAGTTATTTCATCGTACACTTCTTTAATATTGGACAGATGAATATGACAAATGTATTAATGCAGCGTTCTTGATCATATAACTATACTATCATTGTACGGGATAGAAGCGCCATGTTGTTCTTTAACGAAATACTCGCATAATGAAGCGTACTAAGTAAAGTGATATAATTTACATCAGTATCAAATGAGAAACTGAATCTGACGAAAGCATTTTGAAGGATGTAAATTCCCAGTTATAAACGACCGGTAATTTTTCCACCCCAACGTATTATAACGGAGTATTAGTTGGAAAATTGCAGTGGTGATGGATTCAGCTCACTTTAATTAAATTCTGCCACTTCGTGAGCCCACCAGGACGAAAAAACTTAGAAAGGTGGCTCCGTCGGAAAACGTTTCACGGGAATTATGCAATATTGCCGACAAGGACGATGTTCAAGCAGAAGAATTCTGAGAAACTGTATTTCACTGAATAATAACGAATGTAATTTTGCAAGTTTTTATTTCCTTCTCGCGACTTTATCCTTCGGATTACCAAAAGTTCAGAATTATTGAAATTAATATAGTGACAGATACTTTGGAATGATTAATATGTATGGGGATATATGCTGCGATATTGTTTCTAACTTTAATATTCATTTCATTTTTCAAAGTTTCTATGTCAGCGATAAACATAAATTAGGCTTGCTTTATATGTAGCAAACCGTTATCACTTACATGTGTATTGTTTCTTGGAAAAGGTAGTTACCCTATTTGTAAATAACAACTTTAAAATTAGTCACAGGACTATCTCTTCTTTATTTGCCAACCCTCCAGGCGACTGATTCGCCAAATTTTTGGCTTTTCAGACTTCCTCGAAATTACATAAACTTCACTGGAACTTTTGCCTTACTTATTTTTTTCTAAAACTACTGCTAGCGTAGCGCAAAACGTTCCATCGGCTATCGAATTATTTCAAATGTAGGAGTAAGAGATTATCATTCTTGGCAATTATCGTAGAGCGCCATGTGTTTTAAGGGCATTTAACTAAAAGAAATTAAATATGCCTTGCAATTATTTGACTCTCTTCTTTAAACGTTCTAAACACTTTAGAGAACTGAGAGATATTCTGCACTCTGAAAAATAAACAGTTGGATCAACCCAAAAAAAATGAACTAATGTTCTTGGTTTAATAGACCCAATGTGCTATACGTGTTAATGTAAACCTGTTTTTGTGGTTGACTGTATTTGATCAAATGAACTAAAATCGTAGTTTAAACGAACGTTTTATGTAATTCTTGAATCAAAACCAACTTGCATTGAATCAACACAGAATATTTGTTCTGTATAGATATGCAAACCATTTGACCAACCTGCTTGGAATTTCCGAGGTAATTAAATCTCGTCCCGATAAGGAATTGAACCTGACATCTTCCGCTTGCTGGACAAGCGTGCTAACCACTACACTTCTTAAAAAGTGAACGTTCCTGGCATATAGGTCCCCGTGGTGTAGTGGTTAGCGTTCGGCAAGCTAGAGATGTTAGGTTCGATTCCTTACCGGGACGACATTTTTCAAGTATTTAATTACACAGTAAATTCCAAAGCAATTGCGGATTTTTAATGCTGCAGTTGTTTCAGTATCCGACATTATTCGATTGAACGTATTACAAACCTAATACCAAGAATATAAAATGGTTGAATGAACTTAATTCGCAAAATTGAAATGAGTGAAGCTTGAGTGTAGGCCTTCACTACCGCTGTCTTCTGTTGAATAATCTTCCGGGTGTTTAGTTTGTTTTTGACGTTTCAGTGGTCATACTGTCAGCTTCTTCAGAACGTTTCAAAAGACCGTTGTCTTTGTTTTGTGCTCCTCGTTGTATACATTATTTCCGTTCTTCCCTATGATCCGTATCCATTCTGGTTTGGGCTGTTTCTGTTATGGTATGGTAACTTTGTGGGTGTTCTCGATGAGTTGGCACCCAGATGTTGCTGATCTTGTATCCATTCCCGCGATTAAAAATGTTCGGACTGCTCGTAATCTCCAGCTATTCGCGTACAAACCATATTAAGACCTGAACCCATTTGGATGCAATTTCCAAGTGTAAGACTCGCATTTGACTACAGGTAGCTACTTGGGTTTAAAATTCTTAATAAATATTTTTAAAACGTCAATGTTAATATCTTATGTTTACTGTTGTCATGGTAACCAAACAGTACTAACACCAGATACCAGTTGGATCCATTACCAAATGCATAACTGTATCTCTCTGACCTTCAACGGTAGACATAAATATCATCATAGAAAAACGTTAGAAACGTAAATTTCCTGTACGCTGGATACAAAAAAAACAACGGTGCTGTTCAAAAATATTACGTTTCTGGTGTTTGAGTTTGGTGGAGTTTGGTGAAGTTTGGTGGAGTTTGGTGAAATTTGGTGTTCAATACTGGATAATTCGAAAGCGTTCTGACACCATGTCTAGATATAGGCAAGTATGTAATTTAATCTCATGAAAAGTTACGCTAGGAATTTAGGCGATCGATGACAAAATTATAAATATATCAAAATCTCTTAGAAATAGACATATGAAACATGCATTATATTGGTTTATTTCTAGAAAGGGAAACTAAAGACGTAATAATATATGGGCATAAATGGGCGCCAACTAAGTTAATTAATTTTTTTTTATCTCGTTGTGGGATTCGGGAGTATTCTTTGATACTCTTTTGGCAATTATTTATGAATTTTGAAATTTATAAATGGAAACAAATATTAAAATTGAAAACGTAAACTAACCTTGGTTTTTAAGATGACATATAAACACCATGTCCCTTATGCCATTTACAGGAAATCTGCCTTTCTAACCTTGAACCTTCTCCTCTATTTTGAATTTACTTTCTAATTTCTATATCAAACACTTTAACTTGAGACCGCAGCCAAAATACTAGTTAACTCGACTAAAGCTTAACCAGGATTGATTAATTTATTGGCGTCACTGTGCTCCTATATTTTAATCGCGATGGCGATTGTTTCTTTCCACAGCAAGTTTTGATGACATTTACCCAAATATAATCTCACGAGGAATTTTTGATAAAGTTATTTTTAGATGTAACATGAGATAATGAATATAGTGACGCTACTGGATGACTCAACTAAATGACTCTGTGCTCTAAAATACAACTGACAACATAAATATGACAAATGTTACCACCAAAAACGAAGATACCTTAACGATACCTTTGAAGAGTTGTTTTGTCTTCGATCCACTAAGATCGTCGTTATCTGGACTTATATATTTTATATAATGTCCTCACTCCAAGGCCAGCCGGCTTGGGGGGAAAATTGTGGCTTTCGAAATTAGCTTTTTCTCCACTAGAGGGAATTTCATTACTATCGGGGTGGCTCATCGAAGAGCTGTTTCGCTGAGAAGAGCAACAGTGTGCACGTACAGAAGTTTAGATATTTGGCCAAATAATAAATTAAAAAGGGAATATTTAACTTTGTTTAGTTTATTATCAAAATGTTCAAATTCCAAATAAGTAATTTAAAGCTAAGTAACTCTTCTTCTTCCAATTTTCTTCATATTAAAAAAGTTCGTATTTAATAAAATATTTTCCTATAACAATTCAAAGAATAAATTATCCCAATCATAACATCCAAAATTAAATACCATTGGCAATGAAGTTGCTGTATACGTTAGGAAAATTCAATGGTCTATGGCTGTCGGTAATATGCAATGTCATAGAATATCGTTGAGTCAGTCTTTCAGTTGCGTCATTGCATGGCACAAATTATACTGTTTTTGTAATAAGAAAATTAGACTGGAATTTAATATAAAATTGTTGTTCGAGAGGCTATCTTAATTTAAGTCGGTGGACGCTTACAATTTCCTCAACATTAATTACGAAGTGAGAGTCAAGTTTGATTATTTTAAAATACGCGGGATGTTTGAGAACGCGTAATCACAGAGTTTATATTGAAACGTCACAGTTGGGGGCAAGTTTTCTCTTTTCAAATATAATTCTTGTAGAACGTAAATACTTGGCATTTACTTTTTTAAACTGCCGAAAGAGTGTCTTGAGACACTCCCAGACCTAAGAATCATTAAATTGTTCAATTAGCTTGCGATAATCAAATTTTCCCTCGCTTATAACATTACAATACATATAATATTTTTTCACGAACTTGGTATGTTTCCTTGACGCATATTTTCGGAAATAATTACAATAATAGGTTAAGTTAGCCAAAGTTAATATAGCAAATTATATACTATAATGGAACACAATTCAAAAGCAGTATAGTATTGCATTTATACAGTGCTTAAAAAGTCACTGGACACCTTTTACGGCATACTGTTAACGTACGAAACAACACTGGCTCTTTATTATCTGGAAATATTAAACGAGCTCCCACATTTTTCGTGTTTATTTTGCACTGCCAACATTTTTCGAATTTTTAAATCATTTGCGTGCTACAAAATGCATCGTAAACTTCTGAAATCTGTGCAAATTTCAATTGCACATGGGCGAGGTAGCAAAGCATGCAAACAAAGCAGAAATAAAAGCCAGGCTGAAAGAGATGAAATTTTTGCAGAATTGATCAATATACGGGTATGAAAATAAACCGGTTTTATTAGTTCTCTAAAGGATTAATGAATCATTTCCCGTAAACACGTAAACACGTACAAGCCTTTGTCGCCGCTTTAGATTATAATGTATTCATTGATGAGCCCGTGTAGCCCCGTTACAAACGCAGAATCACCGACCACTCATTTAATGGAATCGCTTGGTAAACGAGTTACTGGACGGGTTTTACGATGTCACTCACATGTTTATTGGCTTTGAAGAGATGACTGTCACGAAAAACTCTTTTGGCCGATTGGATTTTCACTGTCAAGCAGGCCACATTCTGTACAAATTAGCCCGGGAACGCTGCACTGAACAAATTTATTTCTCTGTCCAATTGCCATATTTTCTCAGCGAAATTAGAATCACGTTGAAATAATACCCTCCGCAATCAAATGCTGCTATCACTAGGTTTTTAATTGCTCTATTTTTTTGTAGGTCGATATGTTTAACAAGCACGATGTTCATTGCACGTATACAGAATATGAAACAAATGCGTCGTTGTACATATCTAGTTTTAAATAATTCAACATGCTACTACATGCCTTCATCAATGTTACCCAAAATAAATATACTGTGATGTTATAAAATTGAAAGCTATTTTGTCTAAGTAAAAGATAATTTTCGGTCCGTAATTTCGGGAGTACACTTAGATACCCTTTCGGCAGTTTAAATGAATGTAAATTATAAGTGGTAACCTTTTCCAAATTATTAAATTAATAAAAAAAGCTAACCTCAAAGTTCGACGTTTGCGCGCCCTCTCTATGCTAGCGTGTCACGTAACTAAACCCCGCGATCGTTTGAATTGCCAAACCTGAATTACCTTTGGTCTTGAAATAAAATTCTAACACTACAACATTTGAATTTGCTTTGAAAATAAGCCACTTAACTTACATGTCAAATAGGAGACTCTACGACTCGAACTAAAAAAACCAGATAGTTTTAGCGTATCTTCGCTCTTTTATTACTGTTGGCATTTATGAAATATAAATCACGACCAACTACAATACACATTTTATATAGACAATATTTTATATTCTTACAGTTTAAATTTTCAATCAACTAAATTTCTTTTATTTAACAATATCATATTACAGCCTGTAATATGCAACCATAAAATATGGACATTACCTAACAGACTTGACAACTTATTACCAAGTGACAATTAATTTGTGAATAGATTATAAAAACCCAATAAAGTCTATTTTCTATGTGTTTATAGGAAAAATTGCATTACATATTACATAGACTTAGAACCTGAAGAAAATAGAACGAAGATAAGTAATATTGCCGTTTCTTCGGGATTATCGTTGGTTGGACGGGGACAATAGGAGGGTGCCGGAATCAGCTTAACGCTGACAAATGTTATCGGAGCGGAATCGGCTGAACGTCACTTCTCGTGGCGCTAATAAGAACGATTTTATTTGTTGTAATTTTTAGAAAAGGGGATTAATGGGCACAACCCGCACAATAGCCGTATACACGTGTTTTGGACTTATTAGCCCTCATCAGTACGGCATAACTAGCAGGAAGCCTAGTGAAGACAAACAAATGGAGCACGTCAGTTAGCCGACCACCATTTGCAACCCCCGACACCCTCAAAGTACTGGATCACTGTCCTTGCGGCATGGGCTCGGGCATATCATGCATTAGCATAAAATTATCGCAGCCAACAAAGCCGGCATAAGGTAAAACATGTTCTACAAGGATGTTGTGTATGTACCAGACAGCATTTATTCTTAAATTTACCTCAATGAGATCCATGCGACTCTCCCAACTAATGCCGCCCCACAACATAATGGAACCACCACCAAAACTAAGATTTTATGCAAGATTACATTCTGCGAAGCGTTCTCCTGACCTTTTCTATACACGACAATGTCCTTCAGGCTTCCATAATTGTATCCTTGTTTCGTCTGTAAAAAGAAATTTTCCCAATTGATGTCCGTTCCAGTTAGCATGAGCTCTTACAAATTCTAGACGTCGAATTTTGTGACGTGAGAGAAGCCGAGGAACTCTGGCAGGACGTTTTGGATTTAAGCCGACCTCCTTGCGTCTCCTTATTACTGTTGCGACAGATACATTGACTTGTCTTGTTTTCAATAATTCATTTCTAACCTGCGGTGCTGTAAGTGCGCGATTTCGTAAAGATTCAAGTCTCAAATATTGGTCATTTCTTGGCGTTGTACATCTTTTACGACCTTGACCACGCGGTCTTTTGTATTCTCGAGTCTCATTGTGTTATCTTATTATACGAGAGACAGTCAATTGATGGATATTTAATCTACGTGCAACATCTTCTTTCATCGCTCATATTTGCTACTTAAACACGGTAAGGTGAAATGAACCCACATATCTGCAGCAGCAGAGGCTAGTGGTGACCTAAATGGGAGTTCAATTACAGAGCTTCGATTCCCTTGTGTATTTCCGTCCATATCGTGTATATTGTAGTATACATTATTCCTTTTTTTAGAGATATTCACAAATGCTTAGATTAACCTGATTTTACAATTTATGGTCTTTTTTCGCCCGGTTTCAATTGTCTTTCTAGAGAATGTTGACCGGATTTAGACTTACATGATTTGGATTTATAAACACGCTCTTCAAATGATTTGCTCCCCTGCCGAATCACCCTATATACGTGTCCGATTGTAAGGAATAGAAGAATCAAATTCTCGCGCATATATCATCAACTTTGGCCAAATGAATCAGTAATAAATTCTACAACATAGCAGGGAGCGCCTACTCGTATTTAAAGGTTTAGATTTAATGTAAAGTGTAATGTTCGATTTATGATTTAATATCCTTGATTTATTAAACACAGAAATCACAAGTACTAATACGATTTGTGTGATAAATATATGATAAATCACGTAGCACTACAGCGATGTTAAGACTGAAATGTTTAGATTACTGCGATGTAATGGCCGATCTGTAACGTGTTTACACAGGAGCTTATTATACAGTAACGTGATGATTAAAACATGTAATTAATGCTTATTAGCGCAAGCATTAACACAGCTTACATGTGCATATATGCTCATTAGCTGCACACAAATGAATACTTTAGCCTGTCAGTTCATAGCGGTTGATGTTCTGTTCTTAGAAGCGTAAAGAACTGCTTTGAAATTTTACTTGTAATTTCTAAAATTTGGTGCTGCATGTTGTACGATATGTCACATATTTAAAATTTACTGAAATATTTTTTTAATAACGCTACTATCTATTGAATTTGCTGCTCCAGTCCCTAATCCTATTCCAATGAACAATCGGATAACTGCTAGGCGACCATCAAGGCCTTGAAGTTGGAACATAATGTACGCAGCGATTAATTACCTTAAGAGGCAGTATTCTTTTCCCTATTTCGAGCATTCTCTTTTTTCCTCTTAGAGAAATTTATATGGGCACATCTGGGCCCCAGCAACTGCTTGCAAACATTCTGAATCAAATTCCTCAAAACTTAATTCAAAAAACACTATACTCATGGTTTCCGGGTTGGAAACGCGTCGTCGTCATAGCTTTTGCCGACGTTTCGTCCATACTCTTATGGAACTTCTTCAGGGCTGTTACTGCACACTGACTGGGGACTATTCATTCCGGAGAGGTTTATATAGGACTTGTTTTGGGTTAACGGAGCGGAAACGTTATGGATCAATGAAGCGTGGCCGTTGTTAGGAGGCTTGATAAGTTGGGATTTCCACGTGTGATGTATGTAAGGGATAGCGAGCTTCGCGATTTAAATTGTTGGGATGTTCGAAAATCTCTATTGATTCACGGATTTTTCTGCTATAATAGTGAGAGTTGCAAGATAAGATGCGGGTAAAGCTAGATTGGATTTGGTGGCCAGTTTCCAGTCTATGCTCAGACAGTGCGGACCCGGCTACACGCAACAACCGCGTATAACGCTCGTGCACGAGTGCTGACGAATTGCTTTGTCTCACCGATGTATACGAACATGGAATCTGGTAGACGCCAGGAGCTTCTAGACGATTGTGGTCTTTGATGGGGAAGTAGTCTGAGAGCTTGAAATTGGGTTTTTATGTCGTTTCTGAAGAGAATCTTGCTGATGCGATCGGTGACACCATGCATGTAGGGTAGATACGCTTCCTTACGGAAATTAAGGTTAGGTGAGGGAACTTGCTGTGGAGAAGAGTTGGTGTAGCGGTTAATGGTAGTTTGAATGTCTTTCCTAGAATAATTATTGCGGATCAGAGTTCCAGTGATGTGGTTCAGTTCTTGGGGGGAATGAGTAGTCCCCAGTCAGTGTGCAGTAACAGCCCTGAAGATGTCCCATAACACACACTCTTATGGGACATCTTCAGGGGTTCGTAGTTTTTGCCAATGTTTCGTCCACACGACGAAACGTTGGCAAAAGCTACGACGCGGTTCCAACCCGGAAACCAAAAGTATAGTGTTACTGACGACCGCGGTAGCCTACGTACCAGATTAATTCAAAATTTTTAGAAATATTAGGATTTTTCAGTAACGCAGACAATTTCTATGAGAGAAATGCATTTTTATTTACAGCAATAATTTGTCCCTAAGAGAGGATTTAGTACCGGTTAGATATTTCTTACGATCAACGATCTGTAAAACAAATTCTTTCTTAGTTTCATCTGTTGTGAGAATGTTATTGTAATGTCGAATCAACACCTCTTTCGGCAGCGTCTTTTTATGTTGAAGGGTCTTTATTGAGGAAGTCGGTGATGATATTGATTATTTATTGTTTTTATAACCTGCACTTGTCATACTTTCGTTCTTTGTGCTCGTTATTATTTTCTGTCGTTTTAACTTGTTTTGTTAATTGTTTTTCCCCTTTACTTTATCGAACTTTATTGTAATTAATTATTTGTGGTAGGTTTGTTTAAATTTGTTAGTTTTTGACAGGCAATGTGCTTAAGTTTCAGTTTTGTATGTTATTGGGTTTACAATGGCCTTCGCATGGACCACATAAAATAACTATCAAATACCTAATTTCAATAATCAGTAAATTTAGCAACAATTACCACAAAGTGTACATAACATAATCAACACTGCCCTTGTACAGCTGGAAATATTTGAACTTTGCTCTAAGTAAGCAAAGACAGTGTAAAATTTACAGGACGAACTACTTTAACAAGATATGGTTTTTTAAATTTTAAATTATTGCACAATTTGTTGCGCAACCACGGCAAATAAGGTGATAACTGTTGTCAGATTTACATAATATTAAAGCTGACCCCGCAATTCTGCATGGTTCCTACCAAAGCCATCATAAGTAAGTAACAACACAAAAAGGCTAAAAACAGACATATTGTCTATCAAGAACTAACATATTTAAACAACTAATTAATTGCAATAAAGTTCGATAAAGTAAAGAAATAACAACAATTAACAGAACAAGTTAAAATGGGAGAAAATGATAACGAGAGCAAAGGAGGAACGTATGACAAATGCAGGCCATAATAGCGATAAATAACAAAAATAGTTTACGCTTTTGGAATGGATATTTGACAGTTTGGCAATTGTTATGATTACTTTGCTTAGCAACGAGCTCTTTAGATAAGTCTGGGGTTACAAGAAACAATTTGGTGCTCGTTCCTAGCCAACTTTGCGTAACAACAAAAACATATTACCAAAACCTTTACTGCTGCATATCGTCATATTCCTTAAGTTAAAATATAACATATGTGGTATCGATCGATTCGTCTTTCAATCATCTTTCCAAAAACGTAAAAATATATAGGGTGTTCTATTTAAAATAAGAAAGTTGAGGTCACTTCTGGTGAAACCGGAAATACGATTGAAATGCTGGTAACGGCAAAAGTTAGCTCACAAAAAAAAATCGACCCAGTTTTTTTTTAAAACGCTAGCTTCTGTTATTCAAAGGTTAGCATGAGGAGGACACTTTATATACAAACAAGTCCTGAAACCCGTTTGGACTTACGGCATACAACTGTGGGGGTGTGCAACCAAAAGTAACATGGCTACAATATAAAAATTTCAAAATAAACTGCTGAGATGTGTTGTGGACGCACCTTGGTTCTTCAGAAATGACGACTTTCACAGAGATCTGAATATGCTGACTATCGAAGAAGAAGCAAAGAGGTTCGCAGAGAAGCATGAGGCCAGACTTCACTTCCACATCAACGACTTCAAAGAAAAAAGCCGCTTGAAAAACGTAGTATACACCGGGGGTTCCACTTAAAAAACCAAATTCTATGTTGTGCAATACTTGCCTCCGAATATTTTTTATTTGACAAATTTTCCTCTAAATTGCTTGGGAAAGGAATTATCTTCCCTGCACGCACTAGGTGTATATAACGCTGTATATAACAACTGTTAGGCTTGTATCTTTTATGATAACGGTTGGTGTACATGATAGAATTTGGGTTCCAGAGCTTCGCTTGTAATTTTAAGTTTAAACTGTTCTGCAAGCTTCTACTTCAGCCAAATAGACGCTCATATTATTACTACAAGTGCAACTAAATTGAATGTACTTGTATTTTCAGTTGCCTCTGAACACATGTTGACATAAGGGGACCTTGCCGTGCGTGAATTGGGTAATAAGCATTTGCCCGACCGCAATTCGAATCATATCCTGCCGTAAATAATGCCTTTGGTTAGTGTACTTAGTAGTTCATGTTAATTAAGATTGGTAGTATGCTACACTGCAATTAACAGTACATAGGTAAAGTCCTATTTAAATAGAGACCTTCCTGTGTGCATGCAAATCCCAATAATAAAGTTTAATGGAGAAAATTATTTAAATTGAATAAGTTGTAAGTTTTAAAATTGCTTAATAACAACATTTATTTTTATTCAATAATACCAATTTATTAAATAATTTTAACTTTGCTTTCGTAAGAGCTATTGTGGAGAAAACGATCTGGTAATATATTTCGTACATTATAGATCCCTAGTTATTGCACCGCCCTACCGGATATGAAGCCCAATATCAAGGGCGCCCTCTATACCAACACAATAATAACGTAAGTCATAAATCTATACATAAAACGTAGTCATCGTATTTATGCCGGATATCAACTGCGCGGTAAAATATTATCGTAGTTTTGTCTGTGCGATCATCCTACAGTAAAGAAGGATCGTGGAAGTTTTATTAAGAATAAGTTCACAGAAATGTATATCTATATATATATAGGACTATAAGGAGAGAGAGAAACCCACTTATGTGCGGAAGTTTCCTGTGTTCTTCTTCGAGCACTTTTAAAATATATGCGAGCAGGTAAAAGCTCTTCAGCAAGATTGTTTATGCGGCGCAAAGTTATATTAAAGCTCTCCTGCGTCCTTAATCTTACTGGTTATTGATTATTAGGATCTTTATATATTTTCGACCGAAAGTTTTCGCCTTCCATCGGTCTGAAGAAGTTGCGGAACTTCTCTCGCGTTCTGGTAATATTTACGGAGATGAAAATAAATTGATTTATTTAATGAATTCGATTAAATGTATAGAGATCCCGGATGAAAACGTTTTATAAGATTTAGTATGATTAAATTTGATGTAATTTTCATTCACACGTCGGCCAGTATTACGATGCCCAACTAGTGACTGCAATCTAAATCCAACAATGGAAGGTACCTATTATATATTAATGCTTCACCTTTCTATTACCCCAAAGGTTACGTATTGTTTTTAACATACCTCTGAATGACGCCAAATGCACATTTTCATTTTTGTTGGTAGTAAAAATTTTTCAAGCCAACATAAGGTAGTTTATTCCCACGACATAGACTAACACTTTCCTTGAAAAAAATTTCATAATATTAATAATAATAATTGTCTATATTTGTTCAACGATTAATCACTAACCTGGGCAAACATGCGGTAATAGCCAGTGGCGCGGCCAGCGCATAAAAGTTTACACATAAAATAGAAGGTAAGAAATAAATTATAAAACGTGCTGACACACCGTTTTAAAAGTCTTCCGTGAAATCACAAACTGGGTAACATCTGATAAATATTTGAGTCATTAGATATGTTTCCACAGCTGTTTCAGTGAAGTGAGTACGACGTGCGGAATAAATGTTTTTTAATGCTGAAAACTACCGTTCGACATCTAGCGATGTTATATTTACATATGTAAAATAATCTTTGAAACAACTTAATGCATCTTCACACGCACCTTCGCAAATTTGTCTTAATATAAGGAAATCGGAGTCTTTCTCTAAAACACTTTCAAATTTTCGTATTAGACACTAATTTGTTTTGCCTTCTACAGCGCATAACTGTGTGAACATCTTTCACAATTTGAACAGAATCCACTAACGACATTGAAACATTTTGTAATTTTTCTATTCTCTCCGCTAGTCGGAAGTAATTGTTGTGAATAGTATGTAAATCTCTTTTAACCTGACTATCTTGAAATATTTCCTGGCTTTTCTTGATTGCTGCAGCTTCTGTCGGATTGAATTTTGAAACTACCTTCTTTACTTGATCAAAATATTTGTTATAGTAAAACGCAGCCTGCAACCATGTTCCCCAACGTGTAACAATCGTCTGTAATGGTTCAGGTTAATCAGGACACAGTTTGTGAAATAGTCGGGTACGTTTCAACGGATTTACTAGTGGAAAACATGTAGGAATCGTTTGTGCCGCAAGATTTAGAGTATGGATTTTACACGTTACATGTAAGGAGTTACCACTGTGTTCTTTAAGAGATCGGCACAAACAAGGCATGTTTGCGGCACCATCACTCATAAATATTAAAAGTTGCTTAGTTGAAACTTCAAATTTGTTCAATTAATTCAACACCACCTTTAAAATCTCATCGGCAGTACAATTTATAACTCTTTTGGAAGCAAGTAAGAAGGAGGATGATGGTCGTTGTGGTTCCATTCTACGTACCATTACATTAGCCACAGAATGTTTTCGACGATCTGTTGTTTCGTCCACACACAACCACAGTTTCTTATCTTTCAATTCCGTTTTCATTATTTTTTCTATATGTTCACGTGCAAATGGCACTACATTTCGTATCGATGTCCGACTAGGTAACTTACAGTCCGCATATTTATTCCAGGAGGAGACAAATGCTTCTTTGTCTAGTAAGCGAAACGATAGATTACATAAAATAAGAGTAACACATAGATCAAATGTAAATTTTTCTTGGTCTCGTATGCCACTTTTTGCAGAAGAATGCTGTTTGCTTTCGATGTGACGTTGGCAATGGCTACTGGACTAACACATTAAAGGGATTTTACAAACTAGACATTGAATTTTAGCGCCATCAAAAATTAAGTCCGTCATGTCCACTATAAAGTTTTTAACTGTGTCTGCCATTGGTCGTTTTCGCGACGTACCTAACTGCGACATTTTTAAAGCAAACATAAGCGTACAATTACGAAATAAGTTACGGCAGCCTACATATACACAGAACTACTCGCATACAGCATCGATTAAGTACTGACGCTGTGAACGCGCGAAATAAATAATCGCCGACTCCGCACCACATATCTACTACACTGACTGTTACCGCTGTTTGCCCAAACTATCAATCACTTACAGGATAATATATAAACAATTTGTGAAAGTATATAAAAGATTTATAAACAAAACACATTACTTCAAAACCGCTAGGTACCTTATATGCAACATCTATATAGTAAAAATAATTATACACTTTAGAGATTCATAGCATAACCTTAAAGTAGTTGACTACAATCAAAATAAACATTAATAGCAATCTACAACTGCATTTTATTAAAGTTGGTGACCATATGGAACCAGAGGTGCGCGTTTTGAGATTTTTGTAGACCCGGCCCAACACCTTATAAAAAATATAACATATTGAAAGGTGTTTAACGAATTTAGCTAAATAGAAATGTACAAAAAAAACTTCTTGGATGAATTTCTAAAGGCAATGCGTAACACGTGGACATTACACAAAATAATACTCCGGAAATGTTAGCAAAAGTTCAATAAAATATGAGGAATAGGATTATAGTTTGCATGAAGGAATATGAATATGTTTAGAAAATCAAAAGTTTATACCATTTCGTCGCATCACTCGCATCACTATGCATTTTAGCAAAACCCGCATTGCTTCATATTTAATTTACTAAAGAACGATACATTTTAGGTATAGGGAAATGTTTATAAGAAAAAATCTATGATAGTTTCTCTATCAGATCGTTTTAAAAATAAACAGGTTGTTCCATTTAAAAAATTGAAATAACATGAATCAAACATAGCAACGATTTCGACGGCCATCTTGTAGACTCTAGATGATATAAAAAATGTTTAGATGTATTGTTTGAAACTCCAAGAAATACACAATCGAGTAAATTTGAATCACCACCCTAGCGTAAGATATCGGCCGTTCAAGAAACTAGCATTTCGCAAAAATTTTAAATTATGTCAATTATCTCAAAAACCAGGACAGATAGGTATAGGGATTATTGATGAAAGTTGACATGAATTGAAGAGGGGCATCTAAAATCGTAATAATATACTGTGTACTCCATTTAAAAAACCAAATATGTGTCGTGCACTGCGGAAACTGAACAGCCTGTATGCTGGAGTATAATTTTGTAATGTGCGGCATTTGTCTCCAAACATTTTTTATTCTCTAAATTACTCAGGAAAGGACTTCCGGCCACGCACTAGGTGGACAAGCTATATACATGTATGACCGATATAAATGGTACGACCGATTTTACTTTGTTCAAATTTCCTTTCGTTTTTCCGAGCGATCGCTACGTTGAAGTGCAAGCGAAATGTAATTCATTTGCACTTGCAAACTTTATATAGATATGTGTAAGTACATAGTTAACTTTACAAAAGTATAACCATCTCATAATTTTAGAGTGGCTTATCTGAGACCTTCAACATAGGCTAAAAGTTATTATATTGTGTGAGGTTTTTGTAAAATGTATTGAAATTTGTGTTAGAAATAAGATAAGTAAATTTTTGACGACTTTTGTTATTAAAAGTAATAGAAACAAGGGTGCTAAAAATGTACTGAAGAGCTAACACACTTTCGAAAAGCAATATAAGGGTAGTGCAAAACATATTGAGAAAAGCAGTCGAGATACATTCCTCATAGGCGCCGGCTGTGAATAGCAAAAATCACGATAAATAATATTACAACGGAAATGATTAGATATGAGACAGATAGTTTATGTTGTGAAATATAGAGGCTATATGGTGAAAAAGATATAGAAAACGGAGAAACCACTGGAAAATAATAAATCTCTTTGGGATGGTAGCCACAAATATCCAAATAAGGTTTGTGGTTAATATTTTGGTCACGGTAATCTGTCAAATATTTAGTTACACATACTCAGATGTGTACATCGAATTTTAAGCATAAACATAATTTTATTGTCGTAACCTTCACATAAAGGGGCATTGACATTGCCATAAATAAATAAATATATGTATAGATAAAAAGATAAAAATGTATATGGGACAAACACAACAAAAAAAGTAAACTAGATCAGCATAAACATATTAAGATTCTACATTGAAGTATTCGTCGGGGTGTAAATTACATATTCCACTAGCAACTTTTTTACGCTCATCTTAAATTGTTCGTTTATGAGTGCCTTACTGAAAATTGAGCCCTGTCTATTCGATGATAGAGTATCACATAGCTGTCATTGTGACGCGTGCCGTAGTTATGGAGGTGGCTGTTGTATTTACCTTTATTGTTGTGCATGTAGTCGAGGCAGGCAACAATGTATGCTGATGTCAGGGTAAGTATTTTTTGTTGTGGGAATAATTCCCTACATGACGCTCGATAAGGTGCGTTGTACAACACTCTGACTGCTTCCTTGTATTTTAGGAATACCGTTTGTGCCTCTGGCCTGTGTCACCATAGGAGAATTCAATACGTCGCTCGTGCGTGGAACAAAGAAAGGTATGTTATCTTTGCTGCCTCATATGTCGCTATCTCTTTAATTCTTCGAATTGCATATATTGCAGATGCCAACCTCTTATTCAAGTCCTCAACGTGTTGTTTATAATTTAAATCGTTTGATAGATGAAGACCCAAGAAGTGTACTGTACAACGATTTTCTGTCGAGACCTGTTCTGTGGTAAGTATGAACTGTTGCGTTTTTGCCTGATTTAAATGCAGACCATTGCTTGCTGACCACTCGTTTGCTTGCGTCAACGCTTTATTTAAAACATCGTCGTGTGTTGCACTTCGCGAAAGTATTGAAGTACCGTCGCAAACAAACATATTTTGTCACAATTTACACTTTCTCGGATATCGTTGATATATAGGAGAAAGAGTAAAGGTTCCAAGACTGATCCTTGTGGCACACCTCCACTAGTTTTTGCAAGTTCTGACTTACAAGTCTGATATATCGTTATCTGCTCTCTCCCAGTTAAATATGATTCTAATAGTTTGTGTGCCGTGCCTCGTATCCCATAAAAGTGCAACTTTCCCAATAGTCCTTGGTGATCTACGTAATCAAAAGCCTTTGTCAAATCGCAACACGTTAAAACAAGGTCGTCATGATCATCGAATGCGCTTGTCACGCTCTCTAACAGATCTACTATTCCTGACGTTGTTGATTTTCCCTTTTTGTACCCATGCTAATTACTGCTGATCACATTAATTCGTTCAAGGAAGCTTAATAACCGTATTTTGAGAGCTATCTCTAAAATGTTTGAGAAGGTAGGTATTATCGCAATGGGTCTGTAATTACTAGGTTCCGTTTTTTCTCCCTTTTTATAGATAGGTGTTATTTTCGAGATTTTTAGTTGTGTAGGGAATATGTCCTCGACAGTACATGCGTTGTATATAGTTGTTAGCATATCTGCTATGTGTTCTATTACATATTCAGCAACGTCTATCGACAATCCGTACACATCCTGGGTTCCTTTTTCCTTTAGGTGGGCTGTTATTGATACAATTTTAGCAGACGTAATAGGTTCTAAATAAATAGATTGAGCTACACCCCTGTCGTTATCTCTGCAGTAACTGGAATGCATCCTGCGTTAGACTAGTTGCAGAATCAGTTAATATGTAGCCTACAGAAGTGAAATATTCGTTCAGCTCGTTTGCATTCAGCATAATAGAGTCGTCGTTGCTCTTGTTTACCTTATTGTTGGTTTCTAAGTTTATTATGTTCCAAATGTCTTGCATCTTGTTATCGGAAGTTGTCAACTTTTCTGCTACGCTTTTCCCTTTCTCATGTATCACTTCTTTTCTGTATTCTTTCTTTAGAGTATTCTATAATTGCTGCTCATCTTCTTTGTCTCTTACTTTGGTTATTGTGTACAACATATTTAGCATCCTTTTCATTTCTGCCAATTTGGTGCTTTGTATGTAGGTTGCTTTTGTTTTGTTTATTTTAATTTTCTTTTCCCTTTCAGGGAACACAACATTAAAGGCAGCTAGGAAGACCTTAAGGAAATTGGTGAGCATCTTCAGGTTGTCTACTGAAAGTACAGATTTCCAAGCAGTATCTCTAATTCTCGAAGAGAATATTTGTAAGTTTGTGCTACTTTTAGTTCCTACCAGATTTGTTGCATCTTCAAGTAGCACGGATACCCTCTGAGCAAGATGTTAATATCAAGTTAATATCACTTCCATTAACATTCGTAATTTTATGTTATTTAATTGTCAACTTGATACCTTGAGAATGAAAAAATTAAATATACGTATGTACATAGGTACATGTACTAGTATTATTTGCTTCAAATTGTGTCAGGCATATGTTATTACATTTTTTGCATGAGACAATCTATTTACGGTAAATAGGAGACACTGTCAGAACTTTGAGCTAGCTGGCAATTTTTTTGAAAAATTACCCTAGACTTTTGTAATGACTTGGTTATTTAAATGATCATATTATAGTTATTAGTCAAGCCAAGAACTGTATTATGCAGTGATGATACACTTCACGTTTCTCTAGGTAATTCTTACGTGTAACTTCCTTACTGCAGTATCCGCATTCTAACATCGGAATGCGGAATACCAAATTTAATATAACTTTTGTTTCTGCATTGGATATTTACGTATCAGACTACGGTTGCAATTAACTTATTTTATAGTATTACGACAAATGTTGCTTAAAATTTCGAATGCATTATAGCAGTTTATTTATTATACTTGATCCAAAAGTATTGATTCTTCCTTTTTTAAGGGTTGACGTCTTTCACCTGTAACAATTGCCCAAATCTACAAAATCCAATACGGAATTTCAAACGTCACGCTTCCTTCCTTCGGTATTTCTCCTTTTTCCAGTTAAAAGACAAAATGGTTGACTGCGGAGATATACATGGAGCAGGGATCGGTTGAAGGGGCGAGTTTGTATATCTGCGAGGTAGCATAAATCTTCCGGACATCTGGCTTGCTAGGTTTCCGGAGGGGCACTATATTAATCAAGAACTGCGCACATCTAAACGGCAGCCATACTACGCCTGCAGGATATTTTACATTATTACTTTGACGACTAGGTCAAGAATTTATTAAAATTTACTTTGTTTGACGGGAAAACTTTTTTATTAAAGCTATGACGTTTTATTGCGTGTATGTGCATAATACTCGTCGAGCAGTGTTTGTTTTTTTTACAATGGGAACGTTGGAATAAAACGCCGGGAGCTACCTATAATTTCATATGCAAGGGGTCTTTGAAAAGCCGGTATACATAAGTCTATAGTTTTCTGATAACGTTCATCGATATTGCGAGCCTTGTTCATATAAACCAACGTATCATTTTTGAAATATTCATATACTCTTCGCTTCAGGAAGTAAATAACTCAGGCTTTCATAAAAGCTACGTGTACAGTCACGTATCCTCATGTTTACATTTAAACATAAATACAGCTTCATACATTTTTTGTAGTGCTGGTGATCAAACCGATTAACCGGTTAACCGCAAACCGGTTTTCGGTTAACCGCACTTTTTTTTTATGAAATGAAAAACTGGTTAACCTCTTTTTAAGCCGGTTACTGAACCAGTTCCTAAACCAGTTTTTGAACCGGTTCCTAAACAAAATCGATTTGTGAACCAATTATACCTTACAATTAGTCAGTTTACGACTAAGTCCAGCTGTCGTTGTTGAATTATGCAGGCAAACTCTGTCGTTTTGGTTAAATTAGGTTTGTTGAACCTTTTTGCCTTACTGAAGCTTTGCTTGACTAGTCTTTCTAATATGTTTCGTGACGGCTTCAAGGGCAATCTTAAAACCAGCTTGAAGTCAATTAACGCCATAATCGCATCACCTAATTACGTCATCATTTAGCAATTTCATCTCCAGACCCTGCATTAAGAAAAATGGTGTTTAACCGGTCGATGAATGAAAAGTGGCTCAATATGTCATCAACACAAATAGTAGTCATTCCAATCCCGCTAAGCAGTCGGCGTTTAATCTGATAAGATGTCATTTAACACACGATGGGTCCCTTTGATCACCCCATTACTCTGAGTGTGATATGGTGTTGTCTGTAGCTTTTTAGTGCCCAGCAGCTTGCATATATTTTTCGTTGGTTCAGATACAAAATTTGAACCTCGGTCTATTAGCAGTTTCGGTATTTTGTGTTCATGTCTTGTGACAATATGTTCTATAAAAGCGTGGCTTACAGTATCAGCCCTTTGATCACGCAACGGCATAACTTCCGTATATTTACCAGAGTGGTCCTGAAATGTTAGGACGTACCTATTTGATGTACCTGACGTAATAAGTGGTCTCGTTATATTCATGGATATTCACGGATGTTACTTCAAATTGCTCGTTTACTTCTTCAAATAACTGCAATGGTACTCTTTTGCGAGAACTGGGCGTTTTTCTCGACCTACAACGTGATGTCTACAACTTTTAACAAAGTTGCAGATTCCTAGCCAGAACATTCGGCTTCTCAGTAGATGTAAAGTTTTTGGATAATCTTGATGTCCAACGTATGGTAGGTTGTGGTAATCTGTGGTAACAATCTCGCATTAAGGATCATGGTATTACGAGACGATCATACCGTTCTCCTATTAATGCTGTTTTGAATAATATCTGATCGCCATCTAAGTTGAAAATGCGTCCATTCCATATTTGGTTTCAAAATCTGCTGTTTCTATGATGATATCTGATTGATTGCTCTCAGCTCGTATTCACTACCCCATGCCTTAGGATGGCGCCTATTTACTACTTCTTACACATGAAATTTCTTCATTCTCGTGAAATTGTCTAGAAAAACGACTGTATATGAGATTAATGGCTGGCTTAAATGTTTTTTTCTTTTTAGATTATCAGTCGCATGATTCCCAAATAATTGAAACATCTTTGGTTAAGTTCTTCACTTCACTCTTCAGTCTTTGTCTTCTAACAGGAATGAGATGCAAATACGATTGACCGGAATACCATCCTCTGATGATGGTCTGTATCTACTGTTTTATTTTGAGTTTTAGCTTCTTCATCTTTTCTAATATCGGTTGTGTATTCCTCAAAACATTCTGTGAAAGTTACTTCTGCTTTGGGTTTCTCCATGTCATCTGCAGCATTTCTCGACAGATCAGCTGTGTATTGAGGTAGTCTACTCAATGCATCAACATGGTTATGTTTTTTTTACCAGCTTTGTGATGAATTTATAAATTAAATTATGATAAAAGTATTGCCCGTCTTGATGTTGACACAAAGTGAGCTGTATTACTCAATTACAAACTTTAATAATCCTCAATTGTCATTGCCAAGGTTCTTTAGTTCATTTAAATATTTTAAAAAGAAAAACCTTACCGTTTTAGATAAAACAGCGATAACTGTACTATGAAAAAATGAAATATGTTTCTGCAGCATTGCGATCAAGGCTTATCCGCATACAATTAACCCCAATCATATCCAAAGGTATGCGAAGTACACAGAAGGTAATTGCAGATTTAGCAACTATAACATCCTAGTACCCTTCTCCTACAATCAACAACTTTCGAATGGACTAGATTTGATTGATTACGTTATAGGGATGGTGGAAGATACTTTCTCGTAATTATTATTATGTCACATTTCGCAACTATGAAACATTATCATTTTATTGAGCTTACATTAGTGTATCGAACAGAGCTTTAACTGTTTTACGATACATTATTACATTTAGGTCTCAATCATTTCTTCTCGGGCGTGTTTTTTCTCATTTTGTCTGGTTATAGAATTCAGTTTCTTAGTTATGTTATGCGTAATCTTAGTAACAAGCTATTTCTAATAGATTTCTACTTGTCAAATTTCTTGTTTTGTCTTTCATTTTAAAGCGTATATTCAGTCAACTAATAGAAATATGTACACATATTAAACCACGTACATGCAGTAAAATCAACTTTAAATAATGCTGGGCCTATTACATACTACCTCAGGAGATTGGTACTTAAGGAACTAAAACTCGTCAAACTTTACGGTGACTTATAATGTGGATAACAACGATAAAGGAATGTGAAGTATCAATTTGGGATGTAATGTGTATATAATGAATATTTAAGTACGTATTTTCCGACGATTTAAGCATTTTTCTTATCACTAGGGAGGAAAATTCTCCAAGATTGGTTGTGCTAAATTTAAGGAAAGACGATAAAAATATTGCTGTGCGTAACGCAGCGAATTCACATAGGAAATGAGATAACACTTAACCGATATTGTGGTAGAAAATTGAACATTATGATATATGGAGCAATTTTCAATGGAAAACGATCCATTCATAACATCACTTAGAAAAAGTATGGTACAAATACTACGCGTCGTCGATTTCGAATGACATTGATTTGATACGTAAAATTCCAAGTTTTACGGTATATAGCTTTCTGTAAATTAATCTTTTTACTGCCTATGAAAGTATGCAAGATAATACACAATTTATGCATAAATTATGCATTAATTCCATTAATTGCAGATGCAACTAGGGTTTGAAAATAAATTGTTTGGTACTACTACCATAATTGTTTCCGCTGCCTTGTACCGGATGGCCAAATAAGAATGGTAGCCGGCCATATATTTGAAACTAGTAATCACAAAGCTTTCGGGTAAAATCTTTTTTAATAAATGTGGCAAAAAGAAAATACTGGAAATGATTTTGAAGTTTGTATGTAAGATGACCAGTAGAGGGCGTTACAGTCACGACTAAGTATAAAATTAAAGTTACCATCGTGTTTTATCTAATTAAGAGTTATCGAAAATATATGCATTTTGTTCCCAACTCAATTCTCTTTCTTTTGCGTTAAACACATTTTGTCGTATCTTCTAAAGTAAAGTGGTGGGGAGACATCAATTGCTTTTCAAATAAATATTGGTTCCTCCTGTTAGATTTAACCGATCCTAACAATCTTTATTTGATTTATTAAATACAGTTTCGGTCTAGTTCTTATGAATTATACCCTCACCAATAGAGGGCGTTATCTAACTTTATAACAAAGAAAGCGGGCTTTTCGCAAAAATGTTAAGTAGCACTAATTCTATTTCTATTTCTGGAATTCTGGAATATGGTTCTTTTCACGCGGAGAAGTACAGAATTAAAAACTTAAGATAGCAAAAATCGTGTTTCGATATCTTTTCTCTAACCAGAGATATTAACGAAAAAATTAAAAATTTGTTGCACTTGGACGACCCTGTTTTACTGACTGTCTGCTATTTTATTTATACTTCTAAATATAACCGTAATAATAGAAATAAAAAATGCACCCTATTTCGAAGATAATTATTTATTTTAATGCTTTATAAATAAACTGAATCTCTCAATATATTTTGGCTTCCGTCGGTAAATTATGAAATTTATAGCTCAATCTCATTTTTTTTAGCGATTTCAACTTGAAATAAGCAACAAACATTTGATTAGCCTAGTAAGCGAATTTCGAAAAACAATATTATTATTTAATTAATACCGTGATATCCCTTTGTAGAATATAACATAAATCAATTATCAGTGACTTCCTAGATGTTCCTAGATGAAGGTATTTTGAAATATCCGGTATCACAAATACAGGTAAAATAGTAAACATTTTTAGTATATATAGAGTACCAACACGTATTTCCGATTCTGATTTTCTCGAATGTCATTGCAACCTCAAATTATTCTTTTTCATTGGCGGTGATTGGAATGTTGACTTTTCGAGGAATTCTCTGGAAAAAAATGCTTTCTTGGATCTGTTGTCGACTTTTAATCTCATTCCGTTAATTTCAGATTTAACAGGGGTTACTAGTAATAACTTTAATACCATCGATAGTATATTTTGTAATGTTTGCACTAAAAATTGCAATAGTTTAACGTACAACATCTACTTATCTGATCATAAAACTTTAATTTTACAGTTTAGTTGTAGCTTCAGTCAAAATCATTTTCAGTTTGGCAGAAGAGCTCACATTGGAAGGCATTATAACCCCGTAGAATTGGACGCAATAGTGGACGCTTTTCTCGATATTGTTAAGTATTATTACGACGCATGTTTTCCCGTTAAAAAGTGCAGAATCAGACCTGAAAATAAAACTTAAGTTTCTGATACAGCTAAAGAGAAAAAAGAAGAGGTGAATGACTGGTACATGTCGCAAAAGCAACATATACAGTTAACACTAGCGTTTCAAAAAGTAAAATCTGACTATAAGTTACTAGTGCAAAATTCAAAGAAAAAATATTTCGGTAACATAACAAACTCTGCTGACAACAAATCTAAGGCTATGTGGGAAGTTGTTAACTGCAATGATTTAAATGGTTAAAGATAATAATTATATCAAAATATACTTGTAGGTGACGATAGAGTAACTAATTCTCAGAAAGTGGCTGACATACGAGGGCAAATCAAATATTAACCGGACTTTTGTTTTAGAACATTTATTGGTACACGGACACAAATCTTCAAATTTAAAAAACAGCAATTAGACCTGTTGCGACCTATGCTTCCGAAACAATGTGTCTTACACAAAGAGATGAAGACAAATTAAGAATATTTGAAAGAAAAGTACTGAGGAAGATTCTAGGTCCAAAAAGAAATGAAGAAGATGAATATCGAATATTGCTGAATTATGAAATAGACAATATCATAGGAGGCGAGGATATAGTAAAATACCTTAGAGCACAGAGACTGAGGTGGTTTGGACACATTAAGAGAAGAGGGAAAGAAGCAGCGATTAGGAAGATAAAGAACTGGAAGCCTACCGAAGATAGACCAAGGGGACGACCAAAGGCAAGATGGGAAGATCAAGTAAGAAGAGACATAAAGAAGCTAAAAATACACAATTTAAACGTGATAACTCAAAACAGGAAAGAATGGAATAGGGTGATCAGCACAATAAAGAATATCAATTTCTGAAGGAAATATTAGAAACCAAGCGAAGTAATTCACCGGAAACTTAAGAATTGAAGAGTTTCGTAAAGAAGCGGCTTTATTCCGGATGGAATGTTTAGCCTATATATATATATTGGTACAGTAAATAAAATTTTGAATACACCTTATTTTTCTATATAATCTCCTCTTTTATTAAACGGATACTCTAACACTGTGGCACTGGAACACAGCTTGGCTATCGAAACGTGCGTCCAGTACGAATTAAGTGTTGTGGTAAGGGTTTTAGTGAACTGTTTCAGTCCTCTTTTATTCACACATGTTTCCCACCGAATCGGAAGTTTTTTAATTCCGTCATTAAAGAATGAATGTGGTCGCGTCTGTAACCAATTGCGCACGAACGTTTCTACACCTTCGTCGTCGTCAAAGTGATGACCTCCCAGTTGTTCTTTGAGTGGCCCAAACATGTGGTAGTCACACGGCGACAGATCAGGACTGTAGGGCGAATGTTCCAGTGTTTCCCAATGAATTTTGCCTAATTTTCCTTGGGTTAATGCAGCACTTCGAATAGGCATGTCTCGCCTTTTTCGTCGTTAGGCCAGTTTCACTTCATCAAGCAGTTGACAGTAGTACGCAGCATCTCACGGATCGCAAGAATATTCGCCTTTGCACTGACTCTCGGCCATCGGAAAATTGTTTGCGCCAGTCGTAGACTTGGTTCCTTGAAAGCGTTTTTTCAGCGAACTATGCAGTTAGTCGACGCAAAATTTCGGCAAGTTTCACGCCCTTCCGCGACAAAAATGTAATAATAATGCGTTGCTCAACAGACGTGTGCACCTCTTGCTCAGACATGATGCTACCAACAACCAATCTGCTCTGGCGAGCCGCACCGATTTACTTCCCTCCACTTTACATCCCCATCCAACATATATCAACACGTCACGTTACTCACTTCACCTAGGGAGCGTTAAAAAGAAAAGTCCGTTTAATATTTGATTCGCCCTCGTATTTAATGAACTTTCCAGGGAAGCTCCATATTTGTTAGCCAGGTCTATTTCGTCTAAATATCCAGAATCTGTGAAAGGTGAAGAGATCTAGTGGGTTTTATGGCTTTTCTAATGAATTTCTTAGAGATTTCAGACACTATTTCACAGATTCCTTGACTTACTTAATAAACTTTTCTTTAGATGTTGCATGTTTCCTAGCCCATTTTAGCATATTAACTACGTTTGCAGTAAACTCTGCTTTGCGTTCTATGGAATACGACAGCTCAAATCTACATTCGATCCTGAGGAGTTACTTCAAGTATATTACGCGCTTGCTTATCCGTACCTGTCCTACAACATAATGGTATGGGGTCGTGCAAAGGACTGGAAGAAAGTGTTTATTCTACAGAAACGACTACTACGACTGATTTTCAAAAATTCCAAAGCAGCCGCATGAGTCTTGCAGGGAGGCATTTAAAACGCAGCATATACTAACATTTACAAGTGTGTACATATACAGCTGTGCGATTTTTGCAAAGAAATACAGTGAATGAGGTTTCAGAAAAACAGCATATATCCATTCGTATGAGGACAAAAAAACCTGTAGTTAATTAAGAGAGTTGGGCCATCACACTACACACTTCGAAAAGTCGCCGCCATAAAACCGTGTGCACATCTTCAATAAATTCCCTAGTAAAATAACTAGTCAATCAAATCTAGTCACCTTCAAGCACAAACTAAAGAACTTTTTAATCGACCATTGTTTTTATACTTACAAGGATTTTATTCAGATATTTTAATGTATTAGTTTGTCTTATAGGTTTTATTGTTTGTTTTATATTTATTTTCTTATTGACCTGTCAATGTCAAAAACGGATTGTAATTTTACATTATACTTTTATTATGTTTAAACTAGCTATTATTTAAACCTGTACATAAAAAAGGGTAGTCGTAATGGAATTGGAACCGATAGGCCGATTGCCTTATCTCCAGCGTTTCAAAGATTTTTGAATATGCAATGATCTCTTACAGAGTCTTTAGAAAAACGTAACAAAATTACGGAGTCCCCAATATTTTTTTGGGAAAAGGGAACCCGCAATATGAGCTATTATGCAATTTTATAACACAATATTAGGTAATTTTGAAAATAAAAAATATCCTATAGCTATATTCTGTGATTTGAGCCGCCGCCTTTGACTGCGTAAATCATGACATTCTAATGTAAAATTATACTCTTACGGTTTTCATGATGAAATAGCCGCATGGGCTGGAATCATATTTATTAGATCGTCAGCAATATGTAGAAATACCAGTCAGTAAACACGCTTGAACGGGTTAGATCTCAGGCCGACGGAGATGCGGCTTGGTATGGCCCAGGTTCTGCTCTGGGCCCGATGCTGCCCCTCTCTATATAAAATGACCTTTCAGTTAGATTGAAAATATAGCCGATGTATGCAGACGATACTTCCATCATCATTTCAAAACAAGGGAAACGAAATTCAAGACACAGCATCTGAAACTTTGGAAGGATTCCATAATTGGTTCAGTTCTAACAAACTCTTTTTAAATACAAGAAAAAAATGGTTTCTTTTATAATCCATAGTGACTCTGCGTGAGATGAAATATGAAAGATAAAATGAAAAAATGGTCCAGATCTCACAAAAATTCTATTGAGGAATTAAGCGAATTAGGCCAGAATTAGATAAAAAAAACAGTGGAAGATTCTCAAAGTAAAATGATTGTTATAATTGTGCGTACTACTGCAATGTAACAAACGTATTTCACCTTGTACTGGTCATTTAAATTAAAAAACAATGTAAATTGGGACAAGCCCCAAACGGAAAAGACTTTATCGATTATAATTTTCTGTAGTTTTCATCCTCGTCAGAAAATTTTAGATAGAGAATATAAGCTTTCAATAAAAAAAACACAGATCTCTCTTAGAAGCAGAGGGAATACTTAACTTGGAATCAAATTGTGAGAAAATTGTTTTCAAGGGCTGAACCAAAAATGTTTCCTTATTAAAAGTCTGTCAAAATCCATGTGCATAGGATACCCTAAAAAAAGTTTATTACAGTGACGATCGAATATACGGGGTAGGCGCCATAAATTCTCGCCTGATATAGAAAAAATGGATTTGGTAAAAAATATAGCAATTTTTTATTTTCAACGTAATCTCCCCTAACTTCAATACATTTATTGAAAACAATCAATTAATGATTTCTATCCCCTTTGTTAAAAATAATCTAAATGTTTTTCCCTCAAGACGTTGTATTACAGCTGCTTGCAACTCACTATTGTCCTTAAAAACGACGCCCTAAGGTCTTTTTTTAAATGAAAAAAATAAATAAAAAAACCATTGTTTCATCTCCTATGGCAATGGACTCCAAGTTCGGTTTCGGGTCGTCCCCAAACACTGTTTAAAAACAAGCGCGCACATTCGCCCCGATGTTCACGTTTGAGAGCAGAAAAAAATGCTTGTACCGATTTATTCATATCCATATGGTTATGAAGAATTCAGCGAAATACTTGCTTCAGAAATGTTAGACCATCACTGCTAATTCCTTCACTTCCAAACGGCGATCTTGCTAATACCATTTCTTCAATAATTAAAAATGTTTTGAGGGCGTTCAGTTCAATGCCCGACCAGGGGCGCTAACCCATTTTCAAGGGATTCTTGTCCCAAACGGAAAAACATTTTGCCCACTTTTTTACCAGTGGAGTATGGAGATGAATCACCATAAAACGCCATCAAAAACGTTGTTTAATGTGATTAGTACATGCCCTTCTTTTTTTAAAAAATTTAATACCCGCGCGGTACTCAATTTCATTGCCTGAGACATTTTCATGCACTAGTCACGTTGTTTGGCTGACTACTAAAAAACTACTACCCTTAGGTCTTCCCCACATGTGTAACTATGACGCAACAGAGTTGAACACGCTTAATCTGTATAAATCTGTCAGACCGAGAATTTATGGCGGCTACCTCTTTATATATTGGAAGTCATTGCTTATATTCACGTCAACAGAGGAAAGTTTTTGCTCATATTTGCATGACTGATCCCAGAAGCAACAAAATCCACATACCTAAACGTCATTTATCTATCACTTGCTCTGGATCTAAGTAATGGGAGTAAGAAATTACGTGAGCGCCAAAAGTAGGATAATGAAATTTTCTTCTTTGTTGTCAGAATAATTAAAAAAAAACTTTTTTTGACACGTCAAATTGATTCCGTTTTCGGGTAATAACGTCATCGATATTTTTTAAAATGGCAAAATCCATTTTTTTGCTTCTTGGATAGTTTATGGAATTTTCCAATTTCAGCAATGTATAAACATTATGCCTTTCGGACCAATACTTTGCGTGACATTTGTTCTAATTTTTGAGCACGATTGGCGTTCTCCCAAGAACAGAAGGGCCCTTTCCCATTTTGAACATTTCCCTGAAAAAATATTTAGATTTTTTTTAGAACATTGTTTATTCAGTTAGTATCGTTGTAAAACGGATACTCAAAAAATGTGGGCACGGGAAAAACACTGAAACAGTTCACTAAAACCCTTACCCACAACACTTAATTGTACTGGACGGCACGTTTCGATAGCCAAGCTATCATCATCAGCAGCAAGACTGAACTGTTCACAAAAACCCTTACCAAAAACACTTAATTCGTACTGGACGCACGTTCGATAGCCAAGCTATCATCATCAGCAGCAAGATTTGAACTCTGTTCAGTTCCGTCTTGCTGCTGATGATGATAGCTTGGCTATCGAAACGTGGGGTTCAGTACGAATTAAAGTGTTGTGGGTAAGGGTTTTAGTGAACTGTTTTAGTATCTTTGGTCCAATAAAAAAATTTTCTTATTTGGTGAAGAATCAATTTACAATTAGACCTTTTTCCGATCTTAAAACTTTAGTATCTCAAAAAGTATTGGTCAAAGGGCATAATGTTGTGGGCATAAATTGGAATTCCGTGATCTATCCAAAAATGCAAAACAAAGTGAGGTAGCCATTTTAAAAAAAAATCGAAAACGGAACAGAGTTGGAAAATTGGTTCTAATTTTAAAAAAAACAATTGACTGTCAAACAGTTTTTAGATTATTCTAAAAAGAAGAAAATTTCATTATTCCATGCTTTGGCGGCGCACTGTATAATCATCTCTCTCAAGCAATTTAGAAGCAAGTAGAAGGGCCCTATTTATCAAGCAGCCGTTATACAAGCAAGATGAATATTTGGGAATTGAATATTAGTTTTTATGTAATCTCGTTTAGTTACATTACTTTGCAAAGTTCTTATCTTGTTTAATTCGTAAACCAGACCAAACTTAGTTTAAAAAATTATACTTTATTAATGATTTCTCAATTAAACTAATTGGTAGATCCATGAAGCAAATATGCTATTTAAAATAAAATTTATTAACATTCGAATTTCAGATACTCCAGAAATATATATCATTCATAACAATCAAAAAAGGCAATTGGGTTTTAAAATTTCTTTAAACAGGTTTGACATAATGAATAGATTCAGTGAAAAATACATAACATAGTATATCTTATGTATTTACAGATGGATATGCACATATATTGCAGTATGAAACTTGCAGTTTTACAGCTTCAAAATGAGGAGTAAATTTGTTATAATATATAACGAACAATTAATTCCTATTTGCCCAAACTAGAAAATTCAGAGGAGAATACATTAACGAAAATCGGGTCAACGTAAAAAAACTAGGTCTCCTAGTCCCGAGGTAGAATAGTAACAAAGTTTATTATATATATGTAATTAGTTCCTCTATTTATATTTACATTCTGTTGCATCGAAATACATGTTTAAGTTAATAAAAAACCTCCACGTTGAACACAAATATCGAACTATGTATCGCATTCAATTTTCGTTGCTGTAGTATTGATGTTTAAAAGTACGGTTCCAAAGTTCTCCGAAAATTTTCAAATGATAGTTGCCACCAAACGGTGCTAAATCAAGTTTTCGCTGGAAAGTGAAATTTTATAATTACCTTGTTTTAATTATGACAGGTTAGTTTTTGCGATTTTAGTTCAGCAAAATGTAGATATTCGTAAAAAGGAATTTAGAATGTGGTGAGCGAATGCCAAGCGTGATATAATGGCCATTTATGAGAGCAAAAATATTTTTGTATCAACAATTTATCGTGCGTAATTTGCTTGAAAGGGTGTCGGACTAAGAATTTTTAGCCAGGTGAAGAAGCAAAGACTAATTTAAGTCGTTAAAGACAAAGTCGAGTTTCAAAAGCGAAAAATTTACTCGGAAATTCGCGTAATTCAAAAACCACCGCTTTTCCCATTAATTTCCCGAAAATAATGTGGTGTTTCGAAAACAAAGTAAGGCAACCAAAAATATGCTCTCGAAAGCGCATCCATTTTGTCAATAAACTGATTGTTGTCGATGATGAAAAATATTTTTACTTTGTTGCATTCAGAGATGAAGGGAAATGACGATTTTTGTAACACTGACATAGGAAACACAACCGGACAGTGTGAAGTTCAAAGGAAATTCAAATTTGAGGACAAAGTTTGAGTGTGGGTGGCCATTTTTGCCAGCCGGATATATTTCGTAGCCGTACATTGGCCGTGTTCGAGGAGAAGCCGTAAACTACAGAACTTTATATTGAAAGACGTCTCTCTAAAACAGCTTCAGTATTTAAAAACACATGCGAATGATATAATATTTCGGCCCCTTTATTTAGGGTTCAAGTTATTATGCAAGAGTAACGAGAGACTGGTTTTTAACGGGCCAATTGAACTGCACAAATTTTAATCCCAGAATGTAAGCCTGCACTTGAACTGCGCAAAGTAATTAGAAGTTTACTTAATCCGATACATGAACTGCGCAAAGCCAATTAACCTTTTGGGAAATGCGGTGAATAAAATTGTTCAAAATATATAGGTACAGATATTAAGGTATACAAACAGGAAAAATCTTAATATAGCAAAAAAGTTTTATTACAAAAAACTTGCTTCAAAATATGTATTACGTATAATAATATTATCTTGCCCAAACAGGTTAACCCCCAATACAGGACAAAGGAAAAACGTATAGAATGTGAATACATTTCACAAGAAAAAAAAAAACATTGTACATTAAGAAAAATATATAAGTGCCAAAAAGTATAAAATTAAAAAAAAAAAAACTATTCATGGGAAAAAACCCACAAAGATACCTTCATACTGCACGTCGGCAATTGCACGTCATGTGGTAGATTGACACTCGGAGTAGTAGGTTGGTCCTTGGTGTTGGCATACTGAAAGTAGAGCAGACGGGATGCCAGTCGCGGAACATTAAAAGGCATATGGTTGATAACAAGTAAGGACAATCAACTTTGTTGTTAAGAAGCTTTTGCAGGTACCCAGCGCTATGGAGCTCGCGTCGATGACTTAGTGAAGTCCATTTAATGTCTACAAAGTAGATCATGGTAAGATAAACTGGAAAAAGTTCCGTCAACTTTCCATGACAAAAAACTTCAGAAAAGCAATTCTAATTTACTGATGACAAAAGCATAAAAAAGTATTTTTAGTAGGTCGGGTATCATTAAAGTGTCGTGAAGTTCTCATGAGAAATCCCAGATGTTTGAAGCAGACAAGCCCAAAAAACTTCTATATGGTTGGAGAAGGGTAAAGTTTGATCAAAAGTTACACCTATATCTTGATTACATTTATTTTAGGGCAGAGTTTGGTTTTCAATTGAGTAAGAAATTATTGAGCAACAAGTTATTATTCGTGCCCCTTTTTAACCATAAGATCATAATTATGCTGCAATTGATCAGCTTCGTCACGACCAGATACGGCACAAACAGAAAAAGGTAAGTGTCTGCAAGAGATTTGTTTATAAATAAGTTAAAAAGGAGAGGACCAAGGTTGATCCTTGTGGAAAAAACCACTTGTGGATACAAAATTAAGTGAACTCAAATCCATTATAAAAAATATAGTTTGATTCTGCGTGTTAAATAGGATCCTATTAATAAGCGCATCCAGGGGAGAAACCAAAATAATACTAGTTTATGTAAAAGAAGTTTGTGATCAATCCCATCAAACACGTCAGAGAAGTCGGTGTATACGATGTCCTTGATTATCCAAGATAAACACTAAACTACTGAGTAAAAAGGGGCATGAATTTGTCGTTGTAGAACGGCCAGTCATGAATCCATGTTGATGTGGCGATATGTATGTTTTATATTGAAAAAAAATAGTACAGTACAAATATTGATCAAGAACTTAGAGAAGTTATTTAAGATAGAGATCGGCCGATAATTAGTGATTAAAGCGTTGTCGCCTTTTTTGTAGATTGGAAAAAAATTCTTGCTCGCTTCCATCTTTCAGGAAAGGTAGGGTACTAGTTCCCAAATCAATAATTTGGCAATAGGCTTGTTAAATTACGAAGCGAGCATCTCTAACCAAAAAACTTGGTACAAGGTCTTCACCTGCAGTTAATTTGTTCTGAAGCGAGGCCATAATATTAGCCTACATCATCTTCGCAGATCGGACGAATGTTGAACCTTTGCAGTCGTTGGAGGTTTTCTCAGGCGAATCTAGTGTGGCCCGGCAAATAGGTTTCGGCCAAAACAATAAGCAAAAAGCGTCTACAATTTCTTTAGGATCATCTAAGTCAACTCCGTTTGCAGGAATATGTGTCTACCTTGTCTTACATGAACAAAGGTCCATAAAACTGCTTAGGGTCAGATTCATTTATGTTCTATACATGTAATTGTAGGACTTGTGGGCACTGGAGATTTGGTTTTATATGCAACATATTAAAGTACATTTAAAATTGGAAAAAAAAAATCTAATATTATTTTTAGCAGCTATTTTATATGAGCAACACTTTACAAAATGTGGGCCCCTTTAATTGTCGACCACACTTTTCCCGAAGTGCAATTTCAAAAAACCCCTCTCTATATTTTTTTGGGTTTTAAAATGAAAAGTACATCGACACATTTCTCTTTTAGGAGTTGAAAAAAAGATAGATAGATAAAATAGATCATAAAGGTCTGCTTCTTGAAATGAATGATTTCGGTGGCCTCTCACAAGCGTCCCGGGTGCTTTTCTTTTAATGCTGTCATTAATTTTTTGCCGTAATTAAAACATGGATGAAATTGCTTCGTGACCGTGGATTCCGATACTTTGCGAAAAAAAACTGCGGCCAGAGCCCATAGTGTAAATTTTCACCTTGCATGATTTTCTTGTACAAACTTCAACAAAACTTCACCCGTAGACACCATATCCCGAAATTTATAATATTTAAAATTTTCAGGCATAAACAACACTTTTTCTTTTATTAAACATTTTGCTATGGCTTGTTAATTTGCTCTTTCCGAAACTGTTGATGTTATTTCACTTATCCTTCTTTATATGCACACATTTGTTTGGGGGATATTTAATATTTACGCCCGTTTACTGCATTATGTTACAAAAGTAAATGTAAATTTTTTTTTGCTTTATAGATATTCCTAGAAATAAAGTAAAAAGGGATTAAAATAAACCTTTTGCGCAGTTCGAGTGAGGGGTAAAAATAGGGGTCTTAGTCAGTGTACGAAAAATTAAATTTTGGGCAATTCGTGTGCACCGGGTATAACACAAACGATATAAACTTTGTTCCTAAATTGGACAATCCTCCCAATGTACCTCAGACTTTTGGTCAATACTGGCTAGAAAAGTGTGCGACAATAGATGGGAAGCTACAATTGAAAATCAAATAAGACGCCGCATTTTTAAAAAAATTCGAGAAATCGACCCTGCTTCGGTCCAGAGAATGATGGAACAAGTCAGTAAAAAACTGAGGACCATTGAAGATAATGACCCACTATCAATAATTTGAGTATTAAGCATTTTTTTGTTACATTTATTGCTAATTTTTGTAACAATTAGTTTAAAAAGTAAAACAGTTTCGAATAAGTTATCAGCATCTAAACATTTTAACACTTTCATATGTTAAATCTTATATTGATTTCGATAATAGGTAGAACACATACCATTGAATTAGATATTTGCGTGGTATAAATAGCACGGAAACGCCTGTCCAAAATTGGATCAATTACTGTAATTAAATTTCAACAAAGCTTTTCAGAAATGTCCTCCTTAAAGGTATGCATACATTTTTACGAAAATTACATATTATTTCGTGTAATTAAGTATACGGATTTAATGAAAATTTTTCAGTGACAGGTCCTTAATCAACACTGACGTAACGCCCCCAAATCTGACAAGCACACGCAAAGATATAATCCCTGGGGTGATTTTAATTATACACTATTTCAGATTTTCTAGAAACTAGCTTCTCCGACGTTATTATTTTTGATTATCTATTCATACGTGATGTGGTTGCGTGGATTGTACTATACCTGAGAAAAAGGAGGTTGGAACGTAATTGCGCTGAATGCGGTAGCAGCCAGACAAAATTATAATGAATAAACAAAAACGGTTGAAGTAAATTCTTAACTTTTTTAAATATAATTGGAGCTAGAAACTACCTTTACACACTTTTATTATATATTATATATTATAAAACAGTTAGGGTTATTGTTACACGTTGGTAATAGGTATTATAGACGAAATGATCATTTCTCCTTCAAGGAGGAATTCAGCATATATTTACATGGCCTAACTACCGTTCATAATTATTTATCCGCCTACATTAATAATAGTAATAACAATATATGCATTTTTGCTTGGATTATTTATTTATTATTATTTATTATTATTATTATTTAGGAGGTATAATTATTTACCTACAAGTAAAAGAAACTGATCGCAATAAATAATTCCACAAAAGACTCTTCTGATATTTAGTTATTGATTGAATCTCCTTATTCCGATAATTAGGGATCCAGGTAAGGCCATAAAAAGACCTGAAATGTAATACAATTACCCTACACTAATAAATAACGCTGGCCACGAGCGGTACCGCGCATCGGCGTAGAATCAATTCCGACCGAGAGGAACGGTAGTATTACTTCGTCTGCGGAGCAGTACGGACATTTTCGCTGCCGGTCATTTGCGCAATTGTTTATCTGTCCTAGAAAAATTATGATTTCGTCAGCAAAACGACCGCGGTCGGACAAGCTTCGAAAATTTATTGCAGAAATTCCTCGTGGCCAGCTTTACTTATTAGTAAAGCTGGCCACGAGCGGTACCGCGCAGTAGCGTAGAGTCGATCAGGTCTCGCGTTCCACTAGAGTTATTGTGCTAATAGAGATGTTTGCTGCCGCAAATAATTTCGCTCATCTTTTAAATAAAAATTAAATAACACGTGCTCAAACACTTACCATTTTAAGAGTCCCCCGTGAAATCACAAATAAATATCTGCAACATTAGATATGTTTCAACTGTTGTTTCGGCAAAACTAGTACGGCATGAGGAAAAAATGCGTTTATATGCAGAGAACGAGCGTTCTACATCTAGTGACGTAATATTTGCGTAAGTAAAATAATCTTTCAAATAACTTAACGATTCTGTTGACGCACCTTCACAAATGTGTCTTAATGTGCCAAAATCAGAATTTTTCTCAAAAACACTTTCAAATTTTTTTAGAACAGAAACATTTTTTGCGTCTTCAATCGCGCGTAGCTGTGCGTCAACATGTTGCACTATTCGTAGAGATTCTTCTAACGGCACCGCAGGATTTTGTAATTTTTCTATTGAATCTGCTAGCCCGAAGTAATTGTCGTGAATGATTTTTAAATCCATTTTAACCTGACTATCTTGAAATTTCGACTGGCTTTTCTGGATAGCGGCAGCTTCCTTTGTATCGAATTGTAAAACCACGTTCTTAATATTGTCAAAATATTTATGATAATAAAACGCGGCCTGCAACCATGTTCCCCAACTAGTTAGAATAGGTTCTGGTGGCTCTGGTATACGGGGGCACAGTCTGTGAAATTCGCAAATACGTTTCGGTGATTTGACAAATACTGCTTTGGTATGCGCTATTAAAGCGTCTACCTCAGGATAACATTTTCTGACACTATCCGCCACAAGATTAAGAGCATGAATTTTACACGTAATGTGTAACAAATTAGCAGAATGCTTTTTAAGAGACCGGCCTACAGAAAGGATGTTTGCAGCACCATCACTCACTAACATCAAGAGTTGGTTTGTTGAAAGTTCAAACTTGTCCAATGTATTTAACACCAACTTTGAAATTACTTCGGCAGTACACTGTTGTATTCGTTTGGAGACTAATAGAATTGAAGGTGCCGATTGATGAGGTTCCAATTTGCGTGCCATTACATTAAGAACAGAATGTTTCTTCCGATCTGTTGTTTCGTCGACACATAACCACAATTTTCGATCTTTCAACTCCGATTTTATTTTTTGTTCAATATGTTCACGCGCAGATGGCACAATTCTTCGTAACGATGTTCGACTTGGTAATTTGCGCTCCGAATAGTTATTCCAAAAGCAGATAAATGGTTCCTTGTCTAGTAAATTAAACGGTATATTACATGCGATAAACGTAACGCATAAATTAAATATAAATATAAATTTTTCATTGTCTCGTGGGCAATTTCTTTTTGAGACATGGTTTTCACTATTTACGTGTCGTAGACAATGTTGTCTGGACCAACACATTAACGGGATTTTACAGATTACACATTTAATTTTAGCACCTTCATATATTAAGTCTGGAATTTCTGCAATAAATTTTCGAAGTTTGTCCGACCGCGGTCGTTTTGCTGACGAAATCATAATTTTTCTAGGACAGATAAACAATTGCGCAAATGACCGGCAGCGAAAATGTCCGTACTGCTCCGCAGACGAAGTAATACTACCGTTCCTCTCGGTCCGAACTGATTCTACACCGATGCGCGGTACCGCTCGTGGCCAGCGTTACTAATAAATATTTAAAGCAGTCCAGGTAAAGATGACAGTTGCTTATTTATCCGAACTAAAATTATGAATTTAGTGGTTACTGTTCCTAATAGTGAATATCCTTAATAAAATTATCTAAAATTAATACTAAAATGCCGAAAACAAGAAAGTTGCCTTTAGAAAACCGGCAGTGATTGCTTAATTACGTAATCCTGGCCGAAGTAACAGAGATATCACAAGAAAACTGAAATTAAATCGCCAAACTGTTGACTATAACGTTAAAAAATATCAAGAGGCTGGCACATTATTAAATAGAAAACGAACAGGACGACGGAAAGTAACAACACCAGCGGAAGATCGTCGAATAATTATGACGAGTAAACGGAATAGATGAAAACTGCACCGAAAATAACGGCTGAACTAAGTATTGAACGTGAAAAACGAGTTACTTTAACCACCGTGAAAAGAAGGTTAAGAGAGGGTGATTTATTTGGCCGAATAGCGTTGCGTAAACCACTCTTACGCAAGCAAAATAAAATAAAACGGCTACAGTGGGCTAAAAAGTATCAACATTGGACAGTTGATGAATCCAAATTTGAACTCTTCGGTTCCAAGAGAAGAACGTTCGTTCCAAGGTCGAAAGGAGATCGAGCAGCAAAATCATGTGTAGTACCTATAGTCAAGCATGGGGGCGGATCGGTAATGATTTGACGCCGCATCCGTAGGAGACCTAGTTAAAATAGATGGAGTTTTAAGAAATAGGGAAATTTTGGAAACAAATGCTATATAATGAGAATAATCGGTAATTATTTTATATTTCGGCATGATAATGATTCGAAACACACTTTTAAAATGTGCCGCAAATATTTAGAATCGGTGGAACGCCAAAGCAATATCAAAATAATGAAAAAGCCTCCTCAAAGCCCAGATGCTAATGCCATAGAGCTTTTGTGGGAAGAACTCGATAGGCAGGTGAAAATAAATCCCCGAACCTTCAAGGAATCGTTGAAGAAACAACTACAAGAATACAAAATTGATAGAGAGAATGCCGCAAGTGTGTGCCGCAATTATTAATAGTCGAGGTGGATATTTCAACGAAACGAAGATTTAATTTTTTTGTGTCAAATAAATTTTATTATTGAATAAAGACTACCAATGTCTTTGTTTTAAGAGTATTTTATTAAATGCAAAACTACAATTTCTTTTTCAGTTAACACTTCCTTTATTTATGCGTATTTCTTTGGGGGGCCAAATAATTATGGCCGGTAATGTACGTGCAAATAAGATTAACCATACCGTGTTCCACAGGGAACAGCCAGTGGTGGGTAAATAAGGAATCCTTATCGTCAATAGTATGTATATCTCTTTCGCCTGCACAGTGTATGTGAAGAAAGTTGTAGCTGATTTGGCATGACCACCTGGCAAAAACTCTTCAATGTAAATAAAAAAGGCAAATATGACAAAAATTTGGAGCTTAGCTAGCAGTGAAGTGTTAATGAAGATATTGGGTGACGAAAATAAAAACAAAGACAAGATTTTAAGTTTTAATTAATAAGTTTATAGAATATAGTCGATCTTCATTTAAAATAAGATACTATAATAGCAGTTCGCTTTTTACCTTTTTCAATTGAGGAAAGCTTATTGGCCGTACTCGAAAATCTTTCAATAATGAAGCAAATATGCAATGAAAAGATTTCAGAAAAAAAAACTATTTTTGACACTCAAAATAGGTAAGAGTTTATAAAACTATAAAACTAATCAATGTATTAGGAGATGAAGAACTGAAGAATAGCATTCATAAAGGGTTCCTCAAACCAAGAATTACCTAATTTCCTTTTTGTCCGACAACAAACTCCTACGCTTGAATGACTAGATTTATGAATCAAAAAGACTAAAATTAATTTGCCAATATTAACAGTAGAGATAACTTATTGTCCATTATAAATATTTACGATTTCGTGTGAAGACTATCCCAACAGCAAGGACATAAAAAATTTAAAAATAATCGTGTTGTCTGTTAGAGACTAACAAGTTTAAATAAGTAAATCTGCCGTAATTAATTGATTGCAATAAAGTTCGTAAAATAAAGAACGATCAATTTACAGACCGAATAAAAATGAGGGAAAATAATTGCAAAAGCGAAAGACGAGAATATGAAACACTGAAAATTGAACAACAATAAATAGCAAAAAGAATTTGGGCTTTTAGAATTGAGATTTGCCATATTGATAACTGTTGATTACGTTGTTTAATGCAAGCTCTTTGATTGAATCTCGCGTCGCAGGGGACAAATTGGCGCTTTTTCTTAGTCAACTTTGTATAGGAACGACAGATTGCCCAAACTTTTATATATGTGCTATCATTGGTTTCGTCTTTCCATTACCTTTCAAAAACGAAAAAATAGACAAGATGTTCTATATTTATATGAGAAAATGATTGGCATGACTTTCGATGATACCGGGAATGCAATTGGACTGCCGCTAGTATCAAAAGGTAGTTCACAAGGAACAGAAATCGACCCGTTTCTCTCTGGCAAGCTTCTGTTATAATGGGGGAAATGAGGAGGATACTTTAGACCAGTAGTCACCAACCCGTGGATCGCGCGCTACTGGTAGCTCGCGAAGGCAATTCTGGTAACTCACAACATATTTTAAAAATTCAAAGGTGTAAAAATCATAAAAGCTTCCGTAAATTGTCGTGAGCGATCTACCGCCGACGTCACCACGCTAGAATCGTTTGGAACCGATCAGCGCGCTAGTGTTCGAGAACGATCTGGGTTGCTTTGAAGGGGATATATACGCAACGCGCGGCGACATTGCGCTCAGTCGAAAACAGAACGGTATAATCAACGTCCAGCGGTTGGGTTACAGTTGGCCTGCAATTAAAAATATTATGGCAAGCAGTAGTAAGAAGGTAAAGACATATCATTTCCATTTGGAATGGAAAGAACAATACTCCTTTATAGAATTTAAAGGTAAAAATGTATGTAAGTTATGTAATACTTCTGTCTCCGTTGCTAAAAAAGGAAATATTGAGAGGCATAATAAAACTGTACATTAGAATTTTGAAAAATTATTCCCATTACATTCTGCCACCAGAAAGGAAAAACTGAAACAATTAAAAAACCAGTTAATTCGATAACAGTCATTAATTTTAAAAACAGTCGACAAAAATAAGGTTGCAGCTGAAGCATCATACCGTGTGTCCCAAATAATTGCACAAACGAAGAAACCTTATGAAGACGGGGAAATGATAAAACAGGCGTTTTGGAAGCTGCAGATTCGCTATTTGCCAACTTTAGAAATAAAGACGAGATAGTGTCTGCTATAAAATCTATGCAACTTTCTGCTAATACAGTGATGAGTAGTAGTAATGAGCAATGATATTTTTTTACACTTAAGAAGTGACTTATTTTTCACTGCAACTGCAGATGAATCAACAGATGTGGTTGACACCTCCCAGATGGCCGTATTCGTCAGGATGGTTTTTAGTGATTTTACGATTAAAGAAGGTCTTTTGAAGTTCATTCCACTGAAAGGACACACTACTAGGCTGTAGTTGTTTTCTCATTTCAAAAATATTATTTCTTCTGAGAAAATTCCAATACCGAAAATGATAGGCTTGACAACCGATGGCGCTCCAGCTATGGTGGGTTGTGATAAGAGTCTGGTGGCGTTATGTCGTAAAGATGAAAATTTTTCCGCAATTTCTCTGTTACCACTGCATTATCCATTAGCAAGCATTATGTGGAAATTTTCTAAAACTAGACAACGTTACGAATTTGGTAGTAAAAATTGTGAACAGAATGAGAGCTCCAGCGTTACAAAGATTATTCAAAACCTTGGCCGATGAAATTGACTGTCAATACAGGGAGCTACTTCTTCACTCTGAAGTCCGATGGTTAAGGAAGAGGACGAGTGCTGAAACGTTTTAATGATGTCCTATCTGCCATGGTTCAATTTTTCAGACAACGCGATGAACCGATTCCGGAAATGGAAAATTCAATCTGGCTTAGAGATTTTGGTTTTCTTGTGAACATTACAGAAAAGTTAATTGCGGCTTCAGGGAAGAGACAAAGAACTAGTGGAAATGGTTTCTGATATACAAGCATTTATCAAAAAGCTTGAGTTTTGGGAACAAAATCTAATCAACCGCGATACCAAGCATTTCCCTATTCTTTCAGAAAAGACATCTGAAAATCCATTGGAACCCTATGACAGTAAATATCATGTAGAAATAGTTTCTAACTTGAAGGATAACTTCAAAAATCGTTTTAAGGATTTCAACGAAATTGATTTAGTGGCGCAATTTGTTGTTTCACCCTTCATATAAATTGATATCCAAGAGTTTGCAACTTGTGTTACGCAGAACTTTGGTGAAGACATCGCTGCAACAGAAATGGAAGTGATTGCGTTTCAAAATGATTTAGCTTTAAAATCGTTAGTCTCAAATACAAAATGTATCTGTCTTTTAGTAAGCAAAGGCAAATTCAACCTATTTGTGTGAATCTTCCTTCTCCAATATGAAGTTAATTAAGAACAAATACCGCAATCGACTTACAGATGAACATTTGGATAATTGCATTCGAATGGCTGTATCAAACTATACTGCAAACATTAAAAAAATTATCGATGAATCTGAGTCTCAGCCTTCTCATTGAACATGCATTTTTTATCTGCACATGTTTTTGTTTAAAATAGTGCGTTACTTTTTTGTTATTTTTATTTACTTTTATTAAATCGTATGTGACATGCCATTGTGGCTGCATGAAAATTTTGTTTATTTTTCAAACACCTACGATTGGTAGGTATGGATTTAGTTATGTAGTATGTATTAGTTATTAGTTTATTTGTATTAGTATGTATTAGTAAAATAAATACATGTATGTCGAATATAACTCTGCATTATTTCAATTAGGTTGGCTTACGTCGCTTACGACTAGGTAGCTCACTGTTTGCTCCAAAATTATCAAAGTAGCTCAACACATTGAAAAGGTTGGCGACCACTGCTTTAGACCCACGCTGTATATCCGTAATTAGATTTAGGGCCGGTCTATTCACCTTCAGTTGAAGTCCCATGTAAGCTTACTTGAGAGAATAATGCAGAAAACTGTATACCCACCTCCCGATAAATTGAAAGTGACAAGTAGCTGCACTTACTGGTCAGTAAGTTTACATGCAGGTTAGTCCTACATGTAACTGATTAATGACAGGTTTATAACCTCACTTTATTGTTTATATCGCAAGGCGAGTGTGGTGTTTGTGAACGAAATTACTTTTTTTCTACTCCCTGCTACGTAAGTCAATCATTATTGCCCTTATTGAGGGGGGGCGTAAGTTTATTTACGCCTTATGTACAACCTGGTTGCCCTTTACATAGTATGTAACGGAATTTTACGCCCCTAGGGACTTGTGACATCAATAACTTGTGACAATCGTTGTTTAAAAATATGGATATAATTGATTACATTCTTATTTTGTATGAAATACAAGCAAGGAATATAATGAATCCAATACGACGGCCTTATAACGCTGAAAATAGATTTCTTCAATACGAAAATAATTTTGATAAATCTAGGACCTTTTTAAGACTGTTTAGATTGTCCATACCATCAATACTGGAGCAACTACAATTGATCAATGAACATTATACAAACGCCTTTTATCTTTGTTTAACAGATTATTATATGGGTTTTGCATCTCTTTTCCACAAACTATTACCTGCATGAAAACATCGGAACTTCCAAGTAGTAAACTGTAAGATAAAATATGATGCATAAGCTCAAATTATTTACTTGTCACTTGTAAATATTCTTGTCCAGTAGTTACTTGTCACTTTACTTACACATGAATAGACCGGCCCTTACCATAATTTGATTTTTATAACTTAAGCTACAAAATAAAGTACCTCTTATTCTTTGAAGAACACATCTGCATGCAACTATTATAATCGCGAAGACTATTTGTTAATATATAGACCATATCATTTTCCTCTAAGGTTAAAAACTCACAATTAGGATGGAAAAAATATTCGAACCTTATGTATTCTGGACTATCAATCAAAGCACGCAATCTTAAACATTCCTTAATTACAACGGTCAAATTTAGTATGGCTTTTTACGTGACAGACCCCTTCGCCTGGAAACGATCTTTGTATATAATCGTCTCACGCAAAGGTCGCAATATAGTTCCTGCCGTAGCTCTGAGGTATGTATGTACGTGTATTAGTTTCAGCTGAAACGCGTCGTAGCTGTCATCGTAAAAATTGCATGATAATGTAACTGTCGTCTGCGGGGTTCCACGTTCCACCATCATTTCACGGGCATAATGGACGAAATTAATTGTACCGAGGTCTGATAATAAATTACAATTAATAATATATCCTATTTTAGTTCCCGTTTTTGAGGTGTCGTTCTTTGTTTAATAATAGGTTGGATGACAGGTCACGGCAGGTGATTTTCACGCATCGACATTGCACTTGTAAAAGCTAATTTATCATATATGAATCATATCGATGAAGAAAACAATCCTACCTAGAACACACGCGAAGCAATTTTTTAACATCCTAATAATACTATATGTTTGTATTCTTATTTCATTCAAATTAAGTTACTATTGAATTAGCGGACCTGCACTCAAGCTAATAAAGTCTTATTTGACGCAAAGGAGGCAAGTAGTTGTGTGGCAAAATACGGAATCAAAGGTACGTCCAGTTCACAATGGTGTCCCTCAAGAATCAGTTTTAGGCCCAATACTGTTCTTGATATATGTCAATGACTTACCACGCAATATACAATATGATGAAATGTGTTTATATGATACCATGCTATTAACCAGAGGAAAATATGCATGGAGATCTGCAGAAAAAATCCGAATTAGCGTTAATGGAAGCAGACGAATGGTTTAAAAGTAACACTTTTTGTTTGAACAACGCAAAAGCACAAATACTGTTACTATCTACGAAAGACTTACCTGAGAAAAAAGGTATTTGCTTCCTTGGTATATTTTTAATATTTTTAACAAACTGGACTACAAGGTGCATTTTGAAGTCACGTTAAAGAAGTTGGCCACAGCGATCTATGCTGTGAGGAGGATGATGGTGGCGGCAGCATACGAAGCGACATATTTTGCTTTATTTCATTTTCAAGATACGTACGGTATCTTGATATAGGGATATTTACCCGAGACGATTAGGATATTTCTAAAACAGCAGGAAGCCATTAGAATCCAGAGCAATGTTGACTGCAGAATCACATGTAGATGTTATTAATGTTCAATGAAACATTTACGTAGATTAGAAGTCGCTAGCAGAGTCAAGAAAACAATCAACATATATTACCAAATAAACAGTACCATATTCGGAAAGAGGGATATTGATAAAAAAGTAAAACTAGACATATATAATACAATAGTAGCCCCAACAATACTATGCGGGAATGAAACGTGGACACTCCAACAAAAATATAAGCCGAAATTAGTAGCTGCAGAGATGAGATACCTAAGAAAAATTGAAGGAAAGACAAAGCTAGAAGTAATCAAAGAAAACAAAAATGAAACCGATAACACAGAAAATCGAAAACAAGCAATTACAATGGTACGGTCACATGCAAAGGTTACAAGAAAATAGACTACCAAAAAGATTATGAAGGCAGACCAAGACACACATAGCCGAGATAGGAAGAAAAAGAGGAAAGCATACTCCAGAAATGACAAGATTAACAGAAGACAGGAAAGAATCGGTACAAGGGTACTAAGACTGATGTGAAAGAAGAAGAAGATATGACCACAGAGCTCACTCATCGTAGCCTCATCCAGCTGTTCATTTTCACCCGAATCCAGCTTAACATGATCATTATCCAAGTCACAACTCGAGCAAAGTCCTTCCGTGTAGTCTGTGTAGACCTCCACCCCAGAATACACCGCAATATTTGAAACCAATTTATAGAAGTTCACCAAAAACTACCATGAAATGCAACTCTAAAGGTTATCGTAAACAATCAAGAACGTCTGAGTTACAAAAAGTAAAAAATTTTGGTCGTATTTCGTTAACAGTCTGCCATATGGTATATCCTTTAATATACCAATTAAATAATTAATACTATTGACCATTATATTAATATTTTCAACAATGTTGATCCTGTAAAGTGTACTTATAAATCGAGGTGGCAAGTATTCTATTAGAACTCATTCACCACAAATCCTAGAAAAATTATTGAAAGCCCAACAGATGTAACACATAAATTATAGCATTAATTGGAAATAAAATTAAAAAAATAGATTCATTTGAAGAATTGACCTATTTAAAGTAGAAAATAGGAATTCATGCCATAGTTGGTGGCCTATAAATTATTTAACAATGTACGGCGTAATGCGAGATAATTATAAAATTAGACTTACTTCCTTTTCTTTGTCGTTGTTTAATAATATAATCATCATGTTTATCTTTCAAAGAATAATCTAGAAGAGCTAATCGTACATAATTCTTCAGCCTACAACATAATTAATGAGTAGTTGACTAACATAATTAACCAGCTTTCATACGGTAACTATAATTAAGTTGGGATCGTTTAAAATATTATCTAAAATCACCGAAACGAATCCTTGTATAAACAGACCCCATAAAATTAAACAGATAATCTCTCTATTCTTTACTGTTGCCGCATCGTAAGCGGAATTGTGTGCTGCGCTGCGCACGTACATATACTACATGACAAGTTAATTAAATTTACTTTAAACAACCATCTCAATTAAATATTGTCGAAACCCCATTCGACTGTCGAAAACATTGACACGTCTGAAATGAACAAATATCTTTGATAAATATGCTTTTTGGAATATAGGGGGATCATTAATAGAATATTGTTGTTCATAATGTAAGGTATTTCACAAAGGAAATTAACGCTGTCGTTAATTTCCTGCGGCAGCGATTTTTGATTACTTTTAAAATCTGCATTCTTTCAAAGAACTATTATCGGTAAGATGGTACATAAACGTTAGCCGACAAAATTATTATATTGTAGTGTATTAAAACTAACGTACTGAGATGTTTTCCAAAATGAAATATCAAATTAAATGATAATCTGTTTATTATTTTCAATGATCCACTTACAAAATAATCTTAAATTACTTACAGTAAGTGTTGTGTTTAAGTGTTTTTTCTTCTTATTTTTAATCCTATTTTCTTCCTTTTAAGTTAATACTCCATATTCTTTTGTAGTAAATCCCCTCCAGTCGCTTTTCTTAGCTTCTTGAGTTTATTTTCAGTGCTTACCTTCTTTTTTGGTTTCTTCTAACGGTTTCTAAATAACATAATACTTCTAATATTGTTTTAAATTGAATTTCTAGACAAGTATTGCTGAAAAACGTCTGTTGTCAACGTCGTTGTCGCAGGAATGCCAATCCAATGACTACATACTTTTTGTGGTTGACCTAACGATGATCATTTCTGATGTTTAAGAGGACGTGAATTTTAACTACTGGACTCCATATAATATACGTGCATGAATTTTGTGAGCTTTTTACAAAAAATATACTCAAAATGTAAATTATTGAAAATAACTTGTGACTTTGATTATCCCCCATAAAGTAATATTAATAGTCTTTTTTAAAAATAAAGAATAGTAAAGTAATATAAATTATCAAAGTGCCAAAATTCCAATAATGACTAAAAATAATTCGAATTTTGCAAATATTAAATTAAATTTTGATATTTAACGAATACAGAAATTAAAATAATAAGAATTAAGGTGTAAGTGCACGCACTTCACCCCAATATCCTACTACAGTATATTAACTATCATTTAGTTCATTATTTTTCGTGGTTATGACATTTCACTGTAAATTTATACGTTCTGTGAAATTTCAAACAGAAGTTAGACGAATTTTCTGTACTTGAGCAGTTCTGATCTGTTCCCCCTTTTGAAGAATGTAATGGAGCTAATTAAACGCGTAGTTCATATAGGAGGTATATTTATTAATATACATTTTTATATTTGCCAATTAAATCGCAACAAATAGAGATATCTGAACAAAATTTTTATTAGACATATACATGTGCTGTACGTTACTTTTCTACATAATCACTTCGTAAATTAAGACACTTGTCGTATCGTGGGATGAGATTTTTTATGCCGACGTCGTAATCCTTTACCACCAGTGTGGCGAGAAATGTAGTGAGCGCTGCAATTTTGTAAAAAGGTGGTAACCCGACGGTGCTAGATCTGGGCTGTAGGGCGGGTAACCGAAGACTTCCCAGCGAAACTGCTGGAGCAATTAGCGTGTTGTTGCAGCAACATGGGGACGGACATTGTCGTGCAGCAACACAATGCCCGACGACAACAGGCCTCGCCGCCGATTTTGAATTGTCCGCCGCAACTTCTGTAGCGTGGCAGAATATGCTTCCGCATTAATGGTGACCCCTCGAGGCATGAAGTTCAAAAGCAAGAGACCATGTCTGTCCCACAAGACGGTTACCATGAGTTTGCGAGTCGACTCTGCTGTCTTGAACTTTTTGGGTCTGGTCGGTGAATGAGAGTGATGCCATTCCATGGACTGGCGTTTGCTTTCGGGCGTTGAGTAAGCAACTCATGTTTCGCCACCCGTAACAATGTGTGACAAGAATGCATCACCTTCATTTGCGTAAGGCTCCAATACATTCAAGACCGCACCGATACACTTGTTTTTGTGTTCCTCTGAAAGCATGCGCGGCACCCACCTTGCACAAATTTTTTTGTAATGCAGATTATCTTTGTCAATTTCATGCGGTATGGTGCGCGAAATCTGTGGAAAACGTGCCCTGATGTCATTAAGTGTGACACGCCGATCTTGCTGTATGAAGTCGTCGACTGCACGCAGCAACGCATCAATAATGACGGACGGACGCCCTGGACGCGCTTCATCGTGAACGTTGTCTCTCCCCGCACTGAAATTGCGTCACCATCGCCGAACCGATGATGCGTCCATCGCATCGTTGCCGTACACTTCTTGAATTTGACGGTGAATGTCACATGGCTTCACATTTCTGGCGTTCAGGAATCTTATTACAGACCGCACTTCACAACTGGCGATATTGTCGAGTGTCTTAAACATTTCAAACTCACACTGACGCGATATTATTGTAGATAACTCAACCAAATCTCGTACGCTGACAGCTGACAAATCACTGCGTCACGAGGAAACCACTCGGCGGCTCGTCGCGCAACTGCTGCTCCACACGGCGGGAACGGGTACTAGTTTCCGGACGAGCCTCGTAATTTATTATTATGGGCATCATTAGGATATTTTTTGGTACAGGTTCCATTTATACAGCGTGTCCGCTTAATGCGTGGACGGAAGGCAATTCCCTTCCTGAGCAACATAGAGAAAAAGTTTTCAAATAAAAGATATTCAGAGCTGAGTGATGCACAACATCAAATTGTACTCAAGTATGCAGGGTGTTCATTTTCCACTGCGCACGAAACAAGTTTGGATATTTAAATAGAATAGCTTGTATATTATTACGTTTTTGGACGCTTCTCTTTAATTCATGTCAACTTTCTTCAATATACCCCATACCTATCCATCTTAGTTTTTGAGGTAATTGACATTATTTGAGATTCTTGCGGAAAGCAGTTTCTTTAACGGCCGATACTTTAAACGCCTTACATGCTAGTATGGCGATTCAAATTTCATTCGATTGAGTATTTTTTGGAGTTTTCGGCAATTCATTGAAACCAGCTACAGTCTACAAGATGGCCATCGAAGTTGTTGCCATGTTTGATTTATGCTATTTCAGTTTTTTTTTAATAGAACAGCCTTTTTAATAGAACAGATTATAATAAAGGAGCTGTTCTAGAATTTTTTTTGTGAACATTTCATGCAAGATCACTTACATGTATGTGTCATTAGCATGAATAGGAATATTACTGGCAATAATGTTTCAAATTTCCAAAGGTAAGCGACGAATATTTTAGTTACATGCCTTTTAAGGCACTTTTAAGTAAAAATATTCAAGTAAAATTCCCAGTTTTCTTGATAAATTTTAAGATGGAAAAATGCTTGCAGAATTTTACTAGAAAAAGTATGTAACATTCCAGTACTTCCTCTTAATATTCATTGATGACAAATAACATCACGAGTGTCAATAATATATATTAATAATAATAATAATATAATATTCTAGCGTGTACAGTGTAACCTCCTCTAGCGGACACCTTTATTTAACAGATACCTCAATTTAGTGGACAGTTATTCCCACAATGTGTTACATTAATCCTATATTAATGCGTACCTCTACTTAGTGGACACTTGTTACGTTTTTCTTTTTCCTTCGAGCACAGTGTATGTGCGGACTTTTATTTCTGAAATTGTACAATTTGTCCTTTTGTTTCTGGCAATTTTGCAAGCTTTTAAATTTCAGTCACACTGTATACTTTCGCTTCCCTTAATTGGTTAAATCTTTTGTCTATGTTTTACTTTAAAATGTATCGGTTTAACCTTCTTTCGCAGTCCTCGTTAGGTTTTTGACATTTTAGTTTATTGCGATATTCATATATGCTCCTGTAGTTGGAGATTTTATTTAGTTATGACATTTCCTTTTAGTTATTTATCCTTTCGTTACTCTTTCTACTACCTTGGTTATCGGATACTTTACTGGATCTGGTTTGCGTATTAATGTTAATTTTCTTTCAGCTAAAATAGAATTAAAATTAATAACCCTTTGTGGCTTTTCTCTTATTATTTTCCTCTACAATAGGAAGTGTTTCTGTTTATATACCTTATTACGAAATTGACAGATCTTAGGTGCGTTCTGTAAGTCTTTCGAGTAGCGCGTTCGTTCATATTACGGGCACGCAGTTCTGTTGTTTTCAGTCATTTTACTACTACCGGCTTTCTTGTTATGGTTGGTTTTCCTGCATCTGATCATTTATTTTCATTCAACCTTATTTACGTATTGCTCCATTTTAAATTTTCAGTTTAGCATCTTCCGTTATCATATCTTAGTGTTTGATCCACGTAGTTCCGAGTGGCAGAGAATTGTATTTCCCACTGTATTTCCGGCCTTTTGGCCGTTGAATTTTATCACTTGTGGCCCGATTGTTGAGACGCTAGTGTCACGGTAGTGCTTCCTATTTTGAAGTATTTGGAATTCATCACGTTGAGTGGATATTTTGGAAACCTACCTGTATTTTCTGTTGTCGTCATTTGGTTTTGATTATTGGATTGGAAGTATTTGAGAGGATGGCTACGGGTTGCTGCTAAGCAGGATTTGAATGCGACCTCTCTAACATCCATCTTGGATTTGGGGCCAAGATCTTTATTCGTCCCTATCTTATTAATCGTTTTCCTCGTTTTAATGGTAAGCTATTTCACATTGTGATTTTGGGGTTTCGTTTACTTCTTTCTCGGGTACACTATTTGTGGTACTTCGTTTTGGAGATTCCTGTTTTTTGGGTACAGCAATTTTGGCTTAACGCTTTTTTTTTGGGGGGGAGATGCCTATTTCTGGATATATCGTTGTCGAATGTATCATTTGGATACGAGCACCCATTTTCGACTCAACCGTTTCGGATTACACCGTTTTTCGGCATTACCGTTTTCGGACACATCGTGCTGGCTCTACCTGTGTTTTTGGAAACACGATTTTTAATTCCAGATTTGCGTAATTTCCAGGATTTTGATTTATATAGAAATTTATTCTGTGTAACGTCAGGATATTTTAGGCGAGTTAATTAATTTTTTTTATTTATCTGATTTATTCTTTGGTCGGTTAAAAGCCGGAAAGCTTTTACCTATCTTAGGTCAGAATTTCTTACAAGGAATGTTTGCATTCTATAAACCGCAGCGCGTTGGCCATAGCGATCGGTAATTTTCTTAACTGTAGTATTGTGACTTTTGATAAGTTTTAATCAGGGTAGTACTCCGGTCCAATTTTGTTACTCATATATACTTTTTTTTATAAAAAATTGACTTGTTCTTTTGTAATCGTACTTTATATGTGAGATTAAAGGAGCTTACTCCTTCAACGTTAAATTTGTGGGTTTTTGTCTTAATCAAAATTTTCCCTTTTCCCCTTATAATTTTTAATCACTATCTCGTGGGTACTTGTTTGCCCCGATCGCCTGACAGGGTTATTTCAAGCAAGTGGCGCCTTCATAAAGTCAAATTGTCTCGGTGAGGGTATTGACCCACTCCCTCGCCGACGAGCAGGCTGGCACCCTGAATGAAGGGTTCACTATTTATTAAATTATTAAATTGCGAGGAAAGTTGTTGTATCCTTTTGTTATTTTGGTTTCTATTTTTTTTTATTTGTTTCTTTTTGCAATTTCAAGGCGCTAAAACGTAGCACACTCTATGTAACAGTCGTGGACAGCATATCTCATCACGAAATGTAAAAATACATAAGAATTCAACACTAGTTACTGGGCAACATTTTTGTCTTTGTCTGCAAAATATAAATAAACCACAGTTGTGTTCATGCAGTATAGTCTATTTACTCATAAATTTTTAAGACTTTTATTCAGGACACAAAAGAAATTTTTATGAAGGTCCTTCGTAGAAACAATTCTATTTTAGTTTTTAAGAGATTTGTCACATGATAAAACTTTCAAATCGTAAAAAAACTTGGAGGTTTTTTTTTGTTGCAGTCACGTGTCTACAAATGTAGCCGGTTGTGTTTAGAAGAAAAAAGATTATGACTGTATTTATTGTGTTGTACGTCTATGATGCCATAGCATGTACTTATAACTTATAAGAACATTGCGTTTATTAAACTGAATTAGAACCTACAGCAATTTTGGTTTTATATTTTATATAAAATAAAAGTTAGCTTAAATTTGTTTCTTGTGCTGTTCGTTTTGATTGTAGCTAAAACAACGTCTTGCAAATGCAAACGTTTAATGTTAGAAGAGAAAACAAAAATTATAAAGTACGTCGAGAAGTCCAAATTTTCTGACTATTGGCTGATAAATTTGGTCTTGATAAATGCCAGGTCGCAGATTTATTGAAAAAGAAAGAGGATTTGTTAAAAGAAATAGAGAACCGTGAAAATATTAAAATGAAGAATAAAATATAGAAACTGGAAATGAAGCAATTAATAAAGCTTTTTATTACCGGTATTGCAATGTCTGGAATAAAGGTATTTTCTATAGTGGGCATTATGAACAGTATTCAACTAAAATGTTGATATTTTTTAAAACTTTGTAGCTTTTTGATTTATCTAACCTTAGGCATTCCACTAAGTGGATCTACTACAACAGAAAAGGTTTTAGAAGCGACCACTCTATTGTACATTAAGAAATTCGAAGCGTCAAGTGGGTGGCTTGAACATTTTCTTAGAAGACAAAACCTTATATCCAGGAATATATGTGGTGAAAGCGCAAATATAAACAGTAGTTCGGTAGCTAATTGGAGAAAAAAGATTGCGAGATACAATGGAAAATTATAGGCCAAAAGATATTTATAATTTCGATCAAACAAAAACGTTTTCATGGAAAGGTGAGAAATATAGTTGCGGAAAAGCCGCGAATGAACGTTTAAGAATAATGTTGAACGAATTAATTACCACTTTCGAAAAGGTGTCCGTTAAATAGAGGTTACACTATAGTATTTCCGGTGCGCATATATATAAAGAGCTGCTCTATCGGATTTTGTAAAAATATACAGGGTGTTCCATTTAGAAACATTGAAGAAACACACATCAAATTTGGCAATGATAACGATGACCTTCCTGTAGAATCTGTTTGATATAAGAAAATCTTCGGTATCGTGCCGAAAACTCCAAGAAAAACCCAATCGAATAAAATTTGAACACTGCTATAGCACATAAGGCGTTTAAGATATCGGTTTTTAAAGAAACAAGAGCATTTTGCAAAAATCTCAAATTCTGTCTATTATTTCAAAAACTAAGATAGATGGGTGTAGGGAATATTGAAGAAAGTTAGCGTTAATTGAAGAGGCATATCCAAAAGAGTAAAAAAAAATCAAACTTGTATCGTGTGCAGCGGAAACTGAACACTCTGTATATTTAAATATAATTTTATGTTATGCAACATTTGTCGCCGAATATTTTTTGTTTGAAAGCTTTTTCTCTAAATTGCTCAGGAAAGGAATTATCCTCCGTCGACGCACTAAGTGGACACGCTGTACATAGCACATTAAAGTTACTAACTACACAGTAAAATTACAGGACGCCATAAAGTTTACACTATCAAATAAACTTACATGCCAAATCGTTGGTAACAAAGTTGCCATCGATTCAACATTGAATTTTACTTAATCTTCTTTTCGAGTGTATACTCTAACTACAACAAAAAAAATACAACCAACTGCGATTCTTGTAAAGTGCGTGAATGTTACGTTTTATAGTTTCAAGAAGAGCCACTATATAATCTCAGTGCAACTACGTAACATTTCCAATTATAGCTGAAGTAAGTTTCTGCATTATCTGTTAACAGAGGCGCATGGGTTTCAAAATATATGGCTAATAAATAACGAACCATAAAGAACAAAGCATAAAACTCGTTATAAAAGAAAATTTACACACTTTCAGCGATAAAAAGTAGGGTTCGCGCGCTATATACGAAGCACTACAAATACAAACTCTTAGAACTTTTTTAATAGAGATAATTTATTTGGTACTAGACATAAAGTAGCACGTATGGACTGCAACCCCAACTAATTTTATTAGTCTCGCTAATGTATTTTACTACACACGCCGATCCTAACTAAACTAAGTTAAGATATTGAATGGATTTCCTATAGATTTGTTATTTCCTATTAATAGCAAAGTGGAGGATACATTAAAATTATTTGTCCTTCAATAATTAAATTCTAGTTTGGAAGAGGTAGCAATATGTCAGAATGATTCATATTTAATTATGGAAGCAAATTATCAAAGGAAACATTTTATCTATTTCATTGTTGTTAGGACGTAAAAACTACGTTACATCGCAGTGGCTCCCAAGCCACCAAAGGATTTAAGGACGTATCTTTCATTGGTCTAAGCCCCTTTTTGTGGACTACGAGAGACCCATCTAGAGAAGCAAGAAATGGGAGGAAAAAGCGAAAGGCTTCGTATTGGCAAAACAAAGCGGAACGAAATCAGATGAAAGCATTCCTATTAGGTTCTCTTGGGACAGCAAATACAATGCTTTCTTTCAACAACTGGGATCTCCGATACTGGCAGGTATACTAACAGGTCATGAAGCCCAAAAGTATCAGTTGTACAAACTAGGAAAGGCTGAAGATCAAGTTCGTCGTGTATACTAAAAGATCTGTAGACAGCAGAATACATTCCAAGCAAATGTGTTGTCATTAGTTTCACAAGACACCAACATTTCAGTTGAATATTTCTAACATCTACTGAATTGAAGAAAGACGATTTGGGAGACTGGTAATAAGGTTCATTAAAAGCTTCCAGCTATTATAATACACATAAGGGCATTGTAATAATAGGTTTGTTCAGGTCGCAATGACCAAAGTCATTAGAATCATGACCCAGTGCAGTAGTAATAATAACAATCTACTCCAAGAGATGATGGCTTTCGTCATTGGTACTTTAAGCAGTTTTTAATGGCTTTGGATCAGTATTAATTTGGAAATAAAAAAAAAACTTCTATTGGTAACACTTAAGTCCTTGACTTTGATATTGTAAATTAAACTCCAACCAAATTTTCTTGCTACTGTAATATTTAAAATTCATGCGGTTATATATAACTGGTAGCATTTGTAGATCTCCATCGCCATGCAAATTGGTGTAGCACTATAATTATTCTTTATTTAAACAGTCTAACGATAAAAAACTGTTACTTCCGTTTTTAACAATTCGTGTCGCGAACTGTATAACAAATTACAATACTCGGTTAACTTATAATTACCGACATTGGTGGAAATTTTTATTGCATGTGGCCTACTACCTAACGAGGCATAAATCAGATACACTTAATTGCACGTTTACGACCTTTTTTACGAGCTTAATTCAGCCGAATTTTCGTTATACGCCATCTCTTTTATTATCGTCTGTATTACAAGTGCGCCTTTTTTCATTCTAAATTGCCAAGCTCTCGAAAAATGTCCTTCCTTGGTGCGTACGTATATTCATCTATGTAAATATATTAAAATTGAGCACTATTAAAACGTGTATTTTTAAGAATCACTTTTAATAACAATTTTATTGTATTCTATAAGAAGTAGCCCAGTTATCTTTATCTACTGACAGATTTAAATTGTCAAATAACTGCTAAAACAATTGTTGTGACATAGATCGTTTAGCAAATAATAGCTTTTATGTTATACCATAAAACAAAATTTAAGCTTTCGGTGTTTATCTAATGCCATGTATTTTTGCAAGCGCTGTTGCCTGTATCTATGTGAATTATGCGCAACTTTACCGTAGGCGGTAGAGGGGACCTATTACCACGCATGCTTATAATGATTCAGTTCAGTCACCCTTCAACAGTGTTGTTCCGTCTACCGATTTTTCGGTAGATCTACCGAATTTTACAGCAACCTACCGAACTACCGAAATGCTCCTTGGATCTACCGATTAAAAAAATACTATGTTGTAGTTTCGAACGGAAAATAAATTTGATAACACAATATTATCTTTTATTTGTGTTACCATCAAAAAGGTATTTTAAGAATATTTGTAATATGTTTGATATACCGACTGAGAAATTTAGACCTGCCATCTATTGACCTATTACTACAATCAGATATTTACTGGCGTCTGAAAGATCTGTAACACTACATTTTTTTTAAATTACTTTTGAGTAGATAGGAGAAGAAGACATCATTCTGTTGTAACATTGTTAAAAAACGATATTCCAGATTTATTTATCATGAAATGTATGTCATTCACTCCATTTGTGCGCTTCATACGCCTGTCAAAAACTTCCTAAACACGTAGAAGAAACATTTTCAATTATTTTAGTTCAAGTCCAAAAAGAATTGCCGAATTCAAAGAATATCAATTGTTTTGCAATATTAAAATTAACAAAATTCTCCACCCTTCACAAACAAGATGGTTGTCAGTACATCAGGTTGTATACCGAATATTGGAACAATTTGGTGCTCTGGAATTGTATTTTACAACTGCTGTGGCCGAAGGAGATGTCTCGGCTGCAGACAACGTCCTCCAAAATTTTAATAATCCACTAAATAAACTTTTTTGTTATTTCTTGATTATGTTTTACCATTTTTTAATAACTTGAACCGCGAAATACAATCCGAAGCTCCAAAATTACATGTCTTGTATACTACTGTCTGTAATATTTTACGTACATTTGGTGATTGTTTCTTAAAACGAAAATACATAGCCGCAACACCCCGAAAGATATTGATTTTAAAAATCCAAGACATTTTTTACAGTTGAAGGATTTTTTACTAGTTGGGAACAAGCGTTGCGGTGTATTTGCAAGAAACGGCGTAAGTAGTTCGCTGCTTAGATATTTATAACGAAAGTTGCGTACAAATAATTTCACAATTTATATTAAAAAATAATCCTACCAAAAAAATTAATTTTATCAATCCTGCAGTGGTTGAAAATGGATCTATAAGTTCTATTTCAAGCATAGGTCCACTTTTCCCAATTATAATATCTCGTCAAAACCTGCAAAATTTAGATTCAGAATGGAAGTTACTTCGTAATTATGAGGAATGTCAGACATTTAGTGACGATGTTTAATAATTTTGGACATAAGTGAAGCAAATTAGCCGAAGTGATGGTACATATGTATTTCCCGTTTTGAATAAATTTGTGGAAAATATGTTATGTCTTCCACTTTCTTCTGCCAATGTGGAAAGAATTTTGTCTGTAATTAACTCAGTGAAGACAAAACAAAGGAATCGGCTAAGCACAGAATCAATTACTGGTCTTTTACATACAAAAAATTATATCAACCGAGAAAATTGCTTTAATTTTCCAATTGAACAAAAATTAATACTTTGCTTCCATGAAAAATGGATTTAAATTCTTAGTAAAGTTATATTTACTTAATTTAATACAAATAACTTACATTTTGTTATATAAATAAATAAATACATAGGTATTTAAATTTTATAGTCCCCCGTTAAAAAATGCTTCCGACTAAGAAATCAAAGCTTTTCATAATGGGGTTTATAATGCAAGTGTATAATAATATATATGTATAATATATATATGACTTATTTTAAACAAAAAGTAAAATCACAATTTATTTACAACCATAATAACAACAAATAACTTACTAAACTAAAAATTAAGCTAAATGTAACAAATCTAAAACCTACTTCGACATTACGCCAATTTTCCTACGGGGAAGTTTCCGAAGACCAGTAATAAATGGATGTCAACTAATTGTAAGTGAGAGTCTGTTTCATAAGTCCGTATTCGCAAGTTCTCTTGTCATTTTTCGAGTATGATTTCGTCTGAAGGTCTTATAATTTTTATTGCTCGATTCGGCTGCCTCTTCGGATAGTTCCCCAATAGGTAATAGACCATACTGGGCCACTTCACCACCATGAATGAGGATTTTGTGGGCGGAAGCTGGGAGATTGTACCATGGATATTCCTGAATTAAAAGTCGGGCGGTTTCTAAGGCATATTCATTAGATTTTTCTGAATTAATATTAAATCCCGATGGCATAGCATGTAAAATTGTAGAACGATCAATCATATTTTTATTTAAGCCTATAATTTCAGCTGAGACTGCAGAATTATTGAAAAACTTTCTTGCTGTATTTCCATCGTTCGATGTCCCACTTCCGCCACTTCGCGGTTTATCTACTATTAAGCCTAATCTAAATCTAAACTGATTCTATCTATTACCTGCTTCTTCTCTTCATCCAACCTAACCGGCCACTTCTTAACATCCATCCTGTCACCAGAATAAACGAAATATTAAAAAAAGCGAATCCTAGAATGTAATGGAGATAGGCCAAACTCATATCGACTTTCCACAGTATGTTTTTGTAAACATACGTCTATTTTGTTCATCTCTTTGGGAGTTACAGGATGATGATTCACTCAAGGCAGTACATATTTTACCATCAAGCATAATTAGCTGTAAAGAGTGCTGAATTTTGAAATCGTGGTTATCAAAACCAAAAGTTGTTGGAGCCAAATTACTAATTTTTTTGTCTGAAGTAGGCTTCCTCTTCCTTAGCTACTTCAGAACTTTCTTTTAAAAATTGACAGCTTATAGATTTGCAGTATCTAGTGGAAGAAGGCCGGGGATTTTTCCAAACTATAATATTTTCCAAATGGGATTTTAGTACTAACTGAAGTGGGACATAGGACGTAACAAGCAAACTACTGTCGGCGTCTGAACAAGAAGGATCTGAAAAACGCTGTTTGTATTCACTTTGACCCGTACTACCATCAAACCCCCACTTCCCAAACAAAGTTAAATTATCCGTGGAATCTGTTGGCACTCTAACTAAAATGTCTTTTTGAGACTCAAGTATTATAGTAGCTGTATGATCTAATAAACTTTGCAATTCAACTTCGGCTTTAGATTATGAGATTGACAAGTTTTCGGGGTAGGATTTCTTCTTAGCAATTAGTAATCTTTGGTATGATGGTAAAATATTACATGCCGTTTTATTGTTAATAAAGTTCTTAATTAATACATACTGGTGCTTAGTCAACCTAGCCTCAACAAAAAGTGATAAGACGTCGTCCGCAGTAATATTTCTTTCTAACCTAGTATTCGAGTTATCACAATTATTGAGTAGTGTATTCACAGCAGAGTCGTCTACTTGAGATAATTCTGCCAATCGTCTACGTCTCGGTCGCCCAGACAAATCAGAAAAATCTTTCTTGGGACGTCCGCGAGACGGCCCGAGCTGATCTGCAATTTCCTGAATGCACTGCTCATCACTACTAACTAATTCGACACTTTCAATTACATTTAGCCAATCAGAGTATTTATTCAAAAACTTTGATTTATTTTTACACACAATTGTCCGATATCTAAACCCTTAATGTCTATATTCTTCTCATTCAGAGGTACTAAAATCGTTTCTAAGACGTGTTTATATTTCTGTGCACTATTTCCGTTCATAGACGACCAAACCTCAAATAAATGCAACCCTGAAAAGGTACATTTAATCAAAGAACCTGAAAAGAAAAGAAAATACATTTAACGTGTTATGAGCCGTGTGCGGACGGGCGTTGTCTTGCAACAACAAAACTTTCTTTGAGAGTAGACCACGGCGTTTTTGTTTCGAGTTGCTAGTTTCAGCTTATTCGCCAACAAATCACTGTACCTCGCACTATTTATGGTAGTCGCCCTGTCCAAGTAGTCGTCTAGTATAGGGCCTTTTTCGTACCAAAATACGGTTAGCATCACCTTCCCAGCTGATGGCGAGGTCTTAAATTTTTTCGTGCTAGGGGATCCTGGGTGTTTCCATTCCATACTCTGGCGTTTCGATTCGAGCTCGTAGTGATGAACCCACGTTTCATCAGCGGTCACTGTTCTGCTTAAAAATGCGTCGCCTTCCGCGTTGAAGCGATCCAGTAAGCGTTAGCAGATATCCAAACGTTTAGTTTTGTTTTCTGCGCTAAGCATTCGTGGTACCCATCGCGCACACACCTTACGAATTTTGAGTTCATCGTGGATAATTTGATAGGCAGAACGGTGACTGATGTTTAAAGAAGATGCAGCCTCACCTATGGTAACCCGTCTATTTGCTGTAACCATCTCTCGAGCTTGCTGAATGTTGTCGTCGGTGGTCGAGGTTGACGTCCCTCTTTTTGTGTTACGCTCGTGCGGCCACTTTGAAACATTTCGATCCACAAAAAAACGCTTTTACGAGATAAAGCACTGTCCCCGTATTGTGACAAAAGTCTCCGGTGAATTTCAGCACCTTTCACACCCTCTGACAACAAAAATCGGATCACTGCTCGTTGTTCCTCTTTCGTGCAAACTAATAGGGGAGCTGACATGCTTATGCTGCGGCCACCGCTACGATAACCCTCAAAGCTTATTATGGCGAAAGTGTAGATAATATTTGACTTACCCTCGTACATACATGCCTGAAGAGTTAGTAATAAATAAGGTTCGACAAGTACGTGAGATACAATATATTATTAAAAAGAAAAGCGTTGCTTATGTTGCAGTTTTACGCGGAATACCGGGGCAGTAGTATTTTGTCGCAGTGGCATCAGGACGTCAATAAAAGGAAACAATATATTATTTTTTAATAATAGAATAGAATAGTTTTATCATACACACAAGTAAGTGGGATTACTATCTTATAATATTTTAAATAGATAGTAGCGAGTGATCTCTGAGCGCCCCCAGTCATGAGGCACGTTACATATTTGGTGGGCCTGACTAAATTAAATAATTGTCTTACAAGGGAACACCGGCAACCCGGACTCCCCCTGAAATTTTGTGGATTTGTAGAAGGGTCCAAGGTAAGAACATCTCACTTATTTTTATCGGCGAAATCCTCCGTAGGTGGGGTGGAGGGCGCTCTTAAGAAAAAACTACTCGTTTATATTTGTGCAAATATCTCGAAAACTATTGGAGATATTGAAAAAAAGTTAAGACAAGTTTTTAATTGTTTGAAGAGGACTATATCTGGAAAATTAACATCCGCGCATTTCAAAACATGGTATACAGATGTTTTCTTGCCAAATGCTGGTCCCAATAATTTACTACTACTAGATTCATGGAGTGGACACTGTCCAGCGGAACTATCTACACTGACACCAAAAGACAAAAATGTGAATATTTTGACCATTCCAAAGAAGACAACAGCATTAATTCAATCCTTAGATGTTTATGGTTTTAGATTATGGAAAAATTTTGTAAGAACTTTTTCTGACCAAGTTATTTTTATGGGCCACGATATAAACTTGCATTATAGAAATACAATTATTAAGTTACAGTCTTTAACCCATAATCAGTTTCCGTCTCCGAGATTTTTTAGTGTTTTTAAGTATTCTTGGTACAAAAGTGGATACGTTGCGGAGCGACCAAGTGCCTTTGAAAATCCAGTAAATTTCTGCTTTGCCAAAACTGCACAATCCACACCACTGTGCACTATTTGTGGAAAGCCGGCTCTTGTACGTTGTTCTTGGTGTAAGCAATATCTGTGTTTTAAACATTTCTTTTTAGATTACCATTATTGTAACCACTATATTGAATAACATTTGTATAAGTATGTTATGCATGTAATGTACTATATAAGTACGTATGATAAAATTGGCGATACCTGTATATATATATGTATATATGTATGTATATATGTATGTATATATATATATATAATATATGTTATATTATTTAATAAATGTACTAATTCTTTTGTATACCACTGTACAATAAATGTAAGGCATTTTTATCTTGTAAGGTTCACACATTATAATTTAGTTAACGCTGCAACTTTGAAAGAAAATAAAATATGAATGTATATATGTATGTATGTGTGAAATTTATATGTTTGCAAATACAAATTGCAATGTAAACTTTGTCATTCTGCAAAACAACTAGTTACTCTGTTATATTTAGTTCCGGCTATATTTCAGTTCCGGAGGTATTTATAATAATATTCAATTTATAGATGATTACTTTTCTCTCTTCTAACCCAAATTTCCCAACTCCCAAATCGGTATGTTTGTTTACATCATAAAAAATGTTTGTAATATTGTTGATATTAAAGTAACACAACCGGATAAAGTTAGTATGGTTAGATAACTAACTCTGAACATCCTACTGCAAAACTGTTATTACATATTCAATTATAATAAATACTACGTCCTCTGGTACACATTTCACATGACAAAATATTTTTTTCTGGAATGAAAGGTAAAACTCAATGATAAAAATGTATAAGGTTGAATTCAGTATGAAACAGCCCCTCTTTTCCGATATTTAAAAATTTTGGACTTTTCAAAAGGGTTGGGGTGGGGGTAATTTTTCTATTAAAATTAATGCTATTTGAAATAAGGGTTATGCTATTATTTAGTCCTCTTCAAACAATTAAAAACTTGTCTTAACTTTTTTTCAATATCTCTAATAGTTTTCGAGATATTTGCACAAATATGAACGGGTAGTTTTTCTTAAGAGCGCCCTCCACCCGGAGGATTCCGCCGATAAAAATAAGTGGGATGTTTTTACCTTGGACCCCTCTACAAATCCACAAAATTTTTTTGGGGAGTCCGGGTTGCCGGTGTTCCCTTGTTAGTAATACTGAACCATAAACTAGCAGCATTTTTACTCAGATAAGCTTC